>CM065396.1:19143483-19578483 GCA_033060915.1 Euryodendron excelsum
ACAAGTTCAGCTAGAAGCTATTTGGCACTAAGAGGATTTTACAAGATTTTCAAGAAAACAAAAAGCTCCTACAACTATCTATTTTGACAAAGAAGAGATTGAGCTGCAATTCAGCAAGATGGGGGAGCAACTTGCTGATATCTTCGGCAAGGCATTACCTGCTGAAAAATTCATCTTTTTCAGAAGTAAATTAGGCGTACAAGATTTTTCAGGTTAAGGGGGTGAAATTAATTATGAAAAAAATTTCAACGAATGTCTGCTATAGAATTGACTAAACTCTCTTCTAGTCTGAAATTTCTGCTATGTTCTACAGTCCTCTTAATGTAACTACGACAAGGAGTACTTTGTTAAGTTAGAGTCAAGCAGTCATAGTTCGAGAAATAGAACACAAAATTAGAACGTTCTATTCTGTATTTTACAGATTCTGCAAAACAGACTACAGCTTTGTCATCATAAACTAGCAGCTTGTTTGCAAACTCTTTCAATTAAAAACATTGCATTTTCTTCTCATAAGAGCTGAAAGGGCAGCAACACCAGCAGGCACTTGAAGGTCCTGCAGAATCAAACTCCAGAGGAGATATGCTAGCAGCAAAGGGTCACAAAATGGCAGGAAGTTCCATCATAACAACCTTTTAACTATTTCGCGAAGCCAAGCTTGGAAGGGGAGAATTATGGATACTGAAGCACATAAATGAGAACCTTCTTCATCTCACAAGATTTTTGGGGTTTGGTCAAAAATGCTATAAAGGCCCTCAAAATGAAGAAGAACTGGCAATACGGTTCAAAAGCAAGGAATTAAAGGGAAGTGAGATTGAAAGATGCAAGCACCTTTTACGACATTGAGCAAGCAGTCAGCAGAACAACCGGTCCAAGAAATCAAGGAAGCATGGGAGATTTCAAAGAACGAGTTTCAGCAATCGGAGAAGGTAATTACTGTTAAACTTCAAACTCTATGGAGGAATTTGACAATCTGATCTCCAATCAAATTTTCTTTTCTCGAATTTTTACCATCACCACTCACATAAGAAGCTGTGGAGACAATTTCTGATTGTTCTTCTCATCAAAAAAGAAAACGAGAGGAAGAAGCTTTCAATCAATTGTCCTGCATATATTCGAATTTTGACTAATAGCAGATTAAAATTAGAAACAATCTAAGTTGAATAGATCAAAAGACTTCATTGCCCAGAACAAAATGCTGAATCATTGGTGACTGAAAAAAAACTCAAAATATACTAAATTTTTCAGGCAGCAGGCAGCTTTGTTTTGACACAAAAATTAAAGCAAATTCAAATACAGGTTAATTTTACAAAACAAGAAAGACATTGAATGCAAGAACACTTACAGGACATCTCCTTCCTCATATCTTTTCCTTCTTCTCGATTGGAAACTCAGGATGGAGATATATATTATATATAGAGAGAGAGATATATAAGAATGGAGCTATGCTAATTAACTAATGTTTTGTTCACATTTGAAATGTCAATATTCCTGAAGATAACACATTAGCCAACCGAAAACTTATTTATTCTAGCTTGTATTAGTCGATCAATGAAGAACCAACGTTTGACTGCTTTGACAAATTGAACAGGAAAGTATTTCGGAGCTTGTCCATCTATGTTGATGGGTAAATTAAGTTAAGTTTTCTTTTTTAACTCATTTTGAAAGCAAAAAAGGTGCAGAGGGTTAAGGCGAATTCACCATGTCTTTGAATTTTTGATTGGTATAACTGTAAAGCTATCCAATTTTAAGACTTTTGTAAGTAGTCAAAAGCTTTTTTTTTGGTCATAATTTTCTCATCTGGCTCATACTATCAGCCCCGGCATAAATATTTTTCGAATAAGGCAATTTAATAATATATGACTATTAAAAATATTTTTGAATGCATTGCAATAGAATATAACAACCCCTAAATTATGCAGTTTCATATTCTAACTATTGGCCATTTTAAAATTTTGAAAACCGTTCTTTTTACTTAACCATTAGAAAGACAAAAAAAAAATGGCGTTCTGCATATATATTTAAATGTAAGACAGATACGTTTGATCAATGTTTTGAAAATCGGACCGTTAAGCGAATCGAAAAAGAAGCTGGATCACGAGTCACTGGTTCAACCGTCGGGTCAACCGTTATTGACCCGTGATGTCATAATTATGTCATTAATTTATTTATTAATAGAAATCAAATGTATTTTTTTTACACTAGTTTTAATACTTAAAATTTAAAATTTTATCTTAAAAGTTAAATTGGCCGATTTAATTACCGGTTTTAATGACCGGGTCACGGTTCAACCACGGGTTTAACCGGATTTGACCGGGTTTGACCGAGTTTTGATCAAAACGGATTTGAAGGGTTAACCAGACCGTTACTTAACTCGATTCCCGATTTTTCCAGTTCAACCGGCGGGTCCGGTCCGATTTTCAAAACAACGGGTTTGGTAGCCTAACTTTCCCTTGATAGTTAACTACATATTGTATTTTATTTGACAGAATAGAACCTCCAAGATTCTTATAGTGTTATAAAGCTAAAAGAATATTAAGCAAGCAAAATAATTAAACACAATATATAATAAAAGTAGTTCTTCTGGAACTGTCAAATAATAATTAAATAGTTCTTCTAGAACTATTAGGGATAGATCTCCTTGATCATTTAAGTATGTATTTCTTTTATAAGACAAAATATAAAGACAACATAAATTTAAATAGTTTGCCTACACTCTTTGTTTTTTTCTTTCTTCTATTTTTTCTCTTTCTTTTCTTTCTCTCTTTTCTCTTTCTCTCTTTTTTCTTCCTACGAAGTTTCTTTTATAGACGAGGAGGCGGAATTGGTAATCACATGCTACCAACTCCACCTTCGGTCATTCATACCTAATATTCTTTTATAACACTCCCCCTTGGATGACCGCCACAAGAAACCTTATACAATTGTAGTGAAAGAAAAATGAGTGCGCTAAAATTGCCTCATTAAAATCTTGTCAAGAAAAACTTTTTGGGAAAAAAACTGTTGGCAAAGGAAAAAGAGTACTGTTTGCACCTCTCCTTTATTCATACATCTGGTATATATGAAGTTGAAGTTGATAACTTCAATTGTAAATATCTTTGAAATGACACATGCCAATATTGTGTACCAATTTCTCAATGTTGCAGTTGGGAGTGCTTTAGTAAGTAAGTCTACCAAGTTGTCACTTGAACGTATCTGCTGGACATCAATATTACCATTTTTCTGGAGTTCGTGTGCATAAACAAATTTTGGTGATATATGTTTGGTTCTATCACATTTGATGTAGCCTCCCTTAATTTGTGCAATACATGCTGCATTATCTTCATATAATATCGTTGAGGTATTTTTGATCAAGGATATTCCGCAACTATCTTAAATATGTTAGATCATAAATTTCAACCAAATGCATTCTCGACTTACTTCATGAACTGCGATGATCTCAGAATGATTTGAAGAAGTTGCAGTTAATGTCTGTTTCATCGATCTCTAGGATATAACAGTGTTACCATAAGTAAACACATACCCAGTTTGAGACCGAGCTTAAGGTAGCCAATGTTTACATAGCCAATTACTTCAGGTTGTGACTCTTTTGAATAGAATAAACCCATATCAGTTGTCTCTCGTAGGTAACGCAGTATATGCTTAATTCCTTTCCAAAGTTATTAAGTTGGCGCAGAACTATATCTTGTCAATACGTTGACAGAGAATGTTTTATCAAGTCTTATACAATTTGCAAGAGATATAAAAGTACTGATTATACTAAGATATGGTACTTCAGGATTAAAAAATTCTTCACTATCTTCTTGAGGACAAAAAGGACCTTTCTGTATATCAAGTGATCAGACAACCATTGAAGAATTTTATGGATGAGCTTTATCAATATAACATTTTTCTGTATATGTCAACTAATGAATAAAATTCTTTCTGACAAATGCTTAATCTGCAAGACAAGACAATAATTTGTTCTCCCAAGTTATTTAAGTTCAAAGTTATTCTTTAAATAACTAGCAGCTTTTGTAATCTCTTCCAAAGACCAATAATATTCAAAATTGCAATAATAAGAAATCCAAATTCCAAAAACAATGTATGGACAATTGTACTGTTCACATATCTTTCAATCGATATTCATTAGGATAATTGTACTATTTGTATCTATATTGGTTTAAACCATACAAGAATTTATATACATATATCATTACGTAATCCACCATATGAATAGACTGTTATACAATCATTAGATGCATATCCAGTTCTTCTGAGACTGACAAACTAATCAAAAATATGAATGTAATTGTATCTTTATAGGATAGAATTTCTCATTATTGTCCATATAAAGTCTCTGCAAGAAACCTTCTGGTACGAGTCGTGCTTTCTATGGCACTATTCTATTTTCTTATTGCGCAAATATCCATTTGTATCAAACCGGCTTTACATCTTCAGGTGGGTGGACTACTGGTCCAAATACTTTACAGCTTCTGGTGTTTAGACTATAAGTCCGACATCTGTTGGTATTTGGAGTACAGGTCCGATATTTTCATTTTCTGGTGTTTGGACTTACAAGTTCCCATACTTTACATTATGCATGAGTTTAATTCTAACTCATTAATTTCGTTTTATTTTGATCAATCATATCATCGATATTTATCGACTGTCTTTGGTTCAGTCTCTTCATTACGTCTGATAATTACAAGAGCTACTTTAAATAGAAATATGTTGGTGACAACAATGTCATTTTTATTCCATCATTCTCCTATATTCTCATTATTATTCATTAAAATCTCATTATTTTCAGATACCATTTCCTCTACAAGAGATATCTCTTCAGGAGATTTCTCTTCTGGGAATTCTTTTACAGGAGTTTCTTCAGAAAGTTTAGATGATGGAGATTCCTCCTCTGGAGGTTCATTTTCATCTTCAAGAAATTGCTCTTCAAGAGTTCCTTCTTCAAGAAGGTGCTCATTTTGTTGTGCTTTCCTCTTTTTGAGAGTTTAATTTTTACACCGACATTCCTCTGACGTTTTAAGCGCTTTGAAATCATATGCTATTATATGAACATATGATCTTACAAGGACATCAACATATCGTCCTACATGGATATTAATATGTGCTACAGCATTCGCAGCTAGGACCGATATGATTTGATTATCGTCTTTGTGTCGGTGAATGCTTCAGACAATTGATTTGCAATCATATATAAGTAAATAATTCCTTTGTAAACTTTAGATTCACATCGACTTGTCCGAGGATCACGCTATGTCTTATCTTCCTCTAATTATGGGAAAACTAACGCAACATAACGACTATCCACAAAATATAGAGTTAACAGTAAATAAAGATGTAACAATTGTATATATATGTATGCAGAGAGGTTTCTGTTTGACCACAAATAGGTACTTTTTTCATTTCCCCTAAACCTTCCTCCCTTATAATGATTTCTTAATAACTCACGGACGACTGTCCGCGGCTGCCCAATGGGATAATATTTTCACAATGAGGTGTTGTACTTCTCCAGCAAGCAATAGAAACAATTTGTTAGATCCAATTGATAATAGTTGAACTTTCTTAAGCAGGCACCAAATACCGATCTAATCCCAGTTGATAATAGACACCAAATAAGAGATATTTAACATAAGTGTAAATTATATTTTGGGCTACAACAAATTGAATCACATTAACAATTTAATTTCTAATATCTCATACTAATGAATTATACAAAACATCAATCGGCATTAGTGACATCATCTAAATCTCTAGTCATATATAGAGCTCACTTTAATCATATAATATTTGTCTACAGCCTTGCAATCAAAGGACAATGAATGCCTACATAATAATTTAGAAAGTTCATAATACATTCACATGCAGATATAGTACAAAGAGATAAAAAAAAATCGTGCACATAAAATAAAAAAAAATAATAACTGACAATTTATTTTGCCCAAGTCAAGAAGATCCAAAATAAGCAGTGACAATATAAGTTCTAAGTTGTCATTACTCAATTGTTATATTCTTTTTCATCCAATGCTCTTGGAATAAACATAATAGAAATAAGATAAAAATATCTGTAAGATTTGAGCAAATTTTTTATACTTCTAATATAATAGAATGTATCATCAATATAGAGTTTTGTTCCTCTTGACGATATTATGTTAGTTCTTCTAGAGTTTAGCTTGTCTGGAGCCTTCAATCAATTTTGTAATGCCTGATATTAGTTTAACATTAATTTCAATTAATGTTAAGGTTACGACATATAAAAAAATTGTGTGTATTCTAATAATGTTTGCTGGACATATATTTTTCCCATTCATATTTGTAATACTTGAAGCATTGGTATGATCTATGCCTTCATTTGTAAAATATATATAATGTTTTATCATCAAAATATTTACCGTAGAAATCTTAATCATCATACTATAGGTACATAACCAATGAAACATCTTCGTAATTCTTAAAAGGTTTATTCAGCAAACCTTTTTTTATTTTATTTTGCTCACATTATTCCACTTCTGGTGATATTTACAACTTTTAGGATATCTTCATAATTTCAAATATTATTAAATTACAATCACATCTGTGACAATGTCAATTGACCATCAAATAAAATTACATTTACTTCAGGAAATGTTATAAAAGTGGTCAAATGTATCAGCTAGTTATAGCACTCTATTTAGTGAGTTGTATCATGCTAGATCCATACCATATACTTATCACTTCAGGGATTGATACTAATGAAAACGTAGGAAGAAAATGTGAGACAAAATCAAAATAGTGTGTGACTCAAATAATACTGTAAATAGTAATATAAATAGTACACATGAATAATTTATTTAACTATTTACCTTTATCTTTTAAATTTAATACTCTCGATATTGCTACTGCTGGAGCACGTTCGAGGCATAAAATATAAATATATTTTTCTATCATATCTTCATTAAGAAGATTTTCTCTATATCATTTTCATTGTGGGTAATAAAAATTGTACTCATTCTTTTATTTGGCAACATTGTACTACCTCTTTGTAAAATATTACAATTTCAGGTGCACTAAACCATTGTCTTGCAACTTTAGGTGTATTCAATCATAATCTTGCAAGTTCAAGTGTATTTATTAATAATCTTGCAACTCTAAGTGTAATAAATCATAATGAGTTTTTTGAACAAAGTACGGTCTTTTAGTACTTGTATTTTTCTTTTAACAAAATTCAATGATGACATAATGGCAAACCAAAATAGGCAGTGGCTATAATAAGCATCGTTAAATAATAACAATAATTTGAATAAAACAATAGCAGGCAGTAAGTCGACCTTATAAAATAACAATAAGTACATAAACGGCGTGCATATCTTAATAAACATTCTACATGAATATTTGATTTTTTCCATTGTCTTTCTAAGAGCATTACTTATGAAATAATCTCAATATAAAATATTTAAATCAATACATAAAATAAAATTTGACAATCATCAGTTAATGATTATGTAAAAACCTCTACCGAACATATTAATGTTAGGTGGGTATTATGATAAAAGACTACAGACAGAACTGTGACAAGGATTATCGTACTATTGATTAAATATTATTTTATATAATTATTATGTAATTACTATTCATCACTGTTCATGAATAGTAGAGTCCATCCGATCGATATATATATATATATATAATATCACTATTTTTGTTTTCATTATAACTTTCAATCTAGACATTAAAATATAGTCAAGTCACATGTCTATGGAAAGCTATTAAAATAAGGATTCCAGATCTATAAATATCATAGGCAAAAAGTCTAAGATCTGAGAGAAATAAAGCAACAAAGTTTTGAAATAAATACTATTTATTTCAACAATTAAACTACTGTTTATACTATTTATGCGAATTGAGTGAATAGTAAAGAATCCAAAATAAAGATAAATTACACATAAAATGAAGTATCTTCCTGATAAGAAAGAAAACAACTATATTTTTCACAAGTACTTAGAGTTTCGTGCTAATAACATGTTATAAAACTAAATGAATATTAAGCAAGAAAAATAATTAAACACAGTATATAATAAAAACAATTCTTCTAGAACTGTCAAATAATAATTAAATAGTTCTTCTGAAACTATTAGGGATAGATCTTCTTGATCACCCAAGCATGTATTTCTTTCATAAGAAAAAATATAAAGACAACAGGAATTTAAATAATTTATCTACACTCTTTTTTTTTTTTCTTTCTTCTCTTTTTTCTCTTCTTCTTTCTCTTCCTCTTCTTTCTCTCTTTTCTCTTTATCTCTTTTTTCTTCCTACAAAGTTTCTTTTATAGACAAGGAGGCGGAGTTGGTAATCACATGCTACCAACTAATCTTCTTTCATAACACATAACTATAAATAAAAAGAATGGACCATTATTTTAGTAACCAGTTGGAAGACTTCTTTGCACTTCTAGGCCTTCGGTTACTAATTAAGTGGTGTTTGTTAAATATTCATGGGAACTGTCTACCCATTGTGAAGACCTCACGCCTGCAATTGGCGGTGGGGGTGCACACTTGGCCCACAAAAGGCCAAGTACCCCTTACTTCTTTGGTAGAAAGATAAAAACAACTATAATTGACAATTTGATTTCTGTTGATGTTATCAGATTAATAACAAAACTGAAACTGTAGTGGCAAAACAATAAAAAGAATAGGGGACCTTCTCCAAGAGGACTGGAATGCTTGCTCCAACTCTCTAGTTCCTGTAATGTAAGTGTTGAGACTGCTGGATGGTGAACTGTTCATAATTGAAATCCATCTCCTCAATCGGCCGGGGGGGGGGGGTGGAATATGCGAGAAAACAGTTTCATATACGTATTGCCTCACTTTCTTGGCCTCTCTCAGTTATATTTTGTCGAGCATTGATCACCCTACAAGGTCCTAGCCATGCTTGAACAGTCCCAAAAGCCGACATCACATAACAACCACAAGCACACCAATACTGTAGCAGAGTCTCTACCTTCTTCAATATGCTCATAAGTCATAACCCATTGAGTGAAAGAAGGTCTTCTCGTCTCATACACAGATGAAAAAGGGTATTCTGCTTGAGATCGGCTCCCTCCACACTTTAATATTCAAAATTCTCCATATTTCTTACCTTACTATTCTACCTGTTATAAATAAAATGCAGCGGAATAATATAATAACTTGTTAGATAAATGAAATGCAACGGATAATGTTATTATTCGATTCAAATTTATATTATCATTTTGTTAATTTTTTTTAACGTTAAGTAAAATTATGCGTTTAAATAAAGGGTAATGTTATACAAATAAAAAATTCATATAATATTTCTATACAAAATATGTTTTAATGATAGTCTTTTACTTCAAAATAAATATCCATCATAATAGTTTTTGATTACCAAACTACCACTGCTACTGCCACATCATTTTGTATACAAATTTTGTATATTTTTTTTTTGTAAAAATAACATTTTTTTTAAATAAAATAGTATCATCCGGCTAGGTGATTAACACATGGCGCAGTAAGATAAGAATTTTGAATATTAAGGTCTGGAGGGAAGCCGAACACTTTCTAGTCTTCTCAATTTTATTAAAAGAATAAATTACATGTAATGCACTTTCCACCAAATTTTATTTTAAAATCTCTCCTTTTAATTGTAATAATTAAATCCCTATATTTACAATAAGTTAGACTGTCAAGCTTCCGTCCATTCCCATTTGTAACTGCCCATGTGAAGCTCACTGTCACATTTGAGGAGGCAAATTATGAAATTCGCTTGTTTTTCTTTGCTAACATTCTCTCATTTTGTTTTTTATTTCTCTCTCTAAAAATAGAGAGACCACCGTTGACCAACTCACCCTTCTCTCTCTCTCTCTTCGAGGCTCATTTCCTCTACAAATTAAGCATATCCATCTTCCTGACATGGCCATAAGAAACTCACCAGATTGCTCACCTGTCAAGACACCTTGATTTTATTTTGGAAATCTTAAAAAAAAATCATTTTTCTAAAGAAAGAGTATGACATAGGGATAACAACCAGATCCTTCAGTAAAAATGAGGTTACTTGAAAAAATCGCTTTCAGATTCATTTCCTTCACTTTTTCTTTTTTTTTTTGGGGGGGGAGGGGGTCTCTCTCCACTGCGTTTCCTAGTTTTTGTCTAAATTATTCAATTGACGAAGCCTTTCTACTAGACTATAGTGTACAAATGACAACTTAATTGTAAAGCACTTAAGCATCCAGTTTACCAACTTTTGAGTGAAATGTTGTGACAAATATATTGAACATGCAACATGCAACATACAACAATCAATGAAATTATCAAGTGGATAGGACTGACCTACAAGTGCCAAATTTAATCAATAGGCCACAGAAAGAAATCGGGGCTTTTACCAAAATATATTTATTTTATATAATAAATATTAATAAATTTCAATATTTACAAACCAATGGCTAAGCGTTATTAGACTGACGCCTCTAACAAAAGTATCAATGCTAATGACGCTCTACATTTAATTATCTATAATAAAAATTGAATTACGAAAAATAAGGAAAAGCGTTAATAGAACTGAAGCTTTCAAGTTGCTATTAAAAGCGTCATTATGAATGACACTTTAAGTTTTAAACTAAAAATGCCAATAGTATCGCCTTCTCTTATTCAGTGAAAAACGTCAATGACATTGACGTTTTCATATAAAATTTTTTTTTTTTTTTTGTTATTTAACATTGATCTAGCCTAACTCCTTCACTGGGACTCCGATCGACGTGTTGTTAGTGCCCACAGCTCCAAATTTTTCCAGACGGTGTTGTGTATCGAGTTTTGTGTCCAAAGGAGGCTGTTTGGCCGATTTGGCATCCCCGAACCCCAATTCCATAGTTTTTCAAATCGCTAAGTGTCTGGAAGAGGAAAATGCACTAACTCCATAACTGGGACTCTGATCGATGCACCGTTAGCACCCGCAGCTCCATTTTCCCCAGACGGTGCTGTGTGTTGAGTTTCATGTCCAATGAAAGCCGTTTGGCCGATTTGGTATCCCCGAACCCCAATTCTACAGTTTTTCAAATTGTTAAGTTTTCGGAAGAGGAAAATGCACTAACTCCATCACCGAGACTCTGATCAACGCGCCATCAGCGCCCACAGCTCCAATTTCTCCAGATGGTGCTGTGTGTCAAGTTTTGCGTCCAACGGAGGCCGTTTGGCTGATTTGGCATCCCCGAACCCCGATTCTATAGTTTTTCAAATCGCTAACTCTTCGAAAGGGAAAAATGCACTAACTCCAACACTGGGACTTTAATCGACGCGCTGCTAGAGCCCGCAGCTTCAGTTTCCCCAAATGGTTTTGTGTGTTGAGTTTTGCATCCAACGAAGGCCGTTTGGCTTATTCTATAGTTTTTCAAATCGCTAACTCTCCGAGAGGGGAAATGCACTAACTCCATCAGTGAGACTCCGATCGATGCGCCTTCAATGCCCGTAGGTCTAGTTTCCCCAGACGGTGTTGTTTGTCGAGTTTCGCGTCCAACGTAGGCGGTTTGGCCGATTTGGCATCCTTAAACCCCAATTTCACAATTTTTCAAATCACTAAGTCTCCGGAAGGAGAAAATGCACTAATTCCATCACCGAGACTCCTATTGACGAGTTGTCAGTGCCCGCAGCTCCAGTTTTTCCATACGGTGCTGTGTGTCGAATTTCGCATTCAACAGAGGTCGTTTGGCCAATTTGGCATCCTCGAACCTCAATTCTAATGTGTTTTTGACATAATGTTACAATTTGTTGATGAAGATATATGAAGTTTAATACTCATAAATATTTCAAAATGTGACAATATGTTACTGAAAACTAATCACATATGTGCACGTGTTTTGTACGAAAAAGATGTAACATAAGCAACCATATCCCAGCCACATGGAAAAATAAAAAATACATCCTACATGCAGGTGCTCGTCTAGGTCTTTTACTCTTGCGATATACAATGGGGACCCCTGTGGAGGCCTCAGCTTGTGGGTCCATATGTCCTACAACCGCCTCACCAACCTATGTGCTCCTGGGTGATCTGTGAGGCTTGTGTCTGCTCATCTCCACCACCCCCCTATGGAGTCGGCGTATGTCCACGTGATGCCTCATCTATTTGTGGGTGCATATCCTCAACTCTTGCCTCATCTGCCTGTGCAGTCGATAGTGGGTGCTCCTGCGTCATCTGTGAGGCCGACTCTATTGGTGGAGGTGAATGGTGCACTATCTCATCATGTGACTCTAAAAGAGGTGATGACGAGACTGTCAAAGTCGGTATAATGATTCTATCCAAAATGATAGTCGCCATCATTCTGCGAAACTCGTGCATTTGTGATACACCCTCTGCCTATCCTGTACCTCTACCTCTACCTTTACCTCTGTGCAGAGGTCTCGCATGTCCTCTCCCCTTGCCAATCGGCTGTGGCTCAACTACCTGTGTCATAACGTTGCCCCCGGATGTAAATGGCATTGCTAAATCATGATGATACTGTACTGGGGACACATGATGATGAGGGGCCATCAATGGATCTCGTCGAATGTAAGATGTGGACGGCCCAACATAAGTGGACTACAATGGCACATAACCGGATGAGGATTGCCCTGATGTGGGGGTTGATGGACCCATTGGAGTAAAAGGGTCAACTATGTTTGATAGGTGTGGTATGTGACTAGACATGGAAGGCCCTACCATGGGAGGCGATGGACCTATCGGAGTATAAGTGTTGGCTCTATTTGAAGAAGGTGGCACTGCAACGGGGGGTTGGATGGCTGCATCAGCAGGTACGGCCTCTAGTATACGGTAAGCCTCTCATATAATGTGCAGGGTCATGTCACACATGTCATGGATGAACAAAAGGGTTTTTAAGCCTGCATCAGTATCGTATCCGCAAATGGTGTCGGTCGCCCGTTGCTGCATAAGGGTTACACACTGAGCTTGTAGCACAATAAATCATAACGAGTATTGCATTAAAAACATTCAAAATGAAGAGATTTGTTTAATAGTAGTCTATGTTATATACTATTATATAATACCCTTACCAAATATCATGTCTCCCCCCAACTCCAAGGTACCCAACCGAAGGCCTGTACGCCGGATTGCCAATTAAGGGGTGTGTGATAGATCGGTACCACCCTATACAAGGGTCATGGCGTGACATAGGCTCCTCGGTAACATCACCAGCAATAATGTGCTGCCGTTACTCTCTCTATCTAAGGACGAAAGGATTATGGAATTGCAACCAATCTGTGTCAGGCCTACCCCGCCTATCTATGCTATGAAGACCACTACCAGTGTTAGGGGCTGTAGGTATGACCTGGCGATGACCAAATTGTCGGAGAACATGACTAGGAAAATGCCACTCGACCACATCAAAACATATAAGTGGAACTTTAGCCATTCATATGTCTCTCCCAGCACAACAATAATCAGGGAGAGTATCGATGATCTCACCGTGTCGACCATAAGGTTGTCACAAAAACTGAATCATGCAATATAAATGTTAGGTTAGGAGACAAATACCTATTACTGTACTAAGTTTACGTAATGTAAGAATAAAAAAAGTAACCACTTAAAAGGCAAACCTCATCATCTCTCAACTAATCAAATTGGTTTCTATACACTGCAACAACGTGGGTGGGGACTTTGTCTAGTGTAAACTTACTCTTTCACCTTATTTTAAAACAATACAAAATATATTTAGATAACATTAAAAGTTTAATAGTAATAACACATTGCGTAACTATTTTATTTTTGAATTTATAAGTACAATATCTAGCACCCCATGGCCTAGTGGGTAGGTGCTGGTCATCTCCAATGTCTAGCGGCTGTTGTCCAATAGTCGGTGCAACATGCTGACGTGGGCTAATCCTAGGGAGTCTCTCTAGGCCCATATCTGTTAGACAAATAGTAGAATATAAGGAAGTATGTCATATAAAAAGTCATAAAGATATAACATTTTCTATAATGACCCCATACTTGTAGCAACACCAAAACACCTCATATATCCTTTGTGTCGGTCTTAGTCGCTCGACACATCATCTAGTAAAGTGAGGCAAGGGCTACTGCATCCCAACTATATCGCCCAGCCTGGTTGAAATATCGAAGGAAAGGTAGATACATCAACTTGACTAAGTTCTGTGACTTTTTTGGAAATACTAACCCCCCAATAAGCTACAAGATATATGCCCTAGCATAATGCTGCACAGTCACCTCGTTAGCATCGTCTGACAATTGCTAAAATTTGAGAGATAGCCATGAAAGCTTCAAACGGCCACCATTGAAATCCTGGATGTTAGGCTCGACGCCCAACAACTCCCGACAAATCTGCCGCCAATGCTGTACGTCACCCCCACCATCGAGGCCTCCAATCAGCTCACCATCAATAGGTAGGCCCACTAACACAAACATGTCCTGTAATGTTACAGTGGCCTCTCCAACTAGCAAGTGGAATGTATGAGTCTCCTACCGCCACCTCTCGACCAAGGCTATGATAAGTGCGTGGTCCAGCTTGATACAACCAATCTGGTACAATCCATAAAAACCGGCACGCATCAAGTATCGAACTATTCGAGGGGATAAGGGTCTAGCCTAGCATGTGGCATCATTTTGGCGACAATGAAGCACCTGGTCACACTGTAAAAAGAAACAATGAGATAATAAAAAACAAATACATAACAACAATAATGAAAATGTAATATTGGCCAATACAAAGTCACAAACCTGCTGATGCATCCATATAATAGATGACCTGTGATGCTCCTGTAAAGTGAGAACTGATCAGTCAACAAGTCTCAATAGTCCAAGCACGTCTATATCCATAAAAGTTGTAATGTATACATGCTATAAATTTAGGTGTAAATGACTAAAAATTAACTACATTAATGCATATAAATAAATAAAAATTATAAGAAAATTATACGAATAAATGCTAATAACTAACAAGTAAATGCTAATAAAAAAATTTACAAATGTCGCGACCTATCATGTCACTATTAGTGCACTAGAAGGCTATCATTGGACAGTGTTGATAACTATAAAGTAAAAGCCACGCGGACAATGTTTATTACAATAATGTATAGTTCATTGGGTATTATGATTTTCTATAAATAATGCCCCCATCACCTACGAACAACGCCTTATCATCTCTCACACCCTCATTTACTCACTCTCATTTGTAAATCAATGGCCACCGGAGGTCCAGGTAGTTCTACTAGTCGTCAACATGCGAGAGTGTGGATCCTACCTTCGTTCCACGATGAGTATTGGTGGGAAAAATATTTTAACCCAAAGGAGTATTATGTTGGCTTACGGTAGGAGTGGCTATTAAGGGTGAAAGAACATGAGGGATTGGTAAGAGATCTACAAAATCTCGAGATTTGGATATCGCATCGACGCTCTCAGAAGATGCCAACAAGGAACAAGATAGATTACGAAGAAGCGGAAGCAAGAATAAGGTGAGAGAATAACCGAATGTTGATGCGGCAATGTTGTTACTTCATGCTCCAACTCACCACTAAAATGGCTGAGGCTAGCGGAAGAGAACTGACACCGAGAGAATGAAACAATGTATGAAGTAACAACCAATATCTGTCAGACTATTATATGTCTAATGAAGAGTGACTTAAGCACTTATGTCCATTTGAAGGAGTGTTTATGTTTATGTTCATCAGTTTGCAACTAGTATTAGCAGACCTTAATCCCTATGTTTATATTTAGTGATGTCAGGGTCATGTATTATGTCTGTATTTTGGAATTGATACATAAGGTTGTTATCTACATGAAGATTCAAAAAAAGAGTTTTTATTATAAAGTTCATAAAGCTGTTGCACGTACTAAAAAAACATACATGAAATAAAATTCATACAAGAAACATGATACACAACACAATAAACCCCATATAATAAACCTTATGGATTTTCATGTTCATCGGACATGTCAATATCAAATTGATATTGTTCATCATTTATAGCACGTAAATAAACTTCTGCCTCATCCATTAACTCCTCTTCAGCACGCTCAGTCGCGGACACGCTGAAGGAGTGCCGGCACAACCGCATTTACATTTGATTCTCCTCTTCATGAAAACGGTGCAATGCCTTCTGCAACAACTGAGGAGTATTGGTAGGCATGTTCATTGCCAATCGACGAGAAATTCGAAGATTGGCTACTAGCAAGCTTGCAACCAAATTCTCAGTTCTTATAGTTCTGTATGATAACTCTTCTAACATTGTATTAACAGTGCTCTGTGTATAACGCTTATTTGGATCCAAAGGGTATTCAAACACTTCTTCATTGTATGCAACCCAGTGACGACCCATAGTCTTAAAAATGTCCTCAATAGTGTATGTCGTCATGATTGAGGAGTATTGACACAGTTTTACAGTTAAAGTTCCAACCCCTGTATAGGTGATATTTATACAATCCATTGCATCTCCCAGCCTGCACCCATGAGTTGTCGTGTCAATTAAAGTCTTCACGTGAAATCATTCTACCAATGTACCATACCCTATAGTCTGAATCCATTTCAAGATTCACGTGAAGCCATTATAGGCATTGCACCGTTTCTGTGAAAGGCTGGAGAAATTGACATGACAAGTCCATGAAAGGCTGAGGAAAATGTCTTTAGTCTCAGTTAATTGCAGTCATTTGGAAGTATTCAGTGTCAATCCATTTCAAGCTTCACATGAAGTTTGAAAAGGAATGTATTGCCGATAGCATGACCTCCGTGTTCCAAAGGCCTGTTCAACTAAGGTGTGGGGCAGTCCATCACATTCTGCCAGTAAAGTCATAAAAGTGCTTGAACGCGAGATTGATCAAATGCAACGAAGGTTAGATATGTATCATTTTATAGAGCATGCAAAGAAAGAATGTGCTGAGCCAACACAACAAATAATAGACATTATTGAAGATCCGTTACTTGTTTCTGACCTAGAACTTTCAGAGTTCTCAGAAGAAGAAGACGACGATGACTATGTTAACTATATACCTAATAGCATTTTGATTGCTTGCAAACCACTGTGACGTTATGAACATGTTCCATAAAGCGTATTCCTGTTTCTAGTTAAATTTAGTGTGAACTAAGTTAATATGTTAGGGTAATATTTGTCATCTTATATTTCTTGTAACATATGTCCATGTAGTGGTCATATTTGAGATTTTTTGTTTCATGTTATATGAGTCCATGTTATTCCAAGTCCATGATTCAATAGAGACAAGACAACTACATTACATAAAAAAATATAGTTACTTAATACAACATTAAGGTGTCCAAACAACTACTGCTATGCCACTCATCGAAGCCTTTATGAACATTTTCACTTATTATGCCCAGTTTGTTGACAAATATTGTAGTGGTAGTTGTGCTTTTGCCTAAAGGTGTCCATTTCATTGCGAATACAGGCCGTTTGGGTCAACCTGGCTTTGGATTCAATGAACGCAAACGACCTGTATTGGGGAGCAAAGTGGGCATACTACTCAAGGGCCAGTAATTTTCATAGGGCATTGGGCTAAATTTAGAATCCCAAACATGTGGGTATACATCAATTCTATACTTTGATGCCACCAAGTAAAACGGATCGATGCCTAAGTCCGCAGTGACAGCAAGTATGTGTGAACAAGGATATTTCTTGATGATGTATTTCGAATAAGAACAATTGGGCTGGTTAAGTCTTACAACCTGCTTGTGCCCACTCAGTCTCCCGCGGTGTGTGGTGTCGACCTCATATTCACCTTCTTGCTTGCGAAAAAAATTGAAATCACTATTATTTTCACAAAAATATTGGTAATCTTAAAAGTGATGGTAGGGTAATTACCTGTTAAACGCTCTCAATAAATGTGTATTTCCTTTTGTTTGGTATTTTTCTATTTGTTTGTGTACCTTTTGGCCATAATTCACACCTGTAGTTCGATTCTTAATACATTTAATTCTCCTCTCATCAAAATACTTAACAAGCCGGTGGAATGTAGTTTGCACACATGCCATGATGGGCACATTCCGAGCGCCCCTCAATACACTGTTAAATCCCTCTGATAGGTTTGTAGTCAATATCCCCCACCTACGACCTCCATCATCTGAAAGTGTCCACTTTTCAGGCGCCATCTCTTACAACCAAGTTAATGCATCTGGTTTAAGAATTTCAATCTCCTTCATAATTAAGTTGAACTTTTGAATTTGATGGCAACTTCTAGCCCTCCATACCAAATCCATGAGTTTCGTGTTGTTGAATTTCTTATTGAAGTTGTTGCGGACGTGCTTGAGGCAATATCGATGATATCCAACCGATTGCAAACGCGGATGTTCCCAATACCGCGCAACAGCATTCAACATGCCCCATTCCTATCAGATATCAACATGATGCCCTCACAGTTAGGCACTATATGCCGTCTCAAGTTCTTAATAAACCACGACCAGGACGCTGTATTCTCTTCATTTATAATGGCAAAAGCAAGTGGTAAAATGTGTTCATCTCCAGTTGGTGTGGTAGCTACCAATATCTTCCTAGTGTCTTTACCATTAAGGAAAGTCCCATCAATGCCGATAACATGAGGGCAGTGAGCGAATCCATCGATGGCAGGTTTGAAAGCCCAGAACACATAATTAAACACCACCTCATTCGTCGTACTCAACAGCAACACATTCCAGTCTACAATTATCCTAGGATTAAAGGTCTGTAGTGCCTGATGATGCAATAAACTAGTAGGGTCGGTCTCCAAGCCGGCGGCGAGCTGCTCTGGTGATCTGAGAGGAAAAAAGGGGTGAGGGACACCGGTGTAGTGCCTGCCAAGGACACTCCGATGCCAAAGTTAGATTTCTGGAGATATTTCAATAGATTTTTGGCTAGGGTTTATGTTTGTGTACTCTGTTGGAGAAGATGAGTTTCCCTTTCACATGGGTAGGCATCCTGGTAGCCTTAAGAAGGCGTTGCGTGCATGGAGATAATGGGAGATGGCTGTCTCTCCACGTGGCAGTGTGACAATGGAGGACCTGACTAGTCGCAAGGTAGTGGGGGAGTGGTTGTCCAACTTCACTTGTGGCGCTCCTTCAGGCGTGCGTCAGAGCGGGGAAGGTGTCTACCTCCTACTACACTCGAAGTCCTAGAGTTGGTAGCACATTATCATGATTGGGTTGTCAGTGGTGGTCCCTACTAGCGTGGTAGTGGGGGAAATTATTGGTACCATCCACACGGTCACGGTCTGCTCGGCCGTGCTAAGTCATGGTCTGCTCGATAACGCACCTGCTCGGCCGTGCTCGAGTTAGCTAGAGCTCTCAGGGTAGATTTCCATTGTCTTCTTGCTTGACATGTACCCTGGGTGTAATGTCCTTGATACAAGCGCTGGTTAGCCCATGCGGAGAGTCCTAATCAGTCCCCATAAGTTGCCCTCAATTCCTTTGAGTACCCCATGTGTGGTCAGGAAAATTTGGTCGGTCAGCCCCATGCGTAGAGTCTTGAAACTGACCCTACTAGTTTACTACATCATCAGTGCCGTCATGTACCGAGGAAGCTTCGTGTATGACTCATCCCAATTCCTAAATATCACCTCAATGGCTCTTATTTTTGCAAGTCATGCTTTTCTGTAAGATATTGTGTGCTTCAATACAGTTCGTACGGTGGTGATAAGCGACGCCACCTTTGTTTTCGCATCTGCCTGTACACGAACAGCAAATGTGTTCAAGTGTACACTGTAAGCATCCCATTTTTACCCGCTTGGTAATCTTTAGCCTAACCAAACTCCTTTTTAAAACTCCGTAGGCGCATTCAAGCCCAAATCAAATTTCAGACCCCTATCCAATCAGTCAACTGCTTCTTGAGCCCGCTAAGCCCAATAGAGGCCTAATAACCAAACCTACCATTTGGGCCTCTAGGTAGGTCTTTAAGAAAGTTCAAAAACCCTCAAGATGGTAAGTCTACCCTTCCAAAATGTTCTTGGGCAATTAGGCGTACTCAATACGCCATCCTGACTAATTCCGGTCAACTCTGGTCAAAATGACCATTTTACCCCTGGGCACGACAACATCTGACAAGTTGCTCCAAACAGTAAATACACCTTCCAGGAGTGTCCCTGAATGGTCAGGAATGCTTAATATGCTATTCCAACCCATCTGGACCCCTTTTGACTAATTCTGGTTAAAATGACTATTTTGCCCTTGATGGCCCAAATGTGCCTCGAAACCACACCGGCTCTGGGTACCAAACCGGTACACTCTAGTCCATGCCCGTGACCAATACAAGGTGAGTCACGTGGCTCCAAACACTTCCAAATCAACAAAAGTCCCCTGGAGTGTCTCGCAGATACTCCGCTAGGATTGTTTTTTCTCCTGATTCCATAGTTATAACGCACCATCAAATGACTTGAGAAATACGCAAATCATGAAATTCCCAGAAGCCCGTCCATAGGTCTTTCCATAGATACGACTCGATTGGCGAGATCGCTTCCCGAAGCCCCGATCGCATGGCTTGAAAACTGTCACTTTCAGTAACCCTTGGAGTGTCTCACAGACGCTCCGCCAATTCCTTGATTATTATGCACCATCAAATGACTTGAAAAATATACAAATTAGAAAATTCCCAAAAAGTATTTCCAGTGTACTTTCCATCAATACGGTCCGATCGAAAAGATCACTTCCCAAAGGCCTTGATCATATGGCTTGAAAACTGCTACTTTTGAACTCTTGCAAGGTGTATCATAGACGATCCACAAAAGTGTGTTTTCGTACACGCCTCTTGAGGCAATATTTCACTTTTTTGAACACCTTTCAAGCTCCTCGAAAATTCTCAGTTCATGAGAAACATTAGGAGAATGTCGTGAACATGACCGATTTCCCTGAATCTTTCTCAATTTGCACAATTATCGAGGTAAATTCGAAATGAAAGTTCCCAGTGACGGAGCGTATGCTACATGCGACCCGTTTTTTATCAGATCAATCAAAACTTTGCTTGCTCCCTAAGTTGAGCTAGTACAAAGTGTGCCACGTGTCCTGCAAATACTGGAACAGTACTGGCACATGTACTACATGCGCCCTCCCCTAGGAAGTTGTCTATAAATACTGGTCTTCCCCTTTGCATATTCCAGAATTGAAAATTGTATCTAAACTCTGCAGAAACAACTCCAGAAATCCAAAACCCTCCATATATCTCACCCTTCAAACACTTAGGTTAGACTCTATCTCCCTCTAGCCTATACATTACACTTACAAAGCTCTCCATGACATAGAGCCAACTCTAATGAACTAGGGCTCATATGGTCAAAATAATGGGGAGAGCACTTAAGAGAGTGTTCCAATGGACCATTTCAACCACAAAATTTAAGAGAGTAAAACCCTTGAAAATCAACATAGAAGAAGAGGGTTTGAAGACCATTTTAATGCAATTTTGAAAAATAATGAAATGTAGGGTTGTAAAATGAAGCAATGAGACCTAAAGAGGATTTTCTAAGGTGTAGAAATTGAGGGTTTGGCTTAGGTTTCAAGGAATCAACTCTAGAACTATTTTTAGGAAATCATTTGAATATGGAACTTGAGAATGACATAGAAATAGAGATAGTGAAAGTTTTGGAAACATCAAAACAAAGCCAAGCATGCAAAACATAAATAAGGTAATTATGATTTTACATGTTTATGAAAATGGGTTTCCTGTGGGGTTAGAAAAATTGCCTTTACAGGCCTAGGCATTACGTGTTTATGTGTGATTTTTGCATCGGAAACCTTAGAAAAATGTGTAGAACAACCATATGAAGTTTTGTAATTTTCTAAAAAATTTTGAATTTTTGAAAATTCTGAAAAAATAGGAAAAATTGACAAAAATTAGAAAACGGATCTTGTTGAAGGTGGAAAATTATGGGACATTTTTGAAAAACCGTGGCGATATTCTTGCATGTTTTAGGAGTTTTTGTGAAATTTTTGGCAACAAAGATGCAGCGAGAAAATTTGGAAAGACCAAAAAACTAGTGTAAAAGTTGTGTTTGAGAACGGGACGCGTACTATGGAGGACGAGATTGTTTTGATTGATGTGGTTGGAGGTTTGGGATTGTTTCAGAGTGTTCTTGTGGCTTGTTGAATTTCGGTGTAGTGACTTTTTAAAGGGAAACCCTGCCAAAATTTTCAAAAATTTTAAGACCTAACTTTAAAATTTTCAAAAAAGCAACTCTTTTGAGAATACGGCTTTTGAAGGGGAAAGCCCGGAGAAACCAAAATTTTAGAAAATTTTTAGGAGCAAGTTTTTTGAAGGAGAAAACCTGGGAAAACCAATTCTAGAAAAACCGTAGAAAACTTTGGGACGGGACTTTTGAAGGAAGAAACCCAGAAATCCGCTTTGAACTTTTGAAATGAGATTTTTTGAGAAAAAATGCCTAGAGAGCTGTTAGAAAACATTTAAAAGCAGAGCTTTTGAGGAGAAAGCTCGAGAAACCGGTTTGAAATTTAAAAACCAAAATTTTTGAGGAAAAAGCTTGAAAAACCGTTGAAAATTTTGAAACAGGGCTTTTGAGAGGAAAGCTCGAGAAACCAGTTTGAAATTTAGAAACCAAAATTTTTAAGGAAAAAGTTTGAAAAACCGTTGAAAATTTTGAAACAGGGCTTTTGAGAGGAAAGCTCGAGAAACCAGTTTGAAATTTAGAAACCAAACTTTTTAAGGAAAAAGCTTGAAAAAATGATAAAAATTTTGAAACAGGGCATTTGAGGGGAAAGCTCAAGAAATCAGTTTGAAATTTTGAAACCAGACTTTTTGAGGAAAAAGCTTAAAAAATCGTTGAGAATTTTGGAAAAAGGCTTTTGAGGGGAAAGCTTGAGAAACCGGTTTGAAATTTAGAAATAAAACTAGATGGGACCTTAGCTCCCTATTTTTCTCTTTTTTTTCTTCTTCTTCTTTTTCCTTCTTTTTTCTTTTTTCTTTTTCTTCTTTTTGTTGACATATTTATCTTTTTTTTTCTTTTTTTGCTTTTTGTACATATTCGATAACTAACCACTTTTTGCATGTTGTCATCCTTTTAGGATGTCAGAGGCTGGTGGTGACGATTCTGACAAGAGGCGCCATGGGAAGGAGCCACGGATAGAGCTCGAGGAGGGCAACAGCAACAGGAGAGGCTCGGTCAGGGGTGGCAGTAGGAGCGGTTTCGCTCGGGGCGACTGTAAGTGTGGTTCCGCTCGGGGCGGCAGCAATGGGTCTCAGCGATCTTCGAGCAGGATGGCCTCCAGTGGCAGTTCTACAATGGGGCAGCCCTCGGTTGCTCCGGATGAGAGAGTTGAGGATGGCATTGATTCGGTCGTGGACCCACGGACGGGGTATGGCATAGCGTTTATTCGAGATAGGCGGAGGGATACTTCTCTTATAGATGACCAGTTAGCGATCCCTGATGTTCTGCCACTGCGAGACTTGGCATACCACCCGAGTTTGTACTCGCGCTACGATCGAATGCCGTCATCGACCCACAATTCCTTCAGAGGGGCTAGTATTTCAGCTTTAAGAGCCATGTAGGTGTCGGCTCCATCCTATTAGGACTTCCTGCACCGGATCAATTTTGGTGCATTTATGACTCTTCAAATGGATAGGCTTGATCACCGGATAGCAGTTGGGCTATTGGAGCGGTGGTTCGGGGAGACTGGGACTGTGCACTTGGTAGGCTTTGAGCTGGGGCTTGCTCCCGTCAACTGGGCTATGATTACTGGACTATCCTTTGGGGGTGTTCCGATTTCTTTACAGGCCGTGTCTCTGGATGAGGCTTATCTTCCCTTGGGTTTGCTAGGGATTGCAGGCTTAAGCTTCTCAACTTCACTTTTATGCCCAGCAGAGACAACATTTGCTCTCAAGCCCTCTCCAGCCAATAAGATCGTCATGAAGCGCCTGTTGGTACTATACGTCGTCTTAAGTTGCTTTTGCAACAATAATAAGTCGATGGTTCCTTTACCTTTGGTTAGCCTGGTAGCGAACTTAGATGCGCTAGACTATGTGGATTGGGGTGCCTTCACCTTTGCTAGCTTCTTACGAGGGATGAGAGTGAGGACATCCGGGGCTTGGGGGAGCTTGATGGGTTTTTGGCCATTTCTGATGTGGTGGAGTTATGCGTATCTGCCTATCCGTCGGCCGGAGGTGTTAGCTGACAATGCCTTCTCGTGAGCCACGAGGTGAGCCAGACAACAGGTAGTCCAGCGGTCTTTACTTACAAATTTTGTTGAGACCTCGAGACATATCTTGGATACCTTACTGCCGATCTCCTCCATATGCTGGTATAAGGGATATCATTCTTTTGTCTAGGTCACGGGTTACTTTCCAGGGCCCCATTTCATGGGAGACATATTTGGGGGAGCGCTATTGGCGGCAACTTCATACCAAGTTCCATTCTACTATTGATCCTCCCCAGTCCATGTTCAGATTTTATCAAGCCAAGGTGGAGATTCCTTATATAGCCGGGGTTCCTGGTAACCGCTTTCTTTTTCCACCTGATGTGGACTACGGGGCTCACTTCAGGGCGAGGTTTATTGGTGCCTTTACTCAGCTGGACCTGGTGGTTGGAGGGCAGGTGGTTGGCATGAGGTGATGGAGCTATGGCGTCGGGCTCAGGGCTTTGTTTTCGAGGAGGAGTACTTAGCAGCTTGCCAAGCACAAGATCAGTATCGTGCTAAGGTGGAGGCCCTAACTGCTCGCATATCTCTGATGGAGGCCTGCTGGGTATGCTATTTACGATTCATTTTTCATGTTCTTCATGCATCCTCTATATTCAAATGCCAGGTTTTCTTTCTTCTCTCTTTTTCTTTTTTGGTCAGGGCCCTTATGATGCCGGAGTTTCTTCCAGCTAGCTTTCTTCGTATGGGTTGGATATGGGTGATTTCAACTTGGACGATGACCCTGCTTCTTGAGGCACCTCTTTCCACCTGCAGACACAGTTGTAGTTTAGTTAGACTGACTGCATTGTTTATGTTTTGAGGCCATGTGTTGGCCCTTATGGATGATGATTGCATAATGGTTATATGTACATTATTGCTATTATCTTTTGTTTCTTTGCATAAGATGATGATTAGTTTTTTTCTTTTTAGTCTCGTTTTGAATGTATGCATGCGGAATTATAATGAATAGGACCTTAAACACAGGAGTATAGAAATTATGACACACATAAGAAATGATAAGTATGTGCAAGCTTTAAGTAGATGTGAAAAAGGTGGGTGTATTGTTGCACGTGTTCTGGCAAAGCACACAGCTGTATATAACTTTATGAAAACAGGCATAGAGGTAGGTTCCAATTTTTTGGGTGTTAACCGAGAGCTAATCATTTCGGCCCTTTGCTCCTTCCTCGAAGGTTCCCTTCTTTGTTATGCCCTTTTCTTGCCATAAGGAGATAGTAGTTGCCCTATTCTTAAGGTTTCCATTTTCGAATCTGACTCTCCTTTCTCTTATCTGAGAATCTGTAACTCACTCACTTTCCCTCAGGGACCCTAAATTTGACCTAGTAGACCCTTTAGGTGACAACCGAAGTAGCCTTTAGCAAAAGAATGGGCAGTTTCCATCCTTAATCCGAGAAGCTTTACTTTGCACCATAATGTAGGCTAAGTTAAGGGTAAGGAACGAAGGGGTATGCAAGCTCAAATAATTTCTCTCTTTTTTTTTTTTCAGGGGCGATTATAAAGCAGAACCACCTCGAGTAAGCTCTCACTGTTTTGTTCACCTTTATTTTCCGAATGTTGCCGTTTTTTTAAACTTGTTTAGACTAAGCAATCTTCTCTGATCTGAGGGGACTTTTCCGTGGGTTGTAATGTGGTAGGTTATAAGGTTTTTGAAAGGCAGGGTATTAAAGGCTCAAAGTGTTACGCTCTTCTTGGGGTTTACCGGTGATCACCTTTTCAGGTCTTCTCCTCCTTGGGTCTCTTTTTTTTTTTTTTTTTTTTGGTACAAACTTTTACCTACACATGGTTCGTCATTTTCTTTGAGTTTTACCCCAGTATTGATAGTTGCACAGTCATTTGGTTTCTTAAGGCATACCATCACCTTTTTTTTTTTAATATACGAGGGAGCTTTCTTTTCTCACGTTCCTTTCTTATCACCTTTCTCTCCGAATTTACTTTTATCCATTGTGGACGGTGATCACCAAAACAGGTTTGCCGAAGGAATATGATTTGGCTCAAAGGGGTTTTTCAAAGGGGATTCTTTTAACTGTATGGTAGAAGAACAGATGGCTCCTCTTCTTTTTAGACAAGATTGCTTAGTCTATGAAGTTCAGTCTTAAAGCTTTGGCGTCATCCTTTGAGACAAGCAGATGTTAGCTTAATTGTTTCGTTACTCGTACTTGCCCTAGTATGGGGGGGTAGTTCCTGGTTGGGGTGTTTGAATGAGCATTACTTATGGCTCGAGTGGGCTGACCAAGGGAATTACTTTGCCACTTTAGAGAATTTGCAATGATGGCTTCTATTCCTTTTGAGGGTCTAACTGCCGACTGTTTTGTCATGGCATCCTCCGAGTGTCACCTTTTTCGGTGATTCGCTCTCTGTCTTTCCTTTCTTTATTGTCTCCTCTCTTTGGATCAGGAACGATCCCCATAAATGAGAGTGTGCATACTATCCCCCTTTTCAAGTCAAGGCATAACAATAAGGAGGGAAATTTCTAAGAAAAGGGCAAATGCAAACTTCAAATTCTTTTTCTTTCATTTCAAAGGTTTTGTGTACATGATAAGCTCTTGATTAACAAAAGGTAAAAGTAAAGTTGACAAAACGAAGTTGACAGGAAAGTAAAAGGCCAAGTTTGATAGAAGAACGTCCCTTTGATATTCACTTCCTTCGGTGGGCTTTGGGACCACGCCTGCCTTCTCTATGCTCCATCCGCTGACTTCTTTACTTGGTTGTGCTGGACGAATTGATGCATTGGCTACGGAGTGATGGAAATGGGCGGTCATAATGCAGTTGGGGATGCCTCCTTTTCCTTCCCTTTTTCCAGTTGGGTCATTGAGGTTGTGCATCCCATCTTGGGATCCTTGATGGCTTTCTTTTGGTTGGACGGTTTTTTCTTGCTTAGCTTCTTGGGGTTTGGCAGCCAAGTTGTCTTCCATGACTTGCGACAGCTTTTCCTTGGCTTCTTTTTTTTTCAGCTTCCTCTTTATCAATTTCAGCAAACAGGTTGTCCAAATCACCTTCATTGAACTCGAACGGTGGGTTTGGTAATTTTGGCTCATAGATGCCCCAGCCCATATCCTTATAATCAAAGAGCTCCTCTTTTAGGCGGGCCTCAGCTTTAGCATATCTGGGGTGCAGGAATTCTTCTCCTCAGCCATCTACATGTGCAGTATCAGTGGGAATGTTTGTAATGGGTTTATCCTCGGGCTAGTCAAGAAGATCTTGCTCTCCACTTGTATTGTAAAGATAGATAGGGTATGGCGGTAGTTCTTCTTCCCAGTCACTTTCATCCTCAGTATCTGACTCGCCCTTGAAGTATTCTGCAGTTATGATGCCATCTGGATCTGCCTCTTTTTCGGTGATGATATTGATGGCATGGTCTAGCAAGGGATTCGTCGTGACATTGGGAGTGGGGATTGGTTTTGCTTCTTGGGTATTGATGACCTTATTATCAATGAGGTCTTGGAATTTATGCTTCAAAGAGAAGCAGGACTCCATGTCATGCCTGTCGCGCCCAGATTTTTCGCACTCGAGGAATACTCACCCAAGCGGGAAAAATGCTTTACTCTCTCGTTAGAACTCACCCTCCTAGAAGAATGAGTGCGACTAGGTTTGCATTGAAAAATAGGTTTGAATAAAGGGCTTTTGAAAAAGATTCGGAGTCGCCACCTAACTTGATTAAGGTGAGTTAGGTCACCTAAAAACTAAGCATAATCCGAAGACTACACTTAGGGTTTTTGAAAACGATTTTGAAAATATCTCCTCAAGAGAGGGTTTTTAGGAAAACAGGTTGTTTGGCAACCTTTGGAAAACATTTAGCCCTTTTTAGAAAAATAACTCCTTTTTGGTCTTTGAAAACAGTGATCTAGGTTCGGAGGTTGGTTACGTGTAGGGAAGACGCACTAAGCTATCACCCTACCCCGCCCTTTCGGCACCTACATGTCAATCTACCCTAGATTCACCTATGAGAGTCTTTAATTAACATATGTTCAATCCTATTCACTTTGAAAAACAATGTTTGAAAAATATGATGCATGAGATGCAAGTGCAAAATAAGAGAATTAGAAAATAAATTTGGAAAGAGATTGATTTGATTTGAAAATAGATTTGAAGAAATAGAATTGAAATTGGAAAGTTTGAAAATTGAAAATAGAAGTTTGAAAATAGAAATTTTGAAATTGGAATTTGAAAATTGATTGGAATTTGAAATGTGGAAAGATTTTGGAAACCGCACCCATGAGGGTGGAATTGAAAGTTTGAAAAGTATTGTGACCGCACCTATGAAGGTTGCCTACGTATCCTTTTGGGGGGAATCAGATCAGTCGTAGTTCAGACCGGAGTCCAATTGAAAATAGAAGGTTGGATTGAAGAAAGAAATTGAATTGGACATTGAATTTGATTTGAAATTAGAAAAGGAGATTTGAAATTGGAATGGAGAGGATTGGACTTGCTTTGGAAAGATTGATTTTGGAAAGACTTGGTTTTGGGAAGAAGGAGGTTTAGGAAACCTAGACTTGAGATTAAGAAAGATTGGATCGGAATGTTGGATTTGGAAGATTTGGAAAGATTTGGAAACTTGGAATTTAGGAAAGATTTGGATTAGGAAAGTTTCACTTTCGGAAAGTTTTGAATTAGGAAAAGTTTAGGTTTAAGAAAGTTTCAACTTAGGAAAGTGTTGTTTTAGGAAAGTTTGAAATTAGGAAAGTTTTGAATTTAGAAAAGTTTTAGGTTTAGGAAAGTTTTGAATTTAAGAAAGTTTTGAAATAGGAACGTTTTGAAAATTGGAAAGTTTTGAATTTAGAAAAGGTTTGAAAAAGGAAAGTTTTCAATTTAGGAAATGTTTGAATTAAGAAAGTTTTGAATTTAGAAAAGCCTTAGATTTAGGAAGGTTTTGAAGTTTTGGAAAGTTTAGAGTTTAAAAAGATTTGGGTTTAGAAAGATTTAACTTAAGAAAGTTTTGAATTTAGGGAGCTTAGAATTTTAGAAAGATTTGAAATTTAGAAAGTTTAGGATTTAGAAAGTTTTAGAGTTTGAATTTTAGAAAGTCTTGAAATTCGGAAAGGCTTGAATTTAGGAAAGGTTTTGAAAACTTGAATTTGGAAAGTTAAGATTTAGAAAGGGGGTTGAATTAGGAAAGGGTTGAATTAAGAAAGATTTGAAAGTTGAGTTTTAAAATTTAGGAAAGATTTTTATGTTCAAGTTTTGGAAACTTAAGATTTAGGAAAGTGAAAGTTTAGGAAGGATTTGAATTAAGAAAGAGTTGGATTTTGAAATTTAAGGAAAGATTTAGAGTTTATGTTTAGAAAACTTATGGTTTAGGAAGGAATCGAATTAGGAAAGGTTTGGATTAAGAAGAGATTGGATTTGGTTTCTTAAAAGAAAAGATTTGATTTTGTTTCCAAAAACGGAGGACGGGACCTAGTTTCCTAAACGAGGAGATTTGATTCGGTTTCCTAAAGGGAAGATAGGACTTGGCAAGGATTTGGAAAGGGAGACTCTAGAAACCCTAGGTTTGAAAAATTATAGTTTTGATGTAGAAAAAAGGTTTTGAAACATGTATAGTTTGGATGTGAAAACAAGAGGTTTTGGAAACCTAGGTTTGGGGCAAAGTTTGAAAATCATGTTTTTAGGCAGAAAATTTAGGGTTTCCTAATTGTGGTTTCTAGGGCTTGACTTGGGTTCTAAGGAAAGAGTTTTTGGAAAACGAGTTTTTGGAAACGAAGGTTTTCTAGAAGGGAATCCTAGGGAGGAGTTTTTGGAAAGTGTGTTTTTGGAAACATAGATTTTGGAAGGAAATCCTAGAGAGGAAATTTCTAGAAGGAAGATTTTGGAAAGAGAGTTTTTTAGAAAGGTTTTTGAAGAGAGTTTTTAGGAAGGGATTTTAAAGAGAAAGAGTTTTGGAAAGGAGTTGGAAAAGGGGGTTTTGAAAAATAGATTTTGGAGGGGAGTTTTTGAAAACAATTTTGGAGATGAGAGTTTTAGGAAAGTATGTTTGAAAAAGAGATTTTTAGGAAGGGACTTTTGAAGAGAGAGTTTTTTTTGGAAAGTATGAAAATGTCTCACTTCCCTAAAGCGATTCTAGCTATAAGAGGGCTAGAACCACTCTAAGAAAGTGGTTTTGAAAACAATAAGGTTTGAAAATATAGACCAAAAAGCCACTTTTAATATAACACTTTCCTAAAGCAACCCTAGCCATGGAAAGGCTAGAATCACCCTAGGATTGTGGTTTTGAAAACTAGTTTTTTGAAAAAGAGATTTTAATGCAATTTTGAAAACAAGTTTGAAAACGATTTTGAAGACAACTTTGAAAACAGTTTTTGGAAGATGCAAGATCATGATATGCACAATGCAATTTGGGGTCGTGAACATACAAGGTTAAGGCTTCACCACATAATCAAGGGGGCCGGACCCACATGGTCTTTGGTTAGACTAGAAGAAAGCCCCAACACGGTGACTCTCCAATAATCCAATCCTACACATGGACCGGGAATCCCCTTGTTTCAAGCATGTAAAGAAAGGGGGGAAAGAGATGGGGGATTAAAATAGAGAAAACCCAAGTGGGTTGAAGAGAGAAGAGAGAGGGGGGAAGTGCGGAAATTTAAATAGGGAGCCTACTGTATGTCTTGTTTATTTTGCGTGCCGTGCTGTCTTCGGTCTTCGGTCTTTATCTTGATCTTCACCCTCAGTCTTCAAGAGTTGTCTTCAAGCTTTAGATGGCAACTCTTCAAGTCTTTGGAGGTGGGTTGAAGGCTAGTGTATGAGTGTATAGAGGTGTATAGGGATGTATAGAAGGCTAGGGTTTAGTGTAGGGTGGCTAGGGTTTGGGAAAACCTAGGGAGGCTAGGGTTTTAGAGGTGCTCGAGCTCTGTATATCGAAATATAGGATTTTTAGGTTAAGTTTGCAGACCCTTTTCACGTTGAATGAGGCTCTGTATTTATAGAAGTTGGACAACACTGGCGCCTGTTGCAGTGGCGCCAGGCCAAATTATACACTGGTGCCACTAGTAGTGGCGCTAGGCCATTTTTTGGCTTGGCGCCACTACTAGTGGCGCTAGCTATTTTGCAAACAATTAAGGTCGGCAAGCAACGTATCTTTGACTAGATTTGGGCCCCTGTACTAGTGACTACCATGCAATCTTTAGCCTGGCTTCACTAGGAGTGACTCCGGAAAGTCCGGGAATGATTTGAAGGAGCCGGGAGTGACCCGGAAGGCCGGAAAGGAGCAAGAACACTTGAAACAGTGTCCTGGAGGTATTTGACTTAAAAAATGAGGACAAAATGTGTCGGAAAGGTTGATCGGGCCCCTAGGGGCAAAACGGTCAATCGGACAGGAAAACTGCCGGGACAGACTCGGATTGTCCTGGAAGAAGACTTGGAATCTGAAAACATTATTCAGAATGTTCCCGAAGGTTGCCGGTTTGATTCCCAGAGCCTGCGTGGTCGGAAATGGAAACTGGCCCACCAGGGGCAAAACGGTCATTTTGCACCGGGTTGGGCGGAACTGACTCGGAATGATCCGGAAAGGCAAAGAAATGTTGAGAACACTATAAAAAGTATTCTCGAGACATTACCGATTTGATACCCAGAGCCGGTGTGGTCGAAGAAGGAGACCGGCCCTCCAGGGGCAAAACGGTCATTTTGTACCGGGTTGGCTGGAACTGACTCGAAATGATCCGAAAAAGTAAAGGAAGATTGATAATACTATAAAAAGTAGTCTCAAAACGTTACCGATTTGATACCCAGAGCCGGTGTGGACGAAGAAGGAGACCGGCTCTCTAGGGGCAAAACGGTCATTTTGTACCGGGTTGGCCAGAACTGACTCGGAATGATCCGGAAAGGTAAAGGAAGATTGAGAATACTATAAAAAGTAGTCTCAGGGGGTTACCGGTTTGATACCCAGAGCCGGTGTGGTTCTCGGGGCATTTGGATGCTTAGGGGCAAAACGGTCATCTTGACCGGAAAGTCTCGGAAAAGGTCCTAAGGGTAGTCTGGTCATTTTTCACCGAAGTGAGCTAACAGACACGGGTGTTGACCTAGGTTTTGAGTGTCTCCGCCACTCTAACGGTGTGAGTATTTCCGCTACTCGGACGGGGTTGAGTATTTCCGCTACTCGAACGGGGTTGATGATCTGTGAGTATTTCCGCTACTTGGACGGGGTTGAGTATTTCCGCTACTCGGACGGGGTTGAGTATTTCCACTACTCTAACGGGGTTGATGATTTGGGAGTATTTCCGCTACTCGGACGGGGTTGAGTATTTCCGCTACTCGGACGTGGTTATGAGTAGTTTTGCTACTCGGACCGTCTCGAGGAATAAACTGTCTCGAGAGAGGGATTGAAAAGGGGTCTTACCGTCTCCTAAGAGATGTGCCTGGATTGGAACCGTCTCGAGGAATAAACTGTCTCGAGAGTGGGATTGGAAAGGGGTCTTACCGTCTCCGAAGAGACGTGCCTGGATTGGAACCGTCTCGAGGAATAAACTGTCTCGAGAGTGGGATTGGAAAGGGGTCTTACCGTCTCCGAAGAGACGTGCCTGGATTGTGAGTGTTTCCGCCACTCTAATGGTTTTGTGAGTACTTCCGCTACTCTAACAGTTTTGTGAGTGTTTCCGCCACTCTAACGGTTTTGTGAGTGTTTCCGCCACTCTAACGGTTTTGTGAGTAGTTTTGCTACTGGGACCGTCTCAAGAAATAAACTATCTCGAGAGAAGGATTGGAATTGAAATAAGAAAGGACAATGCCCCTAAGGGCATTTAGGTCATTTTGCCTTTATTTGGGCCTGACAAGCCCGCGAAGCGATGGAAAGACGGAATTTGGACCTAGAGGATTGGTTTCGATTGGAATATGTCCAAAATGACTTGAAAACAAGTCTGGACGGAGTGTAGACTGTCGAGCGGTCAAAAATGGGGTGCTTAAAATGCCCCTGTCCCCTAGAATGATATTCACAAGTAAGAGTTGGGTTGAAAGTTGGTGGCAACAGGCTTGGCAATGGTTACGAGGGAATAGGGTTTATGTTGAGGAGTTCATGATAGGCCTCTGTTTGAGTACATACCAAACGTGTCAACTCTCGGTTTTGTTGGTTGTTTTTGTTGGGGTTGAGGTATGGTCTGGCTGTGACGGGTCTAGTCGCAGGTGCTTGGGTACTAGCAATGGGGGTGTTGATGATGGGAGCAGGCGATGGTGGTCGAGCCTGATATTGGGGATAGTACAGCTGCTATTGTGTAGGCAGGATGGCAGATACCTCTCCTTCTTTCTTGCCAGTACCCCGAGTAGTTGTTACTTTCTTGGCCGCATTTGCGAATCTTTCACTTGTCTTAGCATAGGGGTCTGTGATTCTGCCAGTTTTCAATCTATTTTCGATCATTTCTCCTTGCATTATCAACTCGGAGAAACTTTTTTCGATGCTCAAGCACAGGCGCTCATAGTACAGACCTTGGAAAGTGTTCACAAACAGCTGCACATACTCTTTCCAATAGTGGGGGGTTGACTTGAGCAGCTGCCTCCCTCCATATCAGAGGATAGGTTTTGAAGCTTTCCTTCTCTCCTTGAGTCATCATCATTAGGGCACACCTATCCATGGTTAGGTCACTGTTGTGTCGATATTGGGATCGGAAGGCCGTGACCAATTCATTCTATATCATTATCTTCTTCAAATCTAAATGGGTAAAATATTGTAGTGTAGGTCCAGTCAGGCTATGTTAAAACAATTGCATCAAGAGTTTGTGGTCATTCCCATGGCCGCTTAATGCCCCAGCATATAGCCTCAGGTGAGCCACATGATCTCCACTTCCATCATACTTTTGGAAATCGAGCATCTTGAATTTAGGTGGTCTTGGGTGGTCGGGGAAGAAGCATAGCTCATCATAAGATGTCCCACTGAAGGTGTCATGACCTTGTAGGGTGCACATGGACTCTTCTAAGCCTTATATCTTGAGATTGAGAGGGTCCAAGCTTTCCTTCTTTGATGTGTTTGTCAACAGGATGGTTTCAGAGTTATCTTCTTCTCCTTCCTCGATATGCACCGTTTTGGGGAGTTCCTTGTTCTTCCCCGCACCATTAGTTCATAAGACGACCTTCTGCGGGATTGCTTCAGTTTCCTTGGGGTGGGATGTTGAGGCTGATGGATTCATGGCAGGTCCTTTAAAGGCCATCAGTTGTACGAGCTTGAACATCTCGTCTATTTTTGCCTTCATCTCATTCACTTTCTCTCATGTCACCGAGCTGTTCTGTTGATCGGGAGTGTTACCTTCACTTGACATTTATGCTACCCATTGTCGAGTAAGGACTGGTGTCAGAGTACAAGAGGCAGTCGAGTTCCTCTTTTTCCTTTTCTGGGAGCAATGGTGACCTAAAATGTAAGAAGTCTCACCAGGAACTATTGCCAGTCTTTTGATGAGATGAGGGGGGAGAATGGGAAATAAAGAAAAAAAAACAAAAGGATTATATATTAGGTTCTGGATTTAGAAAGGTTTTATGCAATGCATGGCCTAAGGATGCCCTTACCTTTCGAGGGGAACTAATCATGATGCTTTGGCTCACGTCTGCAGATAGGGGGTTGCCCCTGCATACAATACTACACCTGCGCTTGTTCATTCATCCATTCATACATTCATTTGACAGTAATAACAACTTTATTGAGTTGAATTCCTTTTGTACATAGAATTTTTTTAAAATACATTGAAAAGGGGAAGGGGAACATTTTCCTTGGGATTTCCGCCTATCCTATATTTACATCACAGGATCCTAAACTACTCTTAAGTTTTTAGATTGGCCTTCTTGGATGGAAGTTGGTGGGAGGTCTTGATTTGAATTGCTCCTTCGTCTTCTTGGCAACCCTATCTCCATGAGCGAAGAGGGATTAGGGCCTCTCTTTATGAGATAACTTTGTTGCATCCCATGAATCCTTAGGGTCTCTTGGTACCTTTAAGAGTTTTGGGTTGGCTTGATTTGAGTAAGAAGGTCTTTGGGCCTTTCTCTAGGGGTTAATTGGATGCATGAAGATGCAATGACCTGAGTTACTTTGAAAACTCTTGTCTTGAAATGGATTCCGATGTATGAGCAATTATGATGCATATACATAAAAATGGCAAGAATTAAATAGCATAATAACATGAATTAAACAAAATACATAAAAGAAAATAACGCAGTCACCCTTTCCTCCTTGGTTTTGAAATTGATGCATGTGTCCTAAATCCGATAGAGGTTCGGCTATGCATGGGGTGCTACATAAGCAAGAGGTTGGGGTTTTACTAATACTTTCTAAAAAGCCCGGTTCCTGAACCTTCAAACCTCCGGTGTCCACCCCCGAAAGGTTGAACCCCATCTTTGATTGGTGGTTCTAGCAAGGGAACTATCAAGAGACCGTAGGCTGAGAAACTGACACAGCATCTGCCCACAATCAATATATTGTTCCCCCTTCTATCTAGAAGGGTAGTAACCAGGTAATATATGTAAGATGCAAATGCAAGTGAGTGTACCAAGTGTGTGTGGAATTTTTAAAAATGGAGGAAAGGACCTAACAACACACATCACACCCTGTTCATTCATCACATACATGATAATAAATAAGACATGAAATAAAATGTGAACAAAGGTCCACCTACAAAAGAAAATGCAAAAAGTTAGTAACTTTTCGAAAAACTCAATGCAAGGTAACGTGGATGGTTAATACAAGAGTATAAGTGTAAGCAATGGATGTAAGTGATGACACTTATTTGAAAATTGTTTTAAAAAATAAGATTTGCTTTGGAAATTTGGACAAATTTGAAGAGTGGATAAAACTGGACAAAGTAATCGGAGATTCTGGGTGAGTGAAGGGTGAGGGGACATATTAATGGCCTAACCCTCTAAGTGGTCCCCGATTTTTGGATCTAAGGTCCTTTTGGCTTGGAGACAAAAGCACGGAACTCTGTTATTAAAACTCATCTTCTTAGAAGGATAAGTGCGACTACGTTTGAATTGAAAATTGATTTGATAAAGGGTTTTTTAGGAAAATAGGAGTCATATTCCTAACTTGATTAAGGTGAGTTAGGTCACCTAAAACTAAATATTAATCCGAAGATTAAACTTAGGGTTTTTGAAAAAAGTTTGGAAAAACTCCTTCAAGAGAGGGTTTTTGAGAAAATAGGTTGTTTGGTAACCTTTAGAAAGTTTTAAGCCCTTTTTGAAAGTAACTCAATTTTGGTCCTTTGAAAACAGAAATCTATGGTAGTTATGTGTAGGGAAGATATCCTAAGATCATCACCCTACCCCGCCCTTTCGGTACCTACATGTCTAATCACCCTTTGTTCACTCACTAGAATAATCGGTTTCCATTGTCCACTTAATATCCACTTTGGAGTTTTGAAAACGAGGTTTAGTCATCACTTTTCGGATGAATGATGCATGATGCAAATTTCGGAAGAAGTTTGAAAACATGGGAAGTTTGAAGGAGTTTGAGATAGAAACTTTAAATTGATAGGAACTTTTGAAAAGGGGATTGGGGTTGAAATAGAAGTTATGACCGCACCATTTTAGGTTACCGAGAATCAGGTCATTCATAGTTCGGGCAAGAGCCCGATGGAAAATAGGTGCTTTAGGGCCTTTGGAAAGTTTGAAGACACTTTGTGGTCCTAGAAAAGAGAACTTGATTTGGAATCGAATATTGGAGTGTTTTGAAATAGAACTTTGAAACTCTTGGAAGGGGATTTTAAAGTGTTTCGAAATGTTTTTAAGATAACTCAAGGGAGTTTTGGAAATGCTTTGAAATAACTTATGAGAGCTTTGAAAATGTTTCGTAGTCGTGTTTTGAAAACCTTGGAGGTACGATTTTGGAGTGTTAAAAAGTTTTCGAAAATGGTTTTTGGGAACACTTAGGGCTTTAGAACTCTAATATGAGCAACCTTGGAGGTTGTTCTTAATATATCACCTTCCTTTGGAATCCCTAACCATGAAAAGGGTAGAGACACCTTAGGGTTGTGAGTTCTTGAAAACATCCTTGGGAATACTTTGAAGATAGAGTGTGGGAGTATTTGAAAGGGTTATGGAGTTGATGTTTAAAACCTTAAGAGAGTAGGAGGTTTTTCAAAAATGGGGTATAGGAATAGTTTTAAATAGAAAGATGATTTAAAATAAGGTCTATGAGTTCGAACCTTGAAGCATACTAACCTAGATTGAGTTGGCCTAAGGTTAGGGGTGACCTAAGGTTAACTAATTTAGGTTAGGTTAACCTAAGGTTAAGGTGACCCAGGGTTAACTAACTTGGGTTAGATTAACCTAGGGTTGGACAACTTGGGTCAAGTTAACTTAGGATTGGATAACTAGGGTCAAGTTAACTTACGGTTGGTTAACTAAGGTCAAGGTAACTAGGATCAAGTTAGCCTAGGGTTGGTCAACTAGGGTCAAGTTAACCTACGATTGGATAACTAGGGTCAAGTTAACTTAGGGTTGGATTGGAGAATGGTTTTGAAAGGTGGTTTAATGCATTTTTGGAAAGAGCTTTGAAAAAAACAATTCATGTTATGCAAAGAATCATTTCCATGAAAATTTGACTCTAGCTAAGAGTATGGTTTATATGATTGGTGTTTGAAACTTTTCCAAAGAAGGTTTCCTTGGGACCATTATAATCTTTATCTTGATAAGAGTATAGATTTCAAGAATCAACACAATGGTGACAACTTTTGAAAAACCACTTTTAATGCAAAGATGGAGAGGATGAACCTTTGAAAACCATTTTTGAGAAAAAGATTTTGAAAACCATTTTTCAAAGGGAACCATTCTAGCAATTTAGGGCTTCTATGGCTAATATAAAAGGGAGACTACTCAAGAGAGGGTTCCATAGGACCATTTCAACCACTAAACTTGAGAAAATAGAAACATTGGGAAATAGAGAGTTTGAAAACTATTTTTATGCAAGTTGGAATGTAAAGACGCAAAGGTGTGAGTTAGGGGTTAATGGAGGATTTTCTAAGGCATGATTTCTAAGGTCTTATCCTAAACTTCAAGGGACCAACTCTTAGAACCATTTTAAAAAAAAATATGGAGCTTGAAATTGGCATGGAAATAAGAATGATGCAAGCCTTATAGAACATGGTTATAAACATCAAAATAAAGCCAAGCACATAAGACATGATCAAGATAACAAAATGAAAAGGGGTTATGAATACATACAAGGCTTTAGGCTACACCACATAATCAAAGGGCTCCTAGGCCATGCCATATTAAAGTAGGCTAGTAAGAGATCTCCCTACACAGTGGCTCTCACCAACTTTCCTCTAGGCATGAACTAAGATCCTTCTTCACTTCAAGCATGCAAAAAAAGGGGGTTGAAGATGGGAATTAAAATAGAGAATAGCCTAAGTAGGCTAAGAAGGAGAAGAGAAGAGTAAGGGAAGACAAAAATGTAAAAGAAATACCGCCTTTTATCTTCAATACACTTGTAATCTTCTATGAATGCCTGGACTTGAACTTGGATGGCTTCAAATAGGCTTGAAGGGTTGGAAGGAGGAGTTTAATGGTGTATAGGGCTATGTGAAGTGTATGGGCTAGAGGGAGGTGGAATCTAGACTAAGTGTTGGAGGAGTGGAATGTATATAGAAACTCGAGATTCTGGAGCAGTTTCAGCAGAGCCTCGTATTAATTTTTGGTTCTGGAATATGAAAAGAGGGAGGCCTCTATTTATAGGCAACCTGGGAGAGACCTAGCGCATGTGCTACATGCGCCTGGCCAAAATTGGCCTTAGCATATGTAGCACATGCGCCAGTACTATTCCATTGCCAAAATACCATGTGGCACCCATTGTACTAGCTAAATCCTGACAGTTGATCAAACTTTGGTCGATTTGATCAAAATCTGGGCGCATCTAGCATACGCTCCTTCACCGGGAGTGTTCGTTTAAATTTTGCCTCGATAATTGAGCCAATCGGGAAGGTTTTAGGGGAATCGGTTGCACCCGCGATGTACTCCTAGGGTTTCTTGTGAACTTTTGTGTTTTTGAAAAGTTCAAATGGTGTTCGGAACTGTGAGATATCATCCTGAAAAATGTGCATAACATGGCATCTCTGTAAAGCATCAATGATACGCCCTGCAGGGTTTTGAAAGTAGCTATTTTTGTGTCGCATGATCTGGGCCTTCGGGAAGCTACCTTTCCGATCGGACCGTACCGATGAAAAGTTCTCTGGAAATTCTTTTGAGAATTTCCTAACTTACGCATTTCTCAAGTCGTTTGACGGTGCATTTTAATCAGGGAATTGGAGAAAAAGTCAACCTTGGCGGAGCGTCTGTGAGGCGCTCCAGGGGTTGCCAGAAGTGGTAGTTTTCAAGCCACGCGATAAGGAACTTTGGGAAGTGATCTATCCAATCGAGCCGTATCGATGGAAAGACGCATGAATGAGCTTTTAGGAATTCCCTGGTTTATGCATTTCTCAAGTTGTTTGATGGTGCGTTATAACCAGAGAATCAGGAGAAAAGACAATTCTAGCAGAGCGTCTGCGAGACGTTTTGGGAAACTTTTATCGAGTTGGGGGTGTCTAGCATCGTAAGGTCCTCCTTAGGTTAAATAGGGGTGTGGGACAAGACCTACTGTTCAATATCCTAGGACTAGTGTTGTTTTGGGCCGCGTTTGGGTTGTCAGGGGCAAAATGGTCATTATGACCAAGTTTGGTTGAAAAGTGATCAGGAATGGATCAGAGTGTTATGTTAAGCATGTCGAGTCATTCAGGGATGGTTTTAGGAGAATCTTTTACCGCTCGGTGGGGTTTGTGTAATGCTGGGGTATTAAGGGGCAAAACGGTCATTTTGACCGGAGTTAGCCAGAATGGGATCGGATGGCGTGTGGAGTATGCCTAACAGTTTAGTAACATTTTGGAAGGGTGGACTTACTGTTTTGAGAGATTTTGAGCTTTCTCAAGACGCGCCTGAAGGCCCAAGGGGCAAGTTTGGTCATTTTTCACCGAGTCAGGCTAGCAAGCGCCGGTGTTGACCTAGGTGTTGGTCCCCGAGACTGCCCTATCTAAAAAAACTAGCTGTGCAGTGTTGATCCTTGAGACCGCCCGGTCTCATAGAGCTACCTGTAGGATGGTGTTGGTTTCTAAAAACGTTTGGTCTCAGAAAGCTACTTGTGAGGGTGGTGTTGGTCTCCGAGAACGCCTAGTCTCGGAGAACTACTGAATAACGGACATTTTACATTGGCGGGTTAGCAGGCGTCAAAAGTGAACCATTTGAAATTTGATAAGGTGTTGGTCCCCGAGATCGCCCGATCTCGGGAAGCTACTTGGGTGGCATTGGTTTCCGAGATCGCCCAGTTCTGGAAAACTACCTGGAATGATGTTTATGGCTGTAGTTGGGCTTTGTGGGCCCGAAAAGTGACTAGTTAACTGGAGTGGAGTTTGAAAGACCTATCTTGGGTTTGCATGCTTTACAATGTATGAAGATTGGGCTGGTCGGGCCAGAGATTATTGAGCGGGCAAAAATGGGGTGCTTACAGGTAGCAAGCAAAGCTTTTGGACGATCTTGATCAAAATCTGTACGTATGTAACACACGCTCCGCTATTGGGAACTTTTATGCCGACTTTTCCTTGATGTTCATGTCATCCGGGAATGATCTGCAGAAATTAGTTGTGCTTACGATGTTCCTCTGTAGTTTCTCTTGAATTAGGTGCCTTCGGGGAGCCTTGAATGTTTTCGGATGATTGTGCGATTGCCTTGGGAAGTGTGTATAAAAATAAGCTTTTGGGAGCATCTGTGAGACATTCCGCTGGTTTTTCAAAGTAGCTGCTTTTGTGCCATGTGATCGGGGACCTTAGGAAGCGATCGTTTGAATCAAACCGTACCAATGGAAAACCCTCTAGAAGGGATTTAGGAAATTCCCTAATTTACACATTTCTTAAGTTGTTTGATGGGCGTTATAATTAGGGAATCAAGAAAAAAGTCAACATTGGCTAAGCATCTGTGATATGCTCTGAGAAGTTTTTGTTGAATTAGAGGGGTTTCAAGTGGAAGGACTTGTCTGGAAATGGTAGGGATGCTCTCGGAAGTATCCTGGTGGACGCCGATTTGATTTTTAGAGTCGGTGGGGTTAAAAAGAGCGACCGGGTATCGCGCCCAGATTTTTCGCACTCGAGGAATACACACACAAGCGAGAAAAACACTATACTCTCTTGTTAGAACTCACCCTCCTAGAAGAATGAGTGGGACTAAGTTTGAATTGAAAAATAAATTTGAATAAAGGGCTTTTAGAAAAGATTTGGAGTCGCCATCTAACTTGATTAAGGTGAGTTAGGTTACCTAAAAACTAAGAATAATCTGAAGACTATACTTAGGGTTTTGGAAAATGGTTTTGAAAATATCTCCTCAAGAGAAGTTTTTTAAAGAAAAACAAGTTGTTTGGCAACTTTTGGAAAACATTTAGCCACTTTTTGAAAATAACTCCGTTTTGGTCTATGAAAATAGTGATCGTAGGTTCGGAGGTTGGTTACATGTAGGGAAGATGCACTAAGCCATCACCCTACCCCGCCCTTTCGGTAACTACATGTCAATCTACCCTAGATTCACCTATGAGAGTCTTCAACTAACTAATGCTCAATCCTATCCACTTTATAAAAGAATGTTTAAAAAGACATGATGCATGATATGCAAGTGCAAAGAAAGAGAATTGATTTGGAAATAGATTTGAAAAGAAGAATTTGATTTGATTTCAGAAGAGAGGTTTGAAAGGATAGATTTGAAATCGGAAAGTTTTAGAATTTGAAAATTGAGATTTGAAAATAGATGTTTGGAATTGAAAATTAGAAATAGAACATAGAATTGGAGACTTGAAGAAGATTGTAGAATTGGAAATTTGAAAGAAGTTGTGGAATTGAAAATTTGAAAAATGTTACGAAATTTGAAATTTGAAAAATGTGGAGACCGCACCCATGATGGTTTCCTACGTATCCCTTTGGAGGAATCAGGTTAGTCGTAGTTCGGACAAAAGTCCGATTTAAAATAGAAGAATTGATTTGGAAAAGAGTTGAAGTTGGAATTCGAATTCGAATTGGAAGAGTAGGAAATTTGGACTTTGATTGAAAGATTTGCAAAGATTGATTTTGAAAGACCTAGTTTTAGGAAACCTAGACTTAGGAAAGAGTTGAGATTTAGAAAAGATTTGACTTAACTTGGAAGGATTTTAGAAAAGATTTGACTCAAAAGTTGGACTTGAAAAGATTAGGAAAGACTAGATTTAAGAAAGGTTTGAATTAGGGAAGTTTCAAATTAGAAAAGTATCATTTTAGGAAAGTTTTCGAAATAAGAAAGTTTTCAAATTTGGAAAGTTTCAACTTAAGAAAGATTTCAATTTAGGAAAGATGTCAATGTAGGAAAATTTTGATTTAAGAAAGTTTCAACTTAGAAACGTTTTAACTTAGGAAAATTTTGAATTAAGAAAATTTTGAAAAAGGAAAGGTTTCACTTTTGGAAAATTTTGATTTAGGAAAGTTTTAACTTAAGGAAGTTTCAAATTTAGAAAGTTTTCAAAATAGGAAAGTTTCGAATTTGGAATGTTTTGAAATAGGGAAGTTTTGAAAGTAAGAAAGTTTTGAGTTTAGAAAGTTTTAGATTTAGAAAGATTTGAAGTTTAGAAAAGTTTAATATTTAGAAAGGTTAGAGGTTTAGAAAGATTTAACTTAAGAAAATTTTGAATTTAGAAAGCTTTGAATTTGGAAAGATTTGAAATTTAGAAAGCTTAAAATTTAGAAAAGTATTAGATTTCGAAAGCTTCGAATTTAGAAAGTTTAGGATTTAGAAGGCTTTAGAGTTTGAGTTTTAGAAAATCTTGAGATTAGGAAAGGTTGAGTTTAGGAAAGATTTAAAAAACTTAGATTTGAAAAGTTAAGATTTGAAAAAGGGGTAGAATTAGGAAAAGGTTGAATTAGGAAAGATTTGAAAATTGAATTTTAGAGTTTAGAAAAGATTTTTATGTTCAAGTTTTAGAAAGGGTTAGACTAGGAAGGTTTAAGATTCCTATTTTTCAAAACAAGGGATTGGATTTTGTTTCTTAAAAGAGAAGGTTTGATTTTGTTTCCAAAAACGAACGATTGGATCTAGCTTCCTAAACGGGAAGATGGGATTTGGTTTCCTAAAGGGAACATTGGATTTGGCATGGATTTGGAAAGAAAAGTTTCAAAAACCCTAGATTTAAAAGTGTATAGTTTTGATGTAGAAAAATAGGTTTTGGAAATATATATAGTTTTGATGTAGAAAGCAAAAGGTTTTGGAAACTTAGGTTTTGAGGCAAGTTTGAAAACCATGTTTTTGGAAAGAAAATTAGAGTTTTCTAATTGTTAGTTCTAGGGCTTGACTTGGGCTCTAAGAAAAGAGTTTTGAAAGTGCATTTTTGAAAACGAGTTTTTGGAAGGAAATCTTAGAGAGGAGTTTCTAGAAGGAAGATTTTGGAAAGAGAGTTTTTAGAAAGATTTTTGGAAGGAGATTGTTGGAGAGAGTTTTTTAGGAAAGAGATCTAAGGGGAGAGTGTTTTTTAGAAAGTGAATTTTAAGAAGAGTATATTGGAAAGGAATTTAAAAAGGGAGTTTTGAAAAACAGATTTTTGAAGGAGTTTTTAGAAAACAATTTAGGGGGGAAGAGTTTTTGAAAAGCATGTTGGAAAAGAGATTTTTAGGAGGAGATTTTTTAGAAGAGATTTTGGAATGTATATAAAATATCTCACTTTCCTAAAGCGATTCTAACCATAAGAGGGCTAGAACCACTTTAGGATAGTGGTTGAAAATAACAATATTTGAAAATATGGACCATGAAAGTCACTTTAAATGTAACATTTTCCTAAAGCAATCCTAGCCATGGAACAGCTAGAATCACCCTAGGATTGTGATTTTGAAAACAAGTTTTGAAAAAGAAGATTTTGATGCAATTTTGAAAACAAGTTTAATGCAAGCTTTGAAAGCGATTTTTGAAAAAATGCAAGATAATGATATGCACAATGCAAATTGGGGTTGTGAACATACAAGGTTAAGGCTTCATCACATAATCAAGGGGGCCGAACCCACGTGGTCTCCGGTTAGACTAAAAGAAAGCCCCCGACACGGTGACCCTCCAATAGCCTAATCCTACACATGGACCGGGAATCCCCTTATTTCAAGCATGCAAAGAAAGGGTGGGAAAGAGATGGAGGATTAAAATAGAAAAAATCCAAGTGGGTTAGGAGAGAGAAGAGAGAGGGGGAAGTGCAGAAATTTAAATAAGAAAGCCTACCACATGTCTTGTTTATTTCGCTTGGCTTTGCACAACTTGCTTTTCTTTGGTCTTCGCTTCACTTCAGTCTTGATCTTCGAGGGCTCGTCTTCAGTCTTTAAATCTTTGTAGTTGTAGCAATCCAAGTCTTCAATAGAGGGTTGGAGGCTAGTGTATAAGTGTATAGGGCTGTGTATGAGTGTATAAGAGGCTAGGGTTTGTGTATGGTGGCTAGGGTTTGGAGAACCTAGGGAGGCTAGGATTTTAGAAGTGTACGAGCTCTGTGTATCAAAAATTAGGATTTTTAGACTGAGTTTACATACCTCTTTCGCCCTGGAAGAGGCTCTGTATTTATAGAGGTGGAATAGACCGACGCCTGTTGCAGTGGAGCCACTAGGAGTGGCGCCAGGCCATTTCTTGGCTTGGCGCCACTGCTAGTGGCGCCAGCCAGTTAAGAAAGTTTGTTAAGTCGGTAAGCAACGTATCTTGAGAAGATTTGGGCGCCTGTACTAGTGACTACCATGCAATTTTTAGCCTGGCTTCACTAGAAGTGACTTCAAAAATTCCGAGAAGGATTTAAGGGACCGAGATTGGCCCAAAAGGTTGAAAAAGGACAAGAACACTTAGAATAGTGTCCCGAAGGTATTTATCTTGAAAAATGAGAATTGGATGTGCCGAAAGGATTGACCGGGTCGTTAGGGGCAAAACGGTCAATCAAGCCGAAAAGCTGCCAGAACGGACCCAGAATGTCCCAGAAGAAGACTCTAGATTTGAAAACATTATTTATAATGTTCCCAAAGGTTAGCGGTTTGATACCCAGAGCTGGTGTGGTTGGAAAAGGCGATTGGCCCACCAGGGGCAAAATGATCATTTTGCATCGGGTTTGCCGAAACTGACTCAATATGATCCGAAAAGGTAAATGAGCGTCGGGAATACTATAAGAAGTATTCTCGGGAGGTTACCGGTTTGATACCTAGAGTCAGTGCGGTCCCCGGGGCGTTCGGATGCCTAGGGGCAAAATGATCATCTTGACCGAAAAGTCTCGGAATTGGCCCGAAACTGACTAGAAGGCATCTAATCATGTCAGATTACCTTTAAGACAATCTTGGAAGGTTGGACTTACCATTCTAAGGATTCAAATGTGTTCTTGAAAAACGTGCTAAAAAATGGCCGTAGGGGCAGTTTGGTCATTTTTTACCGAAATGGGCTAGCAGGCACTGGTGTTGACCTGGGTTTTGAGTGTTTCCGCCACTCTGACGGTGGTTGCATGATACAGGGGTTTGTTGGTAATTTCCTATATCGACCTGTTTGCGAGTATTTCCGCTACTCTGACGGTTGCGATGTTTGTGAGTATTTCCGTTACTTTGATGGTTTGCGATCATTCCCGAGACTGCCTGATCTCGGGAAGCTGCTAAAGGGACTTAGCGCCTAAGAATTAAATTTCTTAAAAGGTGAGCCTAAACGGACATTTCTACATTGGCAGGCTAGCAGGCGGCAAAGGTGGACCGTTCTACCATCTAGGGGACTTGGAGTCTCGTCCCGGTCGACAGTTTTAAAGGGACTTACCGTTTCGAAGAGGCTTTTTTTGAAAAATGTGCCAGACCATCTCAAGAGAGGGATTGGAATTGGAATTGAAATTGGAAAGGGAACTTACCGTCTTCGGAAAGACGTGCCTGTTAGAATTAGAAAGGGAACTTACCGTCTTCGGAAAGACACGCCTAATTTAGAATTGGAAAGGGGACTTACCGTCTTCGGAAAGACGAGCCTGATTTGGAGTTGGAAAGGGGACTTACTGTTTTCAAAAAGACACGCCTGATTTAGAATTGGAAAAAGGACTTACCGCCTTCGAAAAGACGTGCCTATTGGAATTGGAAAGGGGACTTACCGTCTTTGGAAAGACGTGCCTGTTGGAATTGGAAAAGGGACTTACCGTCTTTGGAAAGACGTGCCTGATTTGGAGTTGGAAAGGGGACTTACCGTCTTTAGAAAGACGCGCCTGATTTGGAATTGGAAAGGGGACTTACCGCCTTCGAAAACACGTGCCTGTTAGAATTGGAAAAGGGACTTACTGTCTTCGGAAAGACGTGCCTAGTGGGACTAGAACGAATGATGCCCCCAAGGGTATTTTGGTCATTTGCCTCTATTTGGGCCCCACGAGGCCCACGAAGAAATGAATAGACAAGATTTGGACTTAGAGAGTTGATTTGACTCGGAATATGTCCACATTGACTTGAATACAAGTCTGGACGGACTGGAGACTGCTGAGCGGTCAAAAATGGGGTGCTTACACCGGGCTACTAGGGGCAAAACGGTTATTTTAACCAAAACTTGCTAAAATTGGTCCATAATGGACTTTATTGGCAACTTGAATGTGTCAGACTATCGAGAGATAGTTGGAGGTGGTGGACTTACTATCTCAAGGAGTTTGTTCTTTCTTGCAAGACATGCCAAGGGTGCCTAGGGACAAAATGAACATTTTGACCGAATATTATCGAAACTGGCCCAAAATTGGTTTGAATGGTATATTGAACATACCGGACTATCTAGGGATAGTCTTGGAAGGGTGGGCTTACCATTCCAAGGACTTAGTGCTTTCATTGTGTTAAACTAGCAGGCGCCAGTGTTGACTTGGGTTTACGAGTGTTTTCATCACTCCGACGGTTGTGACGAGTTGGTTACCAAAAGTCTTCATTTTATTCAAAAAGAATACCACGGCCAAAAGGCATGTTCGATCCCATGACACTGGGTTATTTAGTGTCGTACCCATGTCGACCTGTTTGTGAGTGATTTCTCACCATGCCGATGGCTTGATAATTTGTGAGTGTTTCTGCCACTCCAACGGTGGGGCGTTGGTTCCAGAGATTGCCTGATCTCGAAAAACTGCCAGATGCCAAGGGGCATAACAAACATTCTACATTGGCGGGCTAGAAGATGCCAAAAGTGAATCATTTAGAGTTTGTGAGTTCTTCCGCCACTTTGATAGTGTGATTGTTTGTGAGTGTTTCTGATACTCTGACGGCTGGACAGTTTGTGAGTGCTTTCGTCGCTTCGACGGTTGGGCATTGGTTTTGGAGATCGCCTGATCTTCAGAAGTTGTTTAGAGTGCGTAGGGACATTTTGGTCAGTTGGCTTCAACTGAGCCTAATGGGCCAGGGAAGCGACCGATTTGACTTGATTGGAGTTTTGAAAAGTTGATTTGGGCTCGATTATGTTATAAGTTTTAACTAGAGGTTGGGTGATTTGGAGATTGCCGAATTGGTAAAAATGGGGTGCTTACACCAATGTTGCGTGTTGATTCTAGTAAGAATTCACATAAAGTAATAGGAATGCGTAGCTTTTGGATGAATGAATCTTTTGGTGAAGACGATGTTACCTTCTTCGTCTTCCTCTTTCTTTGTTGCCTTCTTGCATTAGACCTCTTCAGATTTTGCTTTGATTGTAAGTGTTGAGCAACATGACTTTGACTTTCCCTTCCTTTTATGAGTGACAAGGATCTATCCTTCATCATTTGTGTTAGAAAATTCCACCGCTTTACAATTATTGCCACTAGTCAGGGATGGTTGCATGGAAGCAGGTAAAGCATGGTGGAATGACATCATTACGTCAATTGGATCAAATGATCCGAATTGAACTCTCAATCTTGGTGACCTAATAACATATCCTTCAAGTCTTTGAGTTTTTTCTTGGAGTATCGCAGGACAAAAAAATCCAAAAGCAATAGCAGTTTGGTTTGCCACTGCCACTTTCTTTTCTTCTTCTAGCGAGATCTTTCCTTCACTGGCTAGCTCTACAATCTTTTCTTTAAGAACAAACCATCGCTGAGTTGAATGAATGACTAGGCGATAATATGTGCAGTAGTTTGGATCATGAACCCTTCCAGCCTCCTCAGGCCGTTTCATTTATGGGAGTTCAATTATCTTCAGTTTCAATAGTCGTTCAAGCATTTTAAAGACTTTAACATCAAGAAAGGGATACTCCTTGTTTTGCATTTCTTATAAAATGAGTTTCTTCCTCCATTTCCCTTGGGCAGAATCACCTTTCTCTGATTCTTTCTTATTCGGCCTAGTGAAGATCTAGACTGGTGCAGTGATCACAGTCATTGACTCTTTACTGTCTGTCTTGGAGAAAGACTTGCCCCATTTGTGGCGGGTGTCTGGTGTAAACACCCCATTTTTGATCGCTTGGCAATCTACAGTCCGTCCAAACTTGCATTCAAGTCAATGTGGACATATTCTGAGTCAAATCAACTTTCCAAGTCTAATCCCGTTTATCCATCGCTTCGCGAGCCCACCAGGCCCAAATAGAGGCAAAATGACCGAAATGCCCTTAGGGGCATTGTTCAGTCCAATTCCAAATTAGGCGCGTCTTTCCGAAAATGGTAAGTCCCCGTTCTAATTCCAACAGGCATATCTTTCCAAAGACGGTAAGACTCCTTTCCAATTCCTTTTCCAAATTACAATTCCGATCCCTCTCTCGAGAAAGCTAATTCTTGAGACGGTAAGTCTATCCAATCTGCCATGTTTTCTGAAGAAAGTTTCTTCGGAATGGTAAGTCCTTTTAAACCTATCGATCGGGACGAGATCCCAAGTCCTCTAGATGGTAGAACGGCCCACCTTTGGCGCTTGCTAGCTCGCCAATGTAAAAATGTCCGTTTCGGCATGCCTTTCGAGAAAGTTGACTTCTCAGGCGCTAAGTCCCTTTAGCAGCTTCTCGAGATCAAGTAGTCTCAAGAATGATCGCGAACCGTCAGAGAAGTACTTGCAAACATCGCAATCGTCAAAGTAGCAGAAATACTCACAAACAGGTTAATATAGGAAATTGCCAACAAACCCCTGTATCACGAGACCGCCGTCAGAGTGACGGAAACACTTAAAACCCAAGTCAACACCAAACTACCCCTAGGGCCATTTTTCGGCACGTTTCTCAAGATAATACCAAGTCCTCAGAATGGTAAGTCCATCCTTCCAAGATTGTCTTAAAAGCAATCCGACATGATTAGGTGCCTTCTAGTTAGTTTCGGGCCAATTTCGAGACTTTCTGGTCAAGATGACTATTTTGCCCCTGGGCATCCGAACGCCCTAGGGACCATACCGACTCTGGGTATCAAACTGGTAACCTCATGAGAATGCTTTTTATAGTATTCCCGACCTTCCTTTATCTTTCCGGATCATTCCAAGTTAGTTCTGGTAAACCCGGTGCAAAATGACCGTTTTGCTCCTAGTGGGCCGGTCGCCTTTTTCAATCGTATTGGCTCTAGATATCAAATCGGTAGCCTTTGGGAACATTCTAAATAATGTTTCCAAATCCCGAGTCTTTTTTCGGGACATTTCGAGTCCATCCCGACAACTTTCCGGCCCGGTTGACCGTTTTGCCCCTAATGGCTCGGTCAACCCTTTTGACAATTTTTGTCATCCTTTTTCAAGTCCATTACCTCCGGGACCCTATTCTAAGGGTTCTTGCCCTTTTTCAGCCTTCTAGGCCATTCCCGGTCCCTTAAATCCTTCCCGGACCTTCCGGAGCCACTACTAGTGAAGCCATGCTAAAAATTACATGGTAGTCACTAGTACATGCGCCCAAATCTTCTCAAGATACGTTGCTTGCCGACCTTAAAACTTTCCTAACTGGTTGGCGCCACTAGGAAGCATTTTTGGCCTGGCGCCACTGCAATAGGCGCCAGGTCATTCCCTCGTCTATAAATACAGAGTCTCCTCCAGCGTGAAAGAGGTCTGTAAACTCAGTCTAAAAACCCTACTTTTTGATATACAGAGCTCGTAGCCTCCCAAAACCCTAGTCTCCTTTAGGTTTTCCAAACCCTAGCCTCCATACACAAACCCTAGCCTCCTATACACTCATACACTCTCATATACTCATACACTAGCCTCCAACCCTCCATTGAAGACTTGGATTGCTGCAACTATAAAGCTTTGAAGATTGAAGACAAACTCTTGAAGACTGAAGTGAAGACCGAAGCAAAGCAAAGCACGCAAAGCTAAGCAAAATAAAGAAGACACAAGGTAGGCTTCTTATTTACATTTACACATCTTCCCCCTCTCTTCTCTCTCCTAACCCACTTAGGTTTTCTTCTATTTTAATCCCACATCTTCTTTCCCCCCTTTCTTTGCATGCCTGAAATAAGGAAATCCCAGTCTATGTGTAGGATTAGGCTATTGGAGAGTCACCGTGTCGGGGGTTTTCTTTTAGTCTAACTGGAGACTACGTGGGTTTGGCCCCCTTGATTATGTGGTGAAACCTTTAATCTTGTATGTTCACGATCCTTTTTGTATTGTGCATATCATGATCTTACATTCCTCCAAAATTTGTTTTCAAACTCATTTTTCAAAACTTGCATTAACATTGTTTTTAAACTTGCATCAAAACCTTATTTTTCAAAACTTATTTTCAAAATCATAATCCTAAGGTGATTCTAGCCTTTCCATGGTTAGAGTTGCTTTTGGAAAGTGTTACATTTAAAGTGACCACTATGGTCCATATTTTCAAAACATTGTTATTTTCAAAACCACTATCTTAAAGTGGTTCTAACCTTCTTATGGTTAGAATTGCTTTAGGAAAGTGAGATATTTTTTATGAACATTCTAAAAACTCTCTTTTCAAATTCCTCCTTCTAAAAACCTCTTTTTCAACGTACTTTCCAAAAACTCTCTCCAATCTCCTTCTTCAAATTCCTTTCTAAAATTGTTTTCTAAAAACTTCCTCCAAAAATCTATTTTTCAAAACTTCTTTTCAAAACACTTTTCTTAAAATTCACTTTCTAAAAAAGCTCCCTAAATCTCTTTCCTAAAAAACTCCCTTTTCAAATTCACTTTCTAAAAACTCCTCTCTAGAATTTTCTTCTTAAAATCTCCCTTTCTAAAATACTCACTTTCCAAAAATCCCTTTTCTTGGTGTCTAAGTTAAACCTTAGAGCCAACGATTAGGAAACCCTAATTTTCCTTCCCAAAAGCATGATTTCCAATCCCTTATTTTGGCCTCAAAACCTAGGTTTTCAAAACCTCTTGTTTTCTACATCAAAATTATATATATATATTTTTAAAACTTATTTTCTACATCAAAACTATAGTCTTCCCAAAAGTAGGATTTTCAAAACTCCATCTTTCCAAATCCATGTCAAATCCAATATTCCCTTTAGGAAACCAAACCCAATCTCCCATTTAGGAAACTAGATCCTATCCTCCGTTTTTGGAAACAAAATCAAATAACCTCCTTTTAGAAACAAAATCCAATCCTTTGTTTTAGGAAATAGGACTCTCAATCCTTCCAAACCCAAATCTTTCCTAATTCAACTCCTTCCTAATCTAGTACTTTCCTAAACCTTAAGTTTCTAAACTTAAACTTTTAAATCTTTCCTTAAACGTTAAGCTTTTAAACCTTTCTTAATTCCATACCTTTCCAAATCTTAACTTTCCAAATCTAAGTTTTCAAACCATTCTTAAACTCAAAACCTTTCCTAATTTCAAGAATTTCTAAAACTCAAACTTTGAATCTTTCTAAAATTCTAAACTTCCCTAAGCTTCGAATCTTTCCAAATCTAAAACTTTTTAAATTCGAAACTTTCTAAATTCTAAACTTTCCAACTTTCAAAACTTTCCTATTTTGAACCTTCCCTAATTCGAACATTTCCTAAATCCAATCTTTTCCTAAATCTTCTAAGTCCAACATTCGAGTCAAATCTTTCTTAATCTCAAGTCCTTTCTAAATCCTATCTTTCCGAAGTCTAGGTTTCTTAAACCTCAATCTTTTCAAAACAAGTTCAAATCTTTCCTCTAAGTTCTATTTTTCCAAATCAAAGTCTCAACCTTTCAATTCCAAACTCCAATTTTCAATCTTCTATTCTAAGTTCAAAACAAAAATCTATTTTCTATTGAACTCTTGTCCGAACTACGACTGACCTGATTCCTCAAAAAGGATACGTAGGCAACCCTCATGGGTGCGGTCACAACCTTTTTCAAATCTCAAATTCCACAACATTTTTTTTAAATTTCTATTTCTACAACTTCTTCAAATCTCCAATTCTACAATCTTCTTCAAGTTTTCAATTCCATAATCTATTTTCCTGATTCCAAATTTCTATTTCCAATTTCAAATCTATCTTTTCAAAACTCTTTTCTAAAATCAAAATCAAATTCTTTTCAAATCCATTTCTAAATCTATTTTCCAACTCTCTTTTCTTGCACTTGCATATCATGCATCATGTTAAATTTCTTTTTAAACTTTTCTTTTCTAAAGTGGATAGGATTGAAAATTTTTTAGTTGAAGACTCTTATAGGCAAATCTAGGGTAAATAAACATGTAGGTACCGCAAGGGCGGGTTAGGGTGATGGCTTAGTGCGTCTTCCCTACACATAACCAATCTCCGAACCTAGATCACTGTTTTCAAAAGACCAAAATGGAGTTTATTTTCAAAAAGGGCTTAAAAGTTTTTCAAAGGTTGCCAAACAACCTATTTTCCTAAAAACCTTCTCTAGAGGTAGCATTTTCAAAAATCATTTTCAAAAACCCTAAGTGTAGTTTTTGTATTGTGCTTAATTTTTAGGTGACCTAACTCACCTTAATCAAGTTAGGTGGTGACTCCAAATGTTTTCCAAAAACCCTTTATTCAAACCAATTTTCAATTCAAACATAGTTGCACTCATTGTTCTAGGAGGGTGAGTTCTAACGAGAGAGTACGATATTTTTTCCACTTGTGTGTGTATTCCTTGAGTACGAAAAATCTGGGCGCGACATCTGGTTTATTTCCTAGTTTATGGGAATCTTGGAAAGGCGATCCTCTTTAACTTCTATTTACAGTTATGTTGAGTTCCATATCATGTGCATGTGTAGCCAATTCTTTAAAAGTTCTAGGTTTGATCCCTTGAAGAATGTAGCGTAAACACCATTGCATACCTTGAAAGCACATTTCAATTGCGGAAGTCTCGCATAGCCTATATTTACAATTGAGGCTCAAGTTTCTCTATCAGTTAATATAATCAATGACCGGATCATCCTTCCACTGGCGAGAGTTGGTAGGCTCGATCATACTCACAGTACGACAAGTACAACAGAAGCTATTTAGAAATTCTTGTTCCAGTTGCTCCCAACTGTCAATGGTGCCAGATTCGAGATCACAATACCAATCAAAGGTATGCCTTTGAGTGTTCAAACAAACTGCTTGACAAGCAGATCTCCATCAGTTCCAGTGTTATTACATGTTTCCACAAAATGAGCAATATGTTGTTTAAGGTTCCCCTTACCATCAAATTGTTGGAATTTTGGTGGTTGGCAACTAACAGGCATCCTTAGTTGGTTAATCCTCCGAGTGTAAGGCTTAACATAAGTGAGAGATGATTTTGGGATTCCTTATACTTTCCTAAGATGATCTCATTCAATTGATAAACAGGGATTAAGCCATCAGCCGAGACTTGCATATTTTAAGTCTCTTTTTGTTTATCAGAAGATTCAACAACATCTTGAGGTTTTGGTGGGGTACTAGTAACTTGGCTTGTCTCTCCAATAGTCTCTATTTTGTTCATTATTGATGCCATTTGGACATCACGATCTTGCACAATCTTGTGTAGTCCCTTAACAGTTTTAGTTAAGAGCGCGTCTTGTTCCTCCAAAGCAAGAGCATTAGTTGTCATGACTAGTATGGCAATAAAACTGAGAGAATCGGTGGAAGCGTCAAGCAAGTTGAGCTTCAATCAAGGAGTATGAAGAGAAGAAGCAGAACTAGAGCTGCTTTAATCATCACTTCCTCAATGATCAAATTCTTCAAGTATCACAATAGAATCCTTTCATACGCCCTTTGTAGCACTTTCTTTCTTGTCCTCTAGCAAGAATATAGAAGTTCCTAGTGTTTTTATTGGATCAGAACCAAAAACAGGGAGTGGCTTAGGCAGAAGTGAGGCTTACGCCAGTGTTTCAACTATAGCCTTTTGCTTTGCTTCGAGTTACTAGACCAGTGCTTTGAGCAGTAGATCCTGAGCCAACCTTTTCAGCAGTTGAAGATTTAGGGCCTCTGGACTTGGTTTCAGTGGCCTATGAACTATCATTCTTGAGGGCTATTTATAAGTTATTTTATTGATTTGATGAAAAGAAGAGATAAGAGGCAGAGATTATCCCAGTAGGTGTGCCAAAAATTTGTAAAACACAAATTTCGAGTTCAAAATTCAAAACAAGAAAATGTAGCGATAATTTGATTTTTATAAATATTTGAGGGAATGGAGGACAATCTCTGTTACAATCTGTAATCAAAGAAATAATCCTCTTATTCTTCACTTTGATGATAGACTCAAGGGTTTGTAACTTGATGTCGAATCGAGTAGTAGGACCTTCTTTAATTTTGAACGAAGAAGACACTTAAATCAATCTTTCGAGCTTCAAAAGCTTCAATCTGGAACTTGTTCCTTTTCTCTCTCTCAATGGCCACCTATATTTATAGGGGAGGATGGAGAGAAAATCTTGATAGATTTGTATCTCTTTAAGATAATTACCTTTATTTATTTTAAAGATAAAGATAATCAATCTTTCGAGATAATTATCTTTATTTATTAATAAATACAGATAATCAATGCTTTGAGGTAATTATCTCTATTTATTGATAAATAACGATAATCAATGCTTTAATTGGAAGACAATCAATGACATAAGCCCAAATTTAGTTGGAAGACATATTTGTCTTTTCTCCTTGCGGGTCCCACACATCAAATGACATCATTTAATTAGTCAAAGACTTGATTGCATCAATTTGACACATGGTAGCATTTAATTTGCCCATCAATGTAATATTGAACCCATGAGGCACATGTCATATTTAATTGGCCAATATTTGTATTTATTTATATCTTAATTGGACACGTGCCATTTTATGATTGACCGAAATTTGCATGTCTACAAATCTAACTCACTAACTTGACTACTACACACAACTAACCCACGACGTTTTCACGAGAAATTATTCAGTGCTGTTGGAACGTCAATTGTCCTTGCTCTTCCATGTTTTACTCACATGGAAGTGGGTCCCTTACTTATTAGGTGAAATATTTGACCCCACCTAACAAGAACCCACCACTATATGAATAGTTGAGCAAAGATGAAATGGTGCTAGGTGCACTAAACAATTTTTCCCTATTTACACATCCATTATGATTCTCCCCCACGCCCACTAGGAGCATAAAGTATTACTCCTCAATCCCAGACAAGAAAGTAGGAGAGAGAAATAAAACCACTGCATGGCATGCCTTTGAAGCGAATAGAAAGCTCTCTTTGTTTTCTCCTCTTTTCAATACAACACCAACACCAACTTCAATGTTCTCTTATATGGTGGCCAAGATCTATCTCTTTCTCCTCCTTATTGCCATTGTGGGTCGACTCAGTGCTACATTGGTAGATAAGCAGACTGAGATAAACTCCAACTCAATCCTCGTCGCACTCCTTGACTCGCACTACACCAAACTTGCTGAGCTCATGGAGAAGGCCCTACTCTTGCTGACCTTGGAGGAAGCTGTGACCAATCACCAGGGACCAAGTCAGGAATTTTTGTTTTTTTTTTTTGGGGAGGGGGGGGGCAAAGGTAAAATTTTTCAATTTTGTTGAGAAGCTAAAATAAAAATTCTAAAATTTCAAAAGGTCAAGGTAAAAATTTTTAAATTTTGTTGAGAGGGTAACACAAATATTCTTGAATTTTGAAAATTTAAACTAAAATTTTTTTAATTTTATTGGGCCTAAGGAAAAAATTCTTGAATGTTAAAAGGTTAAAAAAAATTTAAAATTTTGGAAGAGTCAATCTACACTCTTATTATAAAAATTAATAAAAACTATATAAAATTTTATCAAAGTATAGTGTCATGGCCTCTATAGTCTACGTGTTGGTCCGTCCCTACCAATCACAATATCACTATTTTTGCTCGCAAGAACGAAGCTATCGAGCGTGACCTCGACCCGAAGTTTAAGCAGTTTCTCATCAAATCCCGCAATCTCAGGTCCCCCCAGAACCTCTTGCTCCACCAAATGGTGCCCAAGAAGATTGGGTTCCCCGAGTGGCCGGACTCGTCCACCGAGTCAACCCAGCACGACAAGCTTGCAAGGGACCTGGTTGAGTTAGGATGTTCAGAGCAAAAGCTTGTTGGCACTGCCAGGGTGGTCCGCCCAGACGACTAGTCCGTCCTGATGGAGTCATCCACAGGATCGAACGACTGTTAATCCCCAAGTCCGTACAACAGGACTTCAACCGGAGACGAAGCTTACAAGCCATCTCCGTAGTCAAACCGGAGGGAGCTCCGGAGATCGACCCGTAGACCCATCGCTTGAAAAAGCCAGCACCGGCTGTCCTGATCGGTTTGCTGCCGGTTCTCCCAATTTACGTCGCCATGGCACCTGGGCCATCCCTTGCCCCTGCTCCGGCGCTAGATATGGTGGTCCCCACCACCACTTTGATGGCGAGAGCCAGGTCAAGGACTTCATACAGACCCTCCTCCACTACGGCGGGTACAATGAAATGGCAGACATTTTGGTGAATCTGACGAACTTGGCAACCGTAACAGGTAAGCTCGTCTCCGAAGGCTATGTTCTAACAGTTTTGGCACTTAACGACAAAGCAGTGGCGAAGCTGACCGCCGACCAGCTCAGCGAACCTGGCGCGTCGGAGCAGATCATGTACTACCACATTGTTCCCGAGTACCAGACAGAAGAAAGCATGTACAATGCGGTGAGGAGGTTCGGGAAGGTTCGGTACGACACGCTGCGGCTACCCCATAAGGTGGTGGCTCAAGACGCCGATGGGTCCGTCAAGTTCGGCAATGGTGACGCCTCAGCGTATTTGTTTGACCCCAATATATACATCGATGGGTGGATTTCGGTTCAGGGGATTGATGGCGTGTTGTTTCCCGCAGAGCAGGCGCAACCGGAGACGAAGACCGAGATGAAAATTGTTCCTCGAGTGAAAGTTACAGCCAAGCCTAGACGAGGTACATTATTGACTTTACCATTGCTTGTTTACAGAAATTTTGAGTGTTAGTTGATTTGATTTTATGGTTTTGACTTTCGCTGGTATTCCAGTGGCAGCCAAAATGGGTTTTCCTGGCGGCGATTTGGTGAAGCTGGTAATGGGTGGGTTGGGGATCTTGGGGTTAAATTGTTCGGAATAGTGGCGTGCAGTGTGTTTGTCAGTGGGTCAGATGACTCAGATGGTCAAAGTGCAAAATTGTCCTTTGGTGGTCTATTTTTCTGGTTTGGTTTTCTATCTGGACTGTTGGCCTGTGAATTGTGATTGTTTCGATCTTTTATTCTGTTGGAGGCATTTCAACTTGGCTTAGGAGTTGAGAATTTGGGATTTTAGTTTAGACGTAAAAGCTGTTGTAGGGATAGGAAAAATTGGACTCTAATAAGTTTAGAATGTTAGATGTGAGAATGTTTTGAGATCTTCAATGAGGAAAATTCCATTGGAAAGAGTGTTACTCAGAGTGTTGACGTTAGCGTAAGCTTCTTTGTCAAAATGAGGGATGAGGAGTTTCATACATATACATATTGATATATATACATTGATGACAAATTATATTTATACCTTCACAAAAGTTGGGTTTTTTTTTTGACATCTTTATGAGGTTTTTTTTTTACCAAATTAACATAAATTTTGAAATTTATTCCCAAATATTAATTTGGCAAAAGTAATTTTCAAACTAATGTAAAACGCACTTTTGAAGTGAATTTTTCTGAAGAGACACAATATTGAATTGCGTTTTAGAAGAAAACGTGGTTTGCAACCACGTTTTTTGGTAACATGTGATTAGCAACCACGCTTTACATAAAAACATGGTTGCAAACCACGTTTTACACAATAATATATGTATTTTAAAAACGTGGTTGCAAACCACGCTTTACATAAAAACGTGTTTTGCAACTACACTTTTTGCATATTTCATTAGATAGTATCTATCTAACCTTTATTACATTTGATCAATCTTGCATTCGAGCATTTTTATGACCTCACTTCGAGGTGATTTCTTGCTGAACAACTTAGTTGATCGGGCCTTTAGAACAAAGAGACCATGCCATCGGTAATACATCTCTTGTTCACACCATTTATCGAATAAGTCTTCTCACGACAACTTTTTTTCATTGACGATCATCCCGCAAGATGGTTGTAAGCATGCATCGCCAATGAAGATGTGACTAACCAGACCCATCTTATCGTGCAGTAGGATAGCTTTGTTGAGAAAGCAACGCTTTCGGCCATACCATTTGTTACTGATTGGGTGCGTGTATGTACACACCATATGGCTGGCTGAGTTTAATTATTCATCCATATCGGCACTTGGAACAAACGACTTGACGATGCCGCATCCTTGACTTTTCGCTTCAGCATCTTTGGATGTATGGTGTAGCACTTCTTCACTTATCACAACATTATGTAGGTAATATAGTATCACAACATTAATAGCTTCACATGAAAGGTTCAAACATGACATTGCTATAATTTATTGGGTTGCAGACATGACAACTAATTCACGTGAAGGGTTTAGACATGACAACTAATTCACGTGAAAGCTTAAGGACAAGCATTCACGTGAAGGCTTAAGGGTTTTTGGGTTGTCCTATATAAATACTCTTATACAGGGGAGCAACTTCAATTCTCAAACTGTGCCCATAGTCTAAAGAGTCATAATGAAATACATTATTGATGACATTTTCAAGGTTATGGATAGTTACTGGGTTGCGCACAATGAGGAAGTTTTTTAATATCCTTTGGATCCAAATAAGCGTTACACACATAGCACTGTTAATACAATATTTAGTGACTTGTCACACAGAACTACAAGAATTCAGATTTTGGTTGCAGACTTGCGAGGAGCCAATCTCCGAATTCCTTTCAATTGGCAATGAATATGCCTACCAATACTCCTCAGTTATTACAGAAGGCATTGTACCATTTTCATAAAGAGGAGAATCGAATGCAAATGCAGTTGTTTCAATATTCCTTTAACATGTTGGCCACTGAGCGTGCTGAAGAGGGGTTAATAGCTGAGCAAAATTTTATTTACGTGCTAACAATGATGAAAATATCAATATGATATTGACATGTCCGATGAAGATGAAAATTCATGATGGCATTTATAGATGGAGTATATTGTTTTATGTATCATGGTCATGTATGTTTGTTTATTAAGTTTTGCAGCTCTATGAACTTCGTAATAAAAGCTTTCTTTATATCTTAATGCAGAGTACACATAATATTTCAATTTTAAAATACAAATGTAGTACAAGACATTATACCTTCACGAAGTAACAACACGAGCACTAAGGTCTGCTAATACTCGTTGCAAACCGATAAACATCAACATAAATGCTCCTTCAAACTAACACAAGTTCTCAATTCATTTTTATTTGCATGTATTATCTATTGTTTTCTTCCATCTTATGTTTACTTTATCATATGTTTAAATTTGGCTTTAGATTGGTTAGGGTTAGAGCCACGGTTAGGGGCTTGGTGGGTTACTAGAGCTAAGGTTAGGTTAAGGGTTAGGCTACAATTAGGACTAGGGCTAGGGTTAGGGCTAAGGTTAGAGTTAGGGCTAGGGCTAGGGCTAGGGTTAGGGTTAAAGTTAGGGCTAGGGTTAGGGTTATAGCTTACAAGTCTTGTGATCCTCTTTCAACTGATCTTCATCACCTTTAAAAATCTTCAATCTTTTCGATATGAGATTATGAACTTAATCTTATTGAAAGGCCTTCCATCAATGTGTTAACACTTGCTGTCGATCTTCTTTTATGCTGATATCCAAATCTTCTCATGCCACGTTATAGAAGGTGTTAGTACTTGCTGCCGACCTTCTTTTCTGTCAATCTCCAGATCTTCTCATGCCACATTATAGAAGTTGGCAGTGCTTGCTGTCGATCAATACTTTCTACCAACCTCCTTTTTTGCCGATCTCCCAATCTTCGCATGCCACATTATATAAGGTGCCAGTACTTGTTGCCGACCTCTGTTTTTGCCAATCTCTTTTTCAACTTAGGCAAATGGCTTCGAAAGCTTCAGTGGCTTCTCCAAATGGTCTAATAAGGCTTTCAGGTCTTCTAATATTTAAGATTCCATTAAAATCTTCAAGATCTCCAATATATCAAACTTCAAGTCATAATTCTAAGAGATATTAAGGCATGATATACTCTGCACACTAAGTAAAGTCATTAGATGACTAACACAATATTTTGTTGTCATCAAAATCAAGGCATGGAGTTAACAAGGTTAGGGTTAGGCCTAGTATTAGTACCATATCATTTCAATAGAAAATTTTGTAGAAATAGAAATTTCTTCTTTAGTTCCAAAGATTAGACACATTTCACATTGTCAAGAAAATTTCCCTCTTTTTTTTGGGTGAAAGAAAGCGGAAATTTTACTGCCCTTTTCCAAAAAACCACAAAGTACAAGAATAGAGAAAGACCTAATAAGAACCAGAGTCTTTGAAAACTGTTAAGCATGGTTAGGGATAGGATTAGAGTTACGGTTAGGGTTAGGCCTAGGGTTAAGCTTAGGGTTATGATTTGGTTTAGGGCTAGGTCTAGGGTTAGGGTTATTTAATTCGAACTTCTTGCCCTTCGTTTCCTAATTTCTTGTACATTTGTCATCATTTCCAAAAATGTGTTATCTCTAAATTTTCCAAATTGTATTGTCCATTAACTATTACGATAATGTATTATCGATTGGGTATTACGATTGTCTATAAATAAAGGCCTCATCATCTAGGAACAAAATCTCATCATCTCTCACTCTCAATTCTAAATCAATGGCCACCGGAGGTCCAGACAATTCAAATAATCGTCAACATGGTCAAGTGTAGATCTTACCTTCGTTCCACAACAAGTATTGGTGGGAAAAATACTCTAATCCAAATGACTATTATGTTGGATTACGACAAGAGTGATCATTCCAGGTGAAAGAGTAGGAGGGATTGGTAAGAGATCTGCTAAATCTCAGTGTTCAGATACCTCATCGACGCTCTTAGGTAATGCCAAGCAAGAACAAGGCAAATTATGAAAAAGCGGTAGCAAGAATAAGGCGAGAGAATAACTAAATGTTGATGCGATGATATCGTTACTTCATACTCCAACTCGCCACCAAAATGGCAGAGGCCAGCAACAGATAACTTGCGCTGAAAGAACGCAGTAATGTATTAAGTAACGAGGAGTATCTGTCAGACTATTATATGTCTAATAAGGAGCAAATTGAGAACTTATGTCAGTTTGAAGGAGTATTTACGTTGATGCTTATCGGTTTGCAATGAGTATTAGCAAACCTTAATGCTTGTGTTTTAAACTTCTTGAAGGTGTATGTCATGTACTACGTCCGTATTTTGAAATTGAAGTATTAGGTGTACTTTGCATTAAGATGTAAAGAAAGCTTTTTGTTACGAAGTTCATAAAACTGCAAAACTTAGTAAACAAACATACATAATCATGATACATAAAACAATATACCCCATACATAAATATCATGATGAATTTTCCTCTTCATCGGATATGTCAATGTCAGATTGATATTTTTTACCATTACTAGCACGTATATAAAATTCTGCTTTAGCCATTAACCCCTCTTCAGCTTGCTTAGTCGCCAACATGCTGAAGGAATATCGAAACAACCACATTTGCATTTGATTATTCTCTTTAAGGAAACGGTGCAATGCCTTCTGCAACAATTGAGGAGTGTTAGTAGGCATATTCATTACTAATTGATGAGGAATTCAAAAATTGGCTGCTTGCAAGTGTGCAACCAAAATCTGAGTTCTTGTAATTCTGTGTGACAACTCACGTAATATTGTATTAATAGTGCTATGTGTATAACACTTATTTGGATCCAAAAGATATTTAAAAACTTTCTCATCGTGTGCAACCCAATGACAACTCATAGCCTTGAAAATGTCATCAACGGTGTATTTTAGTATGACTCTTCATACTATGGGTACAATTTGAGAGTTGAAGTTCCTCCCCTATATGGGAGTATTTATAAGGGACAACTTAAAAATCCTTAAGCCTTCACGTGAATGCTTCCTTACATGCATTCACGTGAATGCTTGTCCTTAAGCCTTCACGTAAATCAGTTATCATGTCTTAACCCTTCACATGAATCAGTTGTCATGTCTACAACCCAATAAATTATAACAATGTCATGTTTGAACCTTTCGTGTGAAGCCATTAATGTTGTGATTACGTGAAGAAGTGCTAAACCATACCTCCAAATATACCGAAGTGAAAAGCCAAGGATGGAGCATCATCGAGTCGTTCAGTTCCAAGCATCGATATGGATGAATACCAAATCTCAGCCATCCATATAGTGCGTATATACACGTACCCAATGGGTAACAAATAGCATGGCCAAAAGCGTTGGTTTCTCAACAAACCTATCCTAATGCACGATACAATGGGTCCGGTTCGTCACATTGTCATTGGCAATGCATGCTTACAACCACCCCGCGGGCATTGCCCCCGTGTCCCAATGGCCCAATCAACTAAGTTGTTTGGCAAAAGATCACCTCGCAGTGAGGTCATAAAAATACTTGAACACGAGATTAATCAAATGTAACGAAAGTTGGTTAGATACCATCTAACAGAATATACGAAAATAGAATGTGTTGATCCAACTCAATAAACAATAGAAATTATTGAAGATCCGTTGATGATTTCTGACCTAAAACTTTCAGACTTCTCAGAAAAAGAAAGCGACGATAACTTTGTTAATTAGCCTTTGCGTTGGTGGCAAATCACTATATTTTTACGAACATGGTCGATAAAACTTGTTCCTATTTCTAGGGTTATGGCATTGTTGCCTTAGGGTTGTTACAGTTAAGATTTTGGATGCTAGGAATGTTGTACGACATTCCACCAAAAACGTGTTTCTTAATAAATGTTTTCAAATTAATATTTTTCATTAATTTTCTCAAGCAACAACACGTTTCACCACCATATTTTTATTTTTTTATTATCTCGGTGATTTCATTATATGCAACAATTATTTTGGTTAATGTTAGAAAAAAATTTGAAGTTCAAGCTTAGGGTGTGTTTGATACTCATGGAATGGAAGGAAAATGAAAAGGAATGGAGGGAGAAATGGAAGAAAAATGGGAGGAAAATTGAGTTCCCTCCTTATTTGGATTTTAAGCAAGGGAAGGAAATATTGCTTTCTTTTTTTCTTCTCTTCTCAAGTATCAAACACATGCTAATCTAGTGCCATATTTACATGACAACATTTTTCAACAAAAAGCAGTTTTCTTTAAAAAAAAAACGTAGTTTTAGATTGCGCTTCATGCTTAAAGCGCGGTTCTTAATAGATGTTTTAAAATTTATATTTTTCATTAATTTTTTTATTTCTAACTATTAAATATAAAATACATATCTTATTGCGTAAAACATGGTTTGCAACCACATTTTTATGTAAAGCGTGGTTGCTAATCACTTTTTACCTAAAAATGTGGCTGCAAATCACGTTTTCTTCTAGAACGCAATTCAATATTGCGTCACTTCAGAAAAACGCACTTCAAAAGTATGTTTTACATTGGTTTGGGAATTATTTTTGTCAAATTGATATTGGGGAATAAATTTTAAAATTTACGTTAATTTGGTAAAAAGACCTCTTTCTGATTGTCTGCAAGTGTGGAGTTGATGGTGGAGCTCCAATCCAGCTCTAAGTTTGGAGGATGGACCGAACCGAAGGGCATCTCGGGATTATGATGTGGTGTGTAGCCTGTTATAGTGTTATGGATCTTTGCATCACACTTCTTCCTTTTTTTTCTTTCTTTTTTGATAAGTTTGTACATTGAAAAATTCACTTATTGTTCTGAATCAGTGGAAACACTTTACAGCGAAAACAAAATTAATTATCCTTAAATAGTCAAATTTTTTGTTTATTATAATATACTTTGTGCTGAAAATCACAAATAACAACCTTGGGCAGGTAGAAACTTAGAAAAGCAATTCTACTATCGATCAATAAGCAAATTGTGCATAACTGATGCTATTTGACTTATGCCTTCTGGTATCTTAGTTGTAAAGATAATGTTTAAGTAACTGCTGCTGCTAGACCCTATTCATGTTTACACTTAAGGGATAATGTCACCTTTGTGTACCAAACTATAAGAACTCTTGGAAAATGGACGCCTATCTTGAAAAGGAGGTTAGTGAGTAGTGAGTATTAATTAGGCTAGATGATTAGATCAGTTGTGTCATCCATGTCATGATATACAGGAGTTAGGCGTAATCGATGGTGCTGCTGGAAAAGCCAAACCGGCTAAGAATGGTATGGTAGGGGGCTGTCGGTGCCAGGAAGGAAGTGTTTAGCTGAACGCATGGTTGTTTTCAGGGCAAGTGAAGATAAAGGCAGAAGTATGAAACGACACAATGTCCAACCACAATGAGACTATATACAAAGTTCTGTTTCTGGAATCTCATGAGTGATTTGTTTTGTTTTCATTATAGTTATCAATATTTTATTTTATTTCTCATAATTATTTCGATACAGAAACCTTTGACTATATATAGTTACATGGCCACCATACTGAAGGTTGGACCCAGTTCATAATACCGAAACTGCAACTGTCATATTAAGATCCAAACCATTGGAATGGTATAACATGTTTCTGAGACAACTTGTATATATATATATATATATGTGCATATATATAATCAGATTTTCACTGTACGTTAAAATCTTCGTGATTCTATCTGTCAGAAACAGCATCCAATCTCCCTGATAAGGCCATATTGGGAAAATGCAAGGAAGCCCTGCCCTGTGAGTTTCTTATTCTAATTCTTTCTGATGTTAATTCTATACTATTATGATTCATACATGCTTGATAGTAATTGATTTGTGCTATTCCTCTTTAACTTATTTTATTCGAGGAAAGTTACTTTCATGTCTCAATAGAAGTTATTAAGTTGCTTTCAAGTGTTATTTTAGTTCTGATATGTCAAACTTAAATAATGGTGGACTATTACACACACGCATATAGGTATGTATTGATCCGAGTGGACTTATATATGAAGGTAAATTGCTTGAAACAGCGTGCCGTATGCTTGGGGCCTTTGGGCAAGATTCCTGGTTTACCACATGCCGGTGAAAATGCCAGCCTTGCTCCATATATACATCAAAGGAAAACTTCAAAGAAGAGAAAAGGTACATTCTAAGTCTGATTCTATCATCTAGGACTTCTGATTCTTCTATTTCTCAGTTTTCTTTCAAACAATCCATTCATAACTTATGACAGTTGGGGCCCAAGTTCAAGCATTGAAAATAGATTGGTGCTAGCGTAAGTATCAGATGATGCTAGCCAGCTCAGCTGGCCCCAGCTAAAGTAGCCCAGCTGAGGTGGCTAACATGAGCAGGTGAATGTTGGACACTCTCGCGACTTGCGCTAACATTTTTCTTGAAAATAGCAGTTAAAATTGTGTGCTTTCACATCTGGTAGGCTGCCGCCCCATTAATCATGATCTTTCCATACAGGACATGCACCGCATTTTTTATGCATTCATCATCAAATATAGTTAGCCATTGAATTGTCATCCCATTATAATCACAATGTGAACTAAGGAAATATTATTAGAAGGAAATGAATGAAGACAGAAGAAAATATAAAAATAAAAGCTTTATGAATAAATTTTAAAAACTTTGGAATAGAAATGTTGTGATAAAAAGAAAAATAATATGAATTCTCCAAGAACTATTATGTCAACCCTTGAAGTCGAAAAACCTCTAGTTAAGGTCTCAGAACATATAATATAGTTGTGGCAGAAGTCATTTTGTATGTGCACTAATTATCTTCATGCACGTTTAAAGGGCCTTTTTTCCTTTTAGCTTTTCTTCCAACTCAAGTATCCTATTTTCCCCAGAACGACAAAAGGAAAAGATAAGGCATTTTACAACTTGGCTGCTCTCCAATTTCTCTCCAATTCAATTCTGGAGGAGCTGGAGATCTTCAATTCAATGCATAAGGTTGCAACATATCATCAAAACCAAATATCAATAGGCTATAAACTGCCATGTCATTATTACTTTGAAGACCTTAATACATTGCGTCAAAATATATAATAATATGTTTTGGGTTTAATTTAAAGATTTGATGACATGGCTCTTTCGTAACCATTGATCACGTATTTTCATTGAACTAGAGATCTCTAATTTCTGTTAAATAGAGAGGAGCCAAATCTGCATTTTATATGTAATTAAAGAATAATACTTTACAGAAAATATTATTCTTCCAGAATTATTGTACAGAATTTTGTACCAGAATGATGTGGCAATGGCAATTTTGTAATTAATATGCACCTTGATAGATTCTTTATTATGAATTGATAGGACCACAACTTAGACACATCATTCTGGTGATAAATTCTGTATGAATTTTCTGATTGTATAGCATTACTCATACTTTACATATACTAATTTCTTAATTCATTTTCTCAACCACAAGACACAATGCGGTGGGACCTACATTAATAAATGCACGTAAGACCTATTCACTTGTTTCTCATGGGTAATAAAATAGATTGAGAAATCGGTTTATGTATAGCATTTTTCATAATTAAATGATTAAATTCCTTGGTCTAATTGTGGTATAAGACTTTATGATTGCAGGCTAATCAAAGAGATATAAAATCATGTACAAGATTGATTTCTACCATAGGTTTTTTTTTGTGTTTTGTTATTTTATGCTAGACAGCAGCCATGGATGGGGAAGTGAGAAATTTGGTGAAGAATATATTTGGCTTGGTGATTTACTTTTTTTGTGATTGCATGGGGAGGCAGAGCTCAGAGTCATTAGTCACAGATACCATGAATTGCACAACACTGTACCTTATTCGTTTATGTTTGAAGGTGGTGATGGTGGGCTGTTTGTGTTTGGCCCTAAGGGAGATGTAAAGGTTTGGTGAGAGTTTTATAATTTTTGTGTTTAATTTTTTTATTTTTGGATGGATGGAGATGAGTCTACATGTGGTGGCGCGCCTCCCCACTCAATAAAATAAGAAAAAAAATTGTGGGGGATAAAGAAATAAAAATTCTTTTGTTTTTCATGGTAAATCAGAATAAATGCAAGTATATTTGACGTAATTCTTCATATTTCATTTTTTGTCTATTGTCCTCTGTTTTTTTTATTTATTTATGTTGGCTTTCGTTTCTTTATGCAGCCGGTGGAATTCAGATTTGATTGGTCGTTCAAATTCAAATAGGACATAATTTGTGAAAAATAATCAACATATGTAGACAAATTGGGAATTTTGTTTTCAAGCAATAAGGAGTAATACATTGATAGAGAGAACTTCAGATGTTAACACAGCAACCGTCCCTAATCTGCTAAAGTCTAATTGAAATACTAGGGGACATCTGACTGTCTAAAAAATAAGACATTTGTCATCTTAGAATTAGCCTTTTTTTTTTTAAACAACTAATTAAACGTGTTTGAAAAAAAATTGAAACAAAATATTGTTGAATTTACTTTTGTTTATGAAAATTTAAATATTTTTATTTTTTTAGCCTTCAGTTAATCTAAAATTAGGAGATTCAAAATTAATTATGTTCAATGTGAATACAATTTGGATGATCTCATTTAAAAAATCATAGATTTTGAATTAAGTAATTATAATAAACGGAGCAATTTATGAAAAAGCAATTCGTACAGTTAAAGAGCATCTAGTAAATATGCGTAGGGTTTGTTAAAATTGGGTCAAAAAGATTTAAAATTTTTCCAAAATTAAAAAATCATAGAATTTCAAATCTCAACCATTGCAAAGGAAAAAAAAATAGAAAATCTATAATGGGATTGAATTATTATGTAGCTAAAGACAACACATTTGGGAAACTATTTCAACTGGGAAGCTTCCACTTAAAAAAAACACGTGCTTGCCACCAAAAGAAAAATTGTTTGAGAAGACGGAATAGTGATGTCCGTACTCACGATTTGAGGAGGATATGAATGGCCCCCGATGCTCCAAAACAAAGAATAATTGAAAAAATCTATGCTCCACACTACCATTTTTTTTTTTTTTTTTGCGAAGTGCTACCCACATTCTTTCTGAAGAAACTTTAGGAATGAACTCCAGCATGTAATTTACAATTCTCAAAACACTTTGAACCTTTTTAACGAATGTAAACACATCAGGAAAAGAGGAAAAGCCAGTAGCAATATGGGGTTGTAATTGAAACTTATCATCGGAAATTGTGATGCCTAGAAAATCTATAGAAGTTTTGCCAATGAGGATTATCTATTGGGAAAGCATAACACCAAACTTTTTCAAGAGATCATGAAATTGAGACAAAAGTTGACCATGCATATCAATGGTGGGAGAGAATAGGAGGATATCATCAATGTAAATGATAACATAGGGCAGAAGAGGTTCAAAGATTTTCACCATAGCTTTTTGAAATAAAGAAGGAGCAGTTTTAAGGCCAAAAGGCATAACTGTCCATTGGAAATAATGATCGGGAATGCAAAAAGATGTTTTGTATCTTTCAAAGGGTAGAATACCAAGCCAAAACCTGACTTTAACCAAATTTAGAGAAGAATTTGGCTTTTGAAAGATGGGAAAACAATGATGGGCAATTGAGAAGAGGAAATTTGTCATCAATCAAAAAATGATTAAAGGATTGATAGTTTACAACCAATCTCATTTTTCCTCTAATTTGTTCTGTACGTTTATTGACATAAAACACCTCACATGCCCATGGCGAAGAAATAGGTTCAATGATGCCATTAGATTGTAACTGTTGAAGCTCTTTGACAGCAAGAGTGAGATGGTCAGGGGCTATACCAGGATGACTGGCTTTGGTAGGATTAACATCGTCATTGGGCTTGAAAGGAAGAGAAACAAAAAATTCGGGATTGGTCCCCAATAGAGCAAAACATTTAGTAAGAAATTTAGTGTGAGACTCTGCACAGGATGATTCTATTAAATGAGTTTGAAAAGGGGCAAAAACTTCAGTTAAATAGAAATGTGGAATTTGAGTCCAGATGGCTTCAATAAAAGAGACCTTGAGAAGTCCATTGAAGACGAGATATTTTATGAAGAATGTCAAATCCAATCAAGAGATCTTTATCAGGCAGATGAGAGCCAAGAACACGATGGTGAATAGTCAAGTTCGGAAAGAGCCTGGTAAGTATAGGTTTACTAATTCAATTAATCACAAATTTTTCACCAAAAAAGGCTATGACAGGAAGAGGGCGAGCATATTTGGAGAGGATGATATGAACTTCTGCCAATGGGAGAGGCTGAGACAGAAAGAGGAATGGTGTAGTCTCATCAACCTAGATAGGATTAAGTTCTAGGTTAGAATCAGAGTAGCCAATAGTAAGAAATGACTCAGGAGAGTAATCATCATCAAGGGAGAAAACAGATTCAAGATCAGAAAGATTAAGTGTATCATCAAAGGCCCAAAGTTGGTTTAACAATTTGTCTTTCTTCTTTTTGTTAGGACAATTTTTTGTAAAATATTCTTTCTCTTTGCAGAGAAAACACTGATCAGAGGTTTGCGCATGAGACTTTTTCTTATGAAGGAGCTTCCATTTTCAATGTTTACGAAACAGGCGTTGTGCTAAAGCTGAACCAGTGAAAGAAGAAGTAGACTAGAAATGTTGCTTCTTCTTGCCAGAGCGACAAGCACAAGATTTGTCTTAGGGGCATTTGATGAGAAGATCTTTGTGCTTATAAGAAGTACTCAACTTTTTACCTGTCTGAGCAATTTCAATTAGGAACTTGTGTTTATTACCCAACTTTTCTAGGGTAACAAGGCTATGCTGAAAAATCTTACCAAGAGAAATGGCTTGAAGAGTTGCGCCTTTGAGATCTAAGAATTTAGAAACTTCATTTCCAAGAGGATTAGGTAATGAGTTGAGAAAAGCTTGCCTGAGGTTGGCATCATTTATGCCATTGAGCACATAAAAGCGCTTAGACATTTTGTCATAATGATGTTCCAAATCTTTGCGTTTAAATGAGCAACAACGCATTTTAAGATATTCTTCACAAACTTGAACCGCATGATGAACTGTAGTGCTAAGAAATTCACTATACATAAAGGCCAAAAAATTATCAAGGCTGGGAAGTTGTTGAACTTGTAATTCGGGGTAAGAACCAAGAGCAATCCACCAATCACATAGTCGGCCTTGAAAACGGGCAACTAACTTAGCCAAAACTGTGAGGAAAGTGGCCTGATTATGTTTGGAGTTTAGCTGTGCACCAGGAGTACATTTTAAAGATGCAATCATGCCATTTAGATGGTGGAATATCCTCAAGGGTAAAACACTTCTTGATGTCAAAATTAGCATTGGAATATGAAATGGGTGTAGGAACAACTGGAGTGAAATCTTCTTCAAGAGGGTCTTCAACAGTAGGATTTTCATTCTTTGGGTCAACAGGGGGAGGATCATCAATATGAAGAGGTTGAATATCAGAAGACTGGGAATCATCATCCGAAGAGATAGTGTCTGTTTCTAGGCCAGTAGAGACCTATAAGGGAAATAAAGGAGCCACTGTGGGGTTGGGATCTACCAAGGTATGGAGAAAAGAAGAAATTGGGTTTTCTGTAACAAAAGGAGTAAGATCCTTAGCTTTGGAGGCAGAAGAAGAATTGGAGATAGTAGCAGAAGAGGCAGGATTAAGATAAGGACAAAAGGTCTAGGAGCAGCTTCAGGTAAGAAGGTCATGTAGGGAAGAAAGAATCCATTTTGAAAGGATTTTTCTTAGGAGAAATAGTGGTTAAAGGTTGCATAGAGATGAGAACAGTGAATAAGCTACTTGAACGGGAGGAGGTGTAAATAATGGCGGTTGAGCAGCTTGCTTTTTGGCTTGTAGTTTAAGATATTGGAGTTGAAACTGAAGAGATTGCTTTTGAGCCTCTTTTTTAGCAATAAAAGCTAAAGCTTGGGCGAAGGTAGAAACTATTGTAGCAATCTGCAAAAGAGTCTAGTGCAAAAAGTCAATTTCTGGCGAAGGTCCATGATTAAAACTTCCAATGAGCCAATTTTATGGCTAACCGTAGAGGTTAAGTGGCCTCTTCCAATGAGCCAATTTTGAAGATGTTTTAACACCTGATTTTTAGCATGACCATTTTCAGCTTGCCAGTTAAGAACTACTTCAGCAGCAGAGAGCTTGGAAAGACTTCTATCAAGACCTTGGGAGGTAGGATTCTTGATTTCCCAGACATAACGAGGGAGAGGTTGGGCCGAACATGAAACATTCTTGAACTGGTTGGACAGAAGGAGGGGGACCAAGAAGACTTAGTTTGTAAGAGGAGGATAATTTGGGTTGTTGTTTGGGAGTGTCACCACCATATTCAACATAATAGTCAAAATGACCATTAGGTTTGCCAAAAAGATCAACGGTAGGATCGCTAGCCTTGTATCTTTCAGCAAGTTTTTGCTGAGAAGATTTTCCTTTTCTGCGCCGTTGACTACGAGAGGGTGTAATCATAGGACCTTAGAGGCAACATCAACATCATACCAAATATGACTAGAGGCATCTCTACCCTGAAAAATGGGTTGACCGTTATAATCAAAGCTAGAAATTGAGACAAGTAAAATGGCATTAATTTCAATGAGGAAAATATTAACAATTGTAGGAGCCGAGTTAACTTTTGGAAACCGAATTTCCATAGTGCCATCAGCTTTTGTTATAAAGACAGGGTCGGTTGTCTGAATCTGTTGTGGAATTGAATGTTTTTTTTTCATAGGATGTGATCGAAGAAGTGAGAAGGAATTTTGCTCTCTCTTTTATGGATAATTGTCGGGGAACATAGGTGCAAGTGAGGGTGAGATTGGAATCTACATTGATGAGTAATGCATCAGATGTTTGAGCAGCATCCGGAACACAGAGATCAAGGGCATGATCTTGTAGACGATACACAATTTGGTAGTGAAGAGTTGCTTCATAGGTAGATGGATTGTTAGGACCATCGGCAATTTGGATATGGGCTTGCAGAACTTTGTTAAGACATGGATCTTTTAGAGGCATGTTGTAATTGGGAAACAAGGTAAAGAAAACGGAGCCTGCGTTAGGGGTTTGCATGTGCCGATGCAAGCATTTTTGTACTCACTAAAACGAGCATCCAAGAGAGCAAGACGAAAGACTTCAGGAACACCTTTGCAACCATGGAAGGAGAGAGCCAGATGGTCAATGCCCCAGTGAAGATGAGTGTAGCCTTCTGTTATCCATTTAGGAATCAATTCATCCTGAATAGTACAGGAGATCATATGTTCTTTTGTGGTTGCTAGAAGGAGATATTGATCAAACCAAGAAGTTTAAATGTACTCCTTAATTTCGGGTTTCTGAAAGATGACAAGTTTATGAATAGTAGTTCTGAGAGAATTAAAGGGTTTTGCAAAGACCTGGTAAGGATTTACAATAGACACATGAGTAAATGGAACTCTATCAGTAGCATATGTAACTTCATACAAATGATTAACTTTAGAAAGCATTGAATGAGATGTAGGAGTAGAAGAAAAACTAGACGCAGTGGAAGAGCGACGAAAAGACATGTTGGAAAAAAACAACTCCACTCATAAAAATCACCAAAATTATAGGCCCTTACATCTGAAAAGAAATATACTGGACTAGAAACAGCACATCCGAGCCAAAACCAACCATAGGTTTTTTAGGCTCAAGGAACTCTTTGTTTCACCATCCACCATTAGGAGATTAAAAGCATAACTCAGTCTATATTTCTGGTATGGAGGATCCACGTAGTGGCAACCATAGAGCATACATACGAGACAAAACTTGTAAGATATAAGGTATGATAAAGTTGGATCATCTATGAGCAAAGTATAAAAACCTAGTTAGACAGTATGGCTCTGATACCAATTTAAACTCAAAAGGGAAATTATAAACTCAAACACAAATTATAAACAAAAGGAAAATTGTAAACCAAACACATACCACATTATATTACTTGAAATGTAGAAGAGAGGTCAGGACAGGTTCCTGGTTATGCCTCTAAAGATCAATAAGTTGACTATATATAGACCTGGACGGACTTCAACTGAGAATTAAACATATCCTATTAATGATTGACGTAAGTGCTTACATACAAACTTGCTTTATAAAAGCTTATACAAGAACACAAGCATCTAAATTTTGAGAAAAACCATACATAAACGACAAAAGACTTATTAGAAAGTAATTTTCTAAAGGATAATTATTATAAGCATCACACTCTGTAGAGAAACCATACACCAACGATAAAGAACTTTTACATAGAGGATATAAAGGACATAAAGGGGGCTCCGCACTAGTCATAGTCAGAGTCTTCATCTTCATCATTGTATGCAACAAAAGCAGGCTCATCACTGTTGGAACTTGGATTATTTGGAGGAAAAGAGTTTGAAGTGCACATAAAGTGCCAGTGGCAATGAAGGAGACAACCCCCATAATCAAATGAGGTGTTTCACATGGGAGCATGCCAAATGTTAGGAGGAATTTCAGCTTGTGAAGTATTATTGAGAGAGCAAATATTATGCTTACAATTTTCCTAATCTTCAGCTTGCATAGCTCGAACCTTAGCTGAGCAAAGGTCATGAGAATACCAAGCCTGAATGTGACAGCAAGGATCATGGACAATATAATTGTTAGCAAGAGATAGAGGAGGAGACTGCTGAAAATAGGGAACCAAATTCGAAAGGCGATGAAAAGTGATTAACACATAGCGTCAATAATGAGTTCGAAGAAGAACTTGCCGAGATTCAAGTGGATGAAACCATTATAACCACTTAAGATAATGAGTTCGAAGAAGAACTTGCTAGGATTCAAGCGGATGAAACCATTGTAACCACTTAAGCATATTTAACTTGTTAGGATTATAACATTATGCAAAAAGCATTGAAAGAGATAAGCACGGAAACGAGGAGCATCAAAGAGAAGGCAATAGTATGAGCCTAAAAAAGATACCAAAGGAAATAGAGGACTTCAAAGGGAAGATGGTAATATTCACAAACCTAAAACAAAGAGATAAGGGTAGTCATGGTGAAACAACATTCCTCGAAGTGGTAAACCATGATGGAAAAGAACGGTTTCTAAAAAAGCCTGCCAATTGGCTTTGGTGCGTTTGTGGAGCAAAATGTGCATAATGGATTCCTAGACTTTAAGAGGAATATGCTCCGAAATAAGAGGGTAGAGAACTGGAATTATCATGGACGAAGGAGAAAAGTCTGCAAGAGAAGGATGGCAAGGTAGAAAATCTGCCAACACATTGGTTGTTCCCAAAATATGTTTGACATCAAAAGAATAAGTAGAAGACCAAGTTGCCCAACGACGAAGCTAAGCATTAGGAATCTTCTTATTTTTTAACTGAAGCATCCGGGGGAAAGCTGACATGTTAAGTTCAACGAAAAACTGATAACCAATGAAATGAAATTAAAATTTCTCAATACCATATTTTACTGCCAAAATTTCTTTGAAAGTAGAATGGTAATGGAGTTGCGAGGAAGTGAAAGAACCCCTTTTATATCCACAGAGATGGTGAACACCATCATTTTCTTCGAAAAGGACTACAGCCCAATAAAAATCACTGGCATCAATCTAGAGAATTCTTTTGCCATCAGAAGGAATCTGTAAAGAGGGCAGAGTTTGAGCAAGCTGCTTAAGGATTTTGACTGCTTTAGTTTGTGTTGTGGACCAAGGAGGTAGGTCCTTTCATAACATAAGGGACAATGGAGTAGTGTATAAAGAAACTTTAGGAATGAACTCCAGCATATAATTTACAATCCCTAGAAAACTATGAATCTCTTTAACGAATGTAAGCACATTAGGAAAAGAGGAAAGACGAGTAGTAATATGGGGCTGTAACTAAAACTCACCATCGAAATTTATGATGCCTTGAGAATCTATGGAAAGTTTGTCAATGAGCATTTTCTTTTAGGAAAGCGTAATACCAAACTTTTTCAAGAGGCCGTGAAATTGAGACAAAAGTTGACCATGCATATCAATGGTGGGAGAGAACAAGAGGATATCATCAATATAAATGAGCACAGAGGGCAGCAGAGGTTCAAAAAATTTCACCATAGCTTCTTGAAATAAACAAGGAGTAGTTTTGAGGCCAAAAGGCATAACTATCCATTGGAAATGATGATCGGGAATGCATAAAGTTGTTTTGTATCTTTCAGAGGGTAGAACACCAAGTTGCCAAAAACCTAACTTCAAATCAAATTTAGAGAAGAATTTGGCTTTTGAAAGATGGGAAACAATGTCGAGCGATTGGGAAGAGAAAATTTGTCATCAAACAATAAATAATTTAAGAGTTGATAGTTTACAACCAATCTCATTTTTACACTAATCTGTTCTGTGCGTTTGTTGACATAAAATGCCTCGCGCGCCCATGGCAAAGAAGTAGGTTCAATGATATCAGTAGATTGCAACTGTTGAAGCTCTTTGACAGCGAGAGTGAGACAGTCAGGGGACATACCAGGATGACTGGCTTTGGTAGGATTGACATCTTCATTGAGCTTAAAATGAAGAGAAACAAAAAAGTTGGGATTGGTCCACAAGGGAGCAGAACATTTAGTAAGAAATTCCGTGTGAGACTCTGCACATGATGATTCTATTTATTGAGTTTGAAAAGAGGCAAAAACTTCAGTTACATAGAAATGTGGAATTTGAGTCCAGGAAAGATAATGGCTTAAGATAAGAGAGACATTGAGAAGTCCATCGAAGATGAGGGATTTTATGAAGAATATCAAACCCAATCAAGAGATCTTTATTAGGCAGATGAGAGCCAAGAACACGATGGCGAATAGTCAAGTTCGGAAAGAGGAGAATAAGTATAGGTTTACCAATTCAGTCAATCACAAATTTTTCACCATTAGCAACTTTGAAAGCCTGATAATGAGGTTCCCAATAGAATTCAGGAAGCAAAGAGGGGTTAAGGATTGTAGAACCAGAACCATTGTCAAAAAAAGTTATGACAGGAAGAGGGCATTCATATTACCCTTGTATCCTAAAAGAAATATACCGGACTGGAAACAGCACATTCAAGCCAAAACCAACCATAGGTTTTTTAGGCTCAACGAACTCTAATGAACTCCAGCATGTAATTTACAATCTTCAAAAAACTCCCACTTAACATGGCACACATCAGGTGGTGGTTGACCCACAACCTCCTCTATGGGTAACATTTACTTTTCTTATTCAATCACCAGGGTAGACATGATCGGACGTTATCTTTGGACTTCCTTCTTGTGATTGAATATATCACACACAACATGGTGAAAAAAAATGATCAAGTGAATGGTAATCAAAAAGAAAAATAAAGGAACGGTTGTGATAGCATTATCTAAAATGACATTCAGAAATTCTCTTTCCCCTTTTTGGAATGGTTTTCAAAATTTTTATTTCCTATTTTGTACTTTCAGAAAGAATAATAATGAAGAGTTTGAAAATACCATTGTCTCCCTATCATTTCATATCGATGTTAATTTTTGCATAAAAAACAATTTTTGAAAATTCAAAATATATAATTTAAAATTGTTTTCGAAAATAATTTTCAGAAATAGTTTGCTTAACAAGTTTTTTGAATCAATTTTTGTTTTTGATGTTTTTGAGAACAGAAAACAATTTTTCAAAACGAAATTATAGCTGAAGGACCTACTTTCTTATTAATGGCTATCAAGCCCAAGCTCGATAGCTATAGACCTACTCGCAATATCCGTTGAACCAACGAGGTATCTTGTTTCACTCTTGCAGACAGAGTTCCATGTTATAAAAAAAAAAATTAAAACAAAAAATCTATTGTATGCTAGGAATCAAATTTTCCTTTTGATTTGAAAAATTGGGCATATATGTGGAACCAAATTACCTTACAAAAGTCTATTACATTGATTCTTATGCATTAGTAATTTTTCTGAAGAATTCTTACCAATTTACCAGATTACAAAAGTGTATTACAATGATTCTTATACATTCAAATATTGTTCTTATAACAGAAGATTGTCTATGTTGTGTTGGACGATATGGAAAGCCCGTAACCTATGGAATTTTGAACACAATTTTTGGACAGCTGATTCCATAAATATGTATGCAACTTTTGGACAGTGTCTTTTAACAATAAGGAGATCGGTCTAGAAGTGGTTGCTGGGGCTAAATGTTCTGTAAGAGGGTAGTAATACCAACAATTGGGGTTGGAATATCGAACACTAATAAGAAAAGGGTCCAGAGTACTCCTATGTATTTTAATATACATATGATGTAACCCAAAAAAACAAATACGACCATATTACTGGATTTTTTTTCCCGGTTGCTGGAGACCATGATGGCTCCATTCTCGGGATAGGCTTGCGCTGTACTACTGGTATATCTTGGCCGAAGGTCGTAGAGGCACCGGCTAATAGGGAAGGGCTGATGATGGCGAAGGAATGGAACTTGTCACAAGTCCTCTAGGCTCTTGGAATCAGACGCTCAAGCAATTTCTAATGCTTTGAGACGAGGGTTGTTCAAAAAGTTTATTCGACCCGCCAGCCCAAGCTAAACTAATCTACACTCACCGAATTGAAATCAATTCAATATTTATGAACCCAAATTTGACAGTTTAACTCAATCCCTAAACACCCCTTATTGCAACGAGGAATTCAATTTCCCCTAGATATTAGTACCATGTTGAGGGATTACATTAAGTTGTGATTTTCTCTCTCTATGTAAATAGATCATGTAATAGGCTGATGATCTCTGGAAAAAATAAAACTAAACATGGAAATCATAAATTTAATTTCGTACAATTAAGATAGAACCAATAGAACAGAATTCTGACTTTTAGAGAAAAAAGTAATTGCAAGATATGACCTTCCTAAAATCTACAAAATTGCAAAATTGACTTTCTAGATGAAGAGATTTGATTATATTCTAGCTTGATGCAGAGCCGTGGATCTTGATCTCCAACACTTTACCACCAAGTTTAACATGATCCTGGGTTCAAAGTTCCTGATTTCCATGCTACAGCAACGCGGCACACCATTTGTGAAGAACGAAATTGCATTGAATAAAGTTGTAAAATAGAGCCGAGATGGCTTGCAATTATTGCACCAGCTCCAATCCTAATTTTTCTGTCCCTGAAACCACAAATCCATAGTTGAATGTAATCAAATGATATGAAAGTGGCTAGTAGTAGAAATTAGTATAGAACTTGCCAACACAAAGTAGTCAAACCTTTCAAGTAGCAAACATGACACAAGAACATGGTTGGCTCTGGCAGAGGGATTTAATGGGTGTTTGTGACTTTTGTGTTCAATCCCGTGCGCCATCAAAGCATATTTTATGCTGAAGATCACATTTGCAGAGGGAACAATGGTAGAAAAAGCTCCTGCAATTCTCTAGACAATTTCGACAAGTATTCCATTTGCAAGACAAATTAGAATGATTCGAATTATCAAGAAGGTTAAGAGGGTGTTCTAGGTGCAACTCCTGTAAACTTCTTCCCTTAATTCTACACATGATTTGTGCAGTAAAATTTGCATTGAGTGCAGCTGTAGGAAGGACCTGAGCTAGCCTGCAGACAGCCATTGCAGGAAAGCTCTTGTCCAGTCTCATATCTCTCTCTCTCTCTCTCTCACACACACACAAAACTGAGTCTTGAAAGATTAGCAGCAAAAATGAGACATATAAAGGCCTGGAGCGTGGATGAGCAAAGTGAAGTACTGAATCATTGGTTTTGTTGACTGAAGATCTAGACAGTTGTTTAATAGATATGTGGTACCGGTTGAGAAGCATGTGACTCCAATAATGTGCATCTTGGATTCTGTGTTATATAGCTGGAAGGGCCCTTCAGATGCATGAATCTACTACAAAGCATTGACTATGGGGACAAAAGAAAAGAATAAAGAAATAATGAGCTATCAATTAAACATAAATTATTGCCAATTTGCATTGCCATCTGAAGACTATTCTACAAGAATACAAGTTGTATTGCGATGGAGTTTAGCCTATCCAGATCCAGTCTTCTAGTTTTATTTTACTTTATTGTTCTTGTTGGTGGGCAAAATCGATCAGCTTGGTGGAGAGGTTTTCAGTGTAACATCGGCTATGCATGCCCTTAATTTTTGTCGCCACCAGGGCGGAACTACATTATGGGTGAAGGTACGGGTGCCCAACTTTTGTGTAATCGTCTGTATAATGTCCAAACAAAATTTTATTCTACCGTTCAGAGACAAAGTTAGGATTTTATTGTAGGGGTCAAGATAAAGTTAATATACATGTGTACAAAGTGAATTTAATATATAAAAATAAAAAATAACACTTAATTAAAATATACTAGTAAAATATCACTAAAAAGTTATTTTTTAATACATGTTAGGTAATGTATCAATTAAAGTGACATTTGGCAATGCTTCATATTATACAATCCAAATAATGTTGGTTCACACGAAATAAAAACATCTTATATTGTTTACTCCAAATTTGTCCTAGATCTCAATTAATTGGGTATAGGTAATTATAGACTTTTTCACATAAAAATTAAAAACGGCCCACAATGTAGATTACACAAATAAATGAGTGATTTTATTATATATAATTCTTTGGGTCCAAATCCATATTAAATATTACGGGTTCGTTTTTAGCACTTTTTTTTTTCTTTTTGGTGGGGTGGGTGGGATTTCAGTATTTAAATTTTTTTGGGCATTGATCTATAAAATATAATGGGGTTTCTTGCCATGCCCCCCTGGCCCTATACTCTCCATGCTACCAGCACCCTCTACAATTTAAACCCTCTTTAAGGTCTTAACTCGATAAAATAACCAAATTTTTGTATAATGAATTATAGATGCTATCCATTTACGGTTTTTGGTCTAAGAAACGATATTGTTTCTTATTAAGTCAGCCATCTAAGAGATGCAACTAGTCTACATGCAAAGTATCATGTAATAGTCCATTTCTTTAATAGGAACTTCCTGAAACTGATGTTAAATAGAAGTCAGTCTTATTTTTGCATGTAAGAATTTAGTATTGCATCCAGGGGCCGATCAGGATATTTGTTTAGTGGAGATGAAACTTATTTGGAATCGTACACAAAATTATTTTTTAATTAATAATATTTTTTTGATAAATAAAAAGATAATTATATTAAACATGTCAAAAAATGGGACACCACCTCTGTACAAAAGTTAAATATAAAAAATTATATGACTATGAAAAATTTTAACTCATATTTGGCTGGCTAAAATTCAAAATTTCAAGAAGGTTTGAGTAATCAAGCGTCTATGGTTACAATTAAAAGAGTGGATAAAAATAAAAAGTTTTGAAATTTGAGTCTTTTTCTACCTTTTAAAATAGTAGTAGATAGTAATTAGAGAAATGAAATATTAAATAGGTAAGAGAAATTTAATTTAATATTAGAATAGAATGTTAAGAATTAAGATTGTGTTATTTATTTGGCCAAATAATGAATGATTAATAATATATATAAATACATATATATTGCCATTGATTTAGTAATATTTAGTGGGGTCAAATATAAGTAATAGTAAATTCAGAGAGACAAATATGAGTGTTAGTATTTTTCATGGAGCAAAATATACTTTTACAATCTAAGATTAAATAAATACATATAATTTTTTTAAAAAAATAATAAATGTTGCCCAATCAATGGGGCAGTGGGGGCATCTTCCCCCACTTGTTCCTTTATAGATCCTCCCTTGCTTGCATCGTAACATATTTTTAATGAACTTAAAAATACATGTAAAGAATAGTTAAAATGAAAGTGAGAATATAGGTATTCCATTTAGACGGGCTTGTGTCCACAACGCTCGTACTTTCCTTTTGCCAGGCGTTGTTATTGGGTTTGTATGCTTCTCGTACTTTTCTTTTACCAGTCATTATCATTGTCATTGTCAACAAGTTAAAAAACCATTATCTTTACGACCTCTTCTCATCATTGTTTCTTATCTAATGTGAACGGACATCCTAATTTCAGAGTTCGTAGGGATAAGAAAAAATTGATTGTTTTGCTTATAAATTAAAAAATAAAGCTAAAAAATTAAAATAAACCTTGCCAATAAAAGCTTAGTGTCGATAATGCTCCTCATACTTTTCTCTTGTCATTGTCATTGTCATTCAGTTGAAAAATCATTGTCTCAACAACATCTTCTCAACATTTCCCTCATCCAATGTGAACAAACATTGTAATTTCACAGTTCTCAGGGCTGCATTCACCCTTCTTTTACTATTTTTTCTTTTCTTTTTTTCATTTCGAGGGATGGGGTAATTGTCACCACAGACTCATTTCACTATAGTTTCAAAACAAGAGAAAAAGGTTTGTGGAGGACCAAATCATGGTTGGGGACCCAACTTGACTTCTGCAGTTGATCTGAACAATGGAAAATGTATTCTATGTGTACTAGCTACTGGCGGCTGCCCCATCAATTTTAAAAAAAAAATATTTTACCTACAACTTCATAAATATTCTTCACTTAGCCCCCTAAACATTATAAAATATAAATGTTCCCCAGTAAAAATTATAAATGTCCTCCTAAAAGTTGTGATTAATAGTTATCCCTTATAATGCATTTTGTAGCTCCACTACTGTATATTAGTATAATGACCAGCATGAAACTCAATCATGTGTTTTTCTAATTTTTTTGGCAGCACCGACTACAGATGGTAGACCAAGTACTCCACGGCATTGAAGCATGTTAAACTCAGTTCCAACCTAAAGTTAGTTAGGTATACAAATCATTTATATTAGTGCATGATCTACGACTACAGCCACGTCTATTAATATTTTCCTTCTACGTTTTATCATTTTGTTCTTGGCACTTTGCTATAATCTTGGAGCATTTAGGTAGATTTTTGCTTTGCATGAAATGAACCTGCAAAAAACAGCAATATGATCAACCTGCCAACCTTCCCTGCAGATATGAACTGTTGTTAATTTTCTCAATTGGAAAATTGGCTTGCAGGTATTAGCTAACCATGTTTCTCAATATATGAAATAGTTATATCCAAATTTTAATGGTTGTATCCGTAGTGCTGTCTCTCACATTGATGCACCCGGCACCCCCACAATGTGAGGGGATTTGGATAAACTAATAATGGCTATAGATTTTGTCACATTTCTCAAACAAAGACATAAAATTAATGTGAATTGTTAAGTCACCATTAAGCTTAATTTTGAGACAATGGACAGGTTTAGTTGGGGGTTCCTACCCCATCCTTGCCTTGCTATATAACCCTTCCTCACACACACCCACCCCGCCCTGCATCATTTATATTAGTAATTTTTTAAACACATTATGGTAAAAGAGAATGTCAAAATCATAGAAGTATTAAGGGAAAAATAGCAATATTTGTGTTATACTATAATATATAAATAAATAAATATATATGTATAAACGAGACGAGTTTGGAACAGAGTGGGTTATTGCACCTTGTTTCTAAACCTGATCCTACCCGATTATTATCATCCCTTGTCTGTCCCAATAGAGGTAGGGTGGGGACCTAAAATGTCATGTTATTTTGTCATCTCTACTAATGATACGTATGTGTACCCATTTTTGTGCACTCTGTTATATCTTTATTCATGCACCTATTATGCTTTATTTTTCCGTCTCTTCACGTCCAAGACAGGGTTGGTTGTACGTAAAGAAGTATTAGCTTTATATACACAAATAATGTGTGTGTAATCTTTGATTATTTTTATAATGGTAAATTGAATCATCCGAGAATATGGTTATCGTGGTTGATTCAATAAAAAAGAAATCAATTGAAGTTCCACTGTTATCCGAACAAAACTGGAGTAGTTTAAAATTTATAAAAAATTACAGCAACAGTTATCAAAATAACTGTTTCGAGGCAATTTCAAAAACACCAATTAAAAGTTTTCTTTTATATATTAGAATTGGTTGGTTGAGCCATTTTCTACTACGTCTAAGTTTCTGGGACAATTCTTAACATGAATGGACCCACGTGATTTGGCAGAGTTTGGCAGCTTTGGCTGGGTGATGTACTTAACAATATATTCCCCACGGCCTACTTTATGCGTTGGCGGTCAACATAAGTAATCAAAAAATTTGGAAGTATGAAATGTTAGGCACCAGAATCAGATTAGTATGGAAATGTTAGGTGGCACTGACTTTATAGAGAAGTAGTATAGTGTTAATTTTTCATTCCTTTTATTAAGGATATATTGTTGATTTCTTAACTTCCATGTTAAGTCTCAAGTTGCTTTACTCATCAAAAAAACATGAAGAAGAATATAAACAAAGTTTTCTCATCCAAGATAACTTGACAATTATATTTTCAAAATCAAGAACCATAATAATAGCCTTTTTATTTTGCAATAATAACTAATAAGGCAAAAAGAGAGTAAAAATTATGTGAAAATTTTATGTTTCACAAAACCATAATCGATGCATTGTAAAGCAATAAACAAAAAAATTAAAGAATACAAAAGACGTAGGATTTTTACTAGAGCAAAAAGACAAAAAAAAAAAAACAAAAAATAAAAAACAAAAGCGTAGGAGCTTTACATGGTTCAGCAATTGCCTATATCCACGAATATGGCCTCGTCCATGGGTCTTTCCGTTTTGCTCATGGACTAACTTTACTACTTGAACCTAGTGAACATTAGTCATCCACCATCTTCAATATCTCACATAAATATTCTCTTTCACTACACTTGGATTTTTTATTTGTCAAAAAAAAATAAATTTTATTATGCATGTTCATTTTAATGGGCAACCAAACAAATTTTAAATTTTTTTGAACGATATCTATTCATTTTTTTTCTCATTTTCTTAAACCAACCAAACAAAAAAAAAGAAATTTCTTTTCTTTCAACTCATTTTTCATTTCTATGCTTTCCTTTTTCTCCACAAATTCACGATGCAAACATGACAGGTCATACATACTCTTGGCAAAACTTTGACAAAAGATGGTAGTAAGATAGGGGTCTCGTGTCATGAATGTTACTTGTCATGATGGGTTGATCAACTATGCAACCTTGCTTGTCACCTTGCCCATCTTTCATGGTGAAATGCATTTTCTACCTCTCTATCTCTTCTTTTTTTTTTTTTTTTTCTTCTCTCTTAAGTTCTTTAGAGTAGCACTGAGAAGAGATCAACAATATACCCGTCTTAGAAATTCTCCTCCTCCTTCTATGCATAGTTAATTAGTGGTGATGGAGGCAAGCTTTGCAGTACTTTCTCGACTAAAATGGAGCTAGCTTCTTTGCATGAGCATAAGCAAAATGTGGTCATTTCTTTCATTTCATGTCATCCTTGCTAACTGTTTGAGCATGTTGTGCTGCTAGATTTCTTACCACAGCCACCAAGCGGGGATTGAGAAAGACCAACTAGCATTGCTTGACATCAAAGAGAAGATAACAGATGATCCCATTGGCATTATGAGCTCTTGTTAAATATACTAACTATTTGACAGAGGCCTATAAACAGTGGGTTTTATCTAGGAGTAGGCGTAGGAGTAACTTAGACTCTAGGAGTAACAGTAACTTAACTGTTTCAGACTATTTTTTTACCATAGTTATCAATCTCATACCGGTAAAGATACTGTTTTTGCCATCGGTACGGTACGTACTGATATCACTGCAATATCGAGTATCGTCTCAGATTTATCATCATGAATATTATATGCTATAAAAAATATATATATATATGTATATATTTAAAATGTCTAGGGTTTTAATATAATGTAAACATGTGATTCAATTAAAATATATATTTAAAAAATACTTAAAAGACATATTATTGTCTAGTATATACCTAAAATAAATTTTAATTGACAATTATCATCAAAAGAGAACAAAATTAAATTATTTTAAAATAAATTACACAAAACCGGTACTGTTCGGTACCACCGGTATTGGATGGTATCACCGTTATTGTCCGGTATTAGCAAGTACTTTAGCCAGTACGGTACCACTATTTATTTGTACCAAATGAAGATCGGTACGGTATATATTGGCCGATATTTCCGATACCGGCACAAGATTCATTACTATAATTTCGATAGTCACCTATGTACTGTTCTTTGAGGATTAATAAAATCATCTTGGTTATTCTTCTTTGCTACCTTATTCTGAGAAAATTTAAGAAGAATATAAACAAAGAAGAAATGTAAGGTAGCACTGATTTTATAGAGAAGTGGTATAGGGTTAATTTTTCATTCCTTTTTTTAATGATATATTGTTGATTTCTTAACTTCCATGTTAAGTGACTTAAGTCTCAAGTTTCTTTACTCATCAAAAAACATGAAGAAGAATATAAACAAAGTTTTCTCATCCAAGATAACTTGACAACTATATTTTCAAAATCAAGAACCATAATAATAGCATTTTTATTTTGCAATAATAACTAATAAGGCAAAAAGAGAGTAAAAATTCTGAGAAAATTTTATGTTTCACAAAACCATAATCGATGCATTGTAAAGCAATAAACAAAAAAATAAAGAATACAAAAGACGTAGGATTTTTATTAGAGCAAAAAGACCAAAAAAATAAATAAATAAATAAAGCATACATTCACGAATATGGCCTTGTCCATAGGTCTCTCCGTTTTGCCCATGGACTAACTTTACTACTTGAACCTAGTGAGCATGAGTCATCCACCATCTTCAATATCTCACATAAATATTCTCTTTCCCTACGCTTGGATTTTTTTTTTGTCAAGAAAAAATAAATTTTATTATGCATGTTCATTTTAATGGGCAACCAAACAAATTTTAAATTTTTTTGAACGATATCTATTCATTTTTTTTCTCATTTTCTTAAACCAACCAAACAAAAGAAAAAAAATTTCTTTTCTTTCAACTCATTTTTTATTTCTATGTTTTTCTTTCTCTGCACAAATTCACGATGCAAACACGACGGTCCTACATACTCTTGGCAAAACTTTAGCAAAGGATGGTAGTAAGATAGGGGTCTCGTGTCATGAATATTACTTGTCATGATGGGTTGATCAACTATGCAACCTTGCTTGCCACCTTGCCCATCTTTCATGGTGAAATGCATTTTCTACCTCTCTATCTCTTCTTTTTTTTTTTTTTTTTCTTCTCTCTTAAGTTCTTTAGAGTACCACTGAGAAGAGATCAACAATATACTCGTCTTAGAAATTCTTCTCCTCCTTCTATGCATAGTTAATTAGTGGTGATGGAGGCAAGCTTTGCAGTACTCGACTAAAATGGAGCTAGCTTCTTTGCATGAGCATAAGCAAAATGTGGTCATTTCTTTCATTTCATGTCATCCTTGCTAACTGTTTGAGCATGTTGTGCTGCTAGATTTCTTACCACAGCCACCAAGCGGGGATTGAGAAAGACCAACTGGCATTGCTTGACATCAAAGAGAAGATAACAGATGATCCCATTGGCATTATGAGCTCTTGTTAAATATACTAACTATTTGACAGAGGGCTCTAAGCAATGGGTTTTATCAATCTCATACTGGTCAAGGTACTGTTTTTACTATTGGTACGGTACGTACTAATATCGATGCAATACCAAGTATCGTCTCAGATTTATCATCATAAATATTATATGCTATAAAAAAAATATATATACATATTTAAAATATTTAGGGTTTTAATATAATGTAAACATGTTATTCAACTCAAATATATATTTAAAAATACTTAAAAGATATATTATTGTCTAGTATATGCCTAAAATAAATTTTAATTGATAATTATCATCAAAAGAGAATAAAATTAAATTATTTTAAAATAAATTACACAAAACCGATACTGTTTGGTACCACTGGTATTGGAAGGTATCACCGTTATTGTCCGATATTAGCAAGTATTTTAGCCAGCACGGTACCACCATTTATTTGTAACAAATAAAGATCGGTACGGTATGTACCGGCCGATATTTTCGATACCGGTACGAGATTCATTACGATAGTTTCGACAGTCACCTCTGTATTGTTCTTTGAGGATTAATAAAATCATCTTGGTTATTCTTCTTTGCTACCTTGTTCTCGAATTTAAGGAAGTATTCTAATAAGGCAACCAAATTACACACACTCGTTGGGTTTGTTACTTGTTCGAATTTCCCCATTGTTGAGACTAGCTTGGGAGTTTTGCAAGTAATAGGTCTATATATTGCATTGGAAATATAAATTTTCTCAAGGTCTACATCTCTAAAACAACAACTTTGGTCACTCATCTCTCCGAATGTAGTCATTTGCGGAGATTGCAGATTTTATGCCCATGGAACAACTTAAGCACTAGTGAAATTTCTGTCAATAAACCTACTTGCTCTAGCCGCGTTCATATCAATTTTGCATGCAACATGCTAACTGGAAATTCTCCTACTGAACTTGGATATCTTCCCAAACTTCATATCAATGGCGAATCCAGAATTTTTGTTGAGAGAAGGCCAAGATAAAATTTGTTAAATTTCGAAGGAGCTAAGATAGAAGTTCTTGAATATTGGGGGGCTAATACACTATATTTTATTATAAATACTAAGACATTACGGGAATAAACAGAATTGTGAAAGGTTTTTATGTCCACCTTTGCTTCACATATTTATAATAGACAATAATAATATTATTCTTTTGGAATTTATCATTTTTCCATACGGACTGTACAGTCAATGCTTCTTTATATTTGGCACAGCTACAATGTCCGAGTAATGGGTTTGTGTATGATACCTAAATTGTTGATTTGGTCAAATTTTGTAGTAATTGTAACTATGATAACTGTGGTCACATTTTTTGATAGCTGTGATTACAATGAACAATTATTATGATTATATTTTATATGATAATTAATATAAGTTCAAGTGGTAACTTTTCACTTTTTTGGAAAAAAAGGGGCTCAAATTCGGCATCGATTTTACAAAGAATTCTCGTCCAATGATAAGATTTTTTTTATGCTTTATAAAAGGGCTAAGATTTTGTAAGTTACCGATACCCAAAGCACTAACAATATAGGTCGAAGCTAAATAACCTATCCCGTCACCCTAGAGTGGTGGATTGCAATCTAGTCGCATATTAAAAAAGTGAAAAGTTAAACTAATTTGAGCAAAACCGGCAAATTTATTCCAGTCAATTCGGTAATTCATTTAAAAAAGTGCACGAATTAATGAAAGTCTCTCATTTGTGCCAATAATTTACTAACACTTGGTCACATATTAATACTAAAGAACTTGGTCATATATTAATACTAAAGAAAATTCTATGCTTAAATTAATTTTTTAATTATTTTTACACTATTAAACACAAATGAATGAGTATTACATGTATTTATTAATATGAATTTTATTATATTATATTTAATAAAAAAATTAAAAAATAATTTATATATAACAATATTCTAATACTAAACCCTTTTGTTTCGCTTTACAATACTCTACCAAAGGCAGTTCAATCATTCTCATTTAATACATGAGTTATAACTTATTTAAAATATGCCAAAAAGGTAGTGCGTCGGCTCATCCGCGTGAGTTGGATTCCACTACTAATTTATATATATATATATATATATATATAAATATATATTTGTTTGCATCATCTCAGTTTTGCTTATTTGATTATGTTTGTGATGCTTTAAAATTTTCAAGACATATACAAGTAATTTTGCTTTTTCTATACATATAAAGACATACATAAATATTTCTCAAAAACTAAATAAACATGTAAAAATAGTGAATACAAAATAATTTTTTTGTTTTTATTTATGACGCTATGAAGATGCTCTTGATTTTGCGCTCTCGTGCGCATGCCTCCGCCTCCCCCAATTTGTTACTTAGGTGGCAGCATTCTTGACATTAGGGAAAATATCTTCATACAGTAGATTGCAAATTTCAAAAAGAAGTGTCAACTCGTGAGACAAAGTCGACCCTTTTTAAGTATAGGTGTCGATCCCTCAAACATCTGGAAGCAGGATGCGCAACTTAAATGTGATATTTCTTCATCCTGGTGGTTGTTTGATGCAAAAATATCACATGATATGAATAATTCAACCATAAATTTCATAGCCATATCACATGTAGGCCCCGTGGTTTACATTTGCCAGACCCTGCAAATTGTGGGACCTGTTAAAGCTTTTCTTCACCTACTCTTTGACTGGTCTGGTTGTTTTCATGTAAAAGATCTTCCTCAGATATTTTCGCCTTCTTCTCTGTTTGGAAGCTTATTAGGGTGGTCCGTAAAGCATTTTACTAGTAAAAATTTTTACCTCCACCGCCTCGTGTGTCCCGTACACCACCTTTTCTTTGGCGCCAAATGTGTATTCCCGATGTCAGCTACTATCTTCCGGCGGAGCCAACTTCTTTTCAAGCACCATAAGTGCTTTGAAGTACATGTTTATTCTCTGTTTTCTAAGTGTTTGATAAAATGTCTGTATGACAGACATTAGGTTTGTAGTTCAGCCAAAAATAAAAAATAATAAATAAAAAAAAAGGACAAAGAAACATTATTTTTTTACATATAAAAGATTGAACATGAAAATGTATTACAGTTTACGTCGAAACCAAGGGAGCCCCTGATGAAGAATTCCACCTGCAAAGATAACTAGACTGACCCTGCAACCAGATTGTTTACGTAGTTTGGTCTTTTACTTATTTTTTGGTTTATGATAGTGTTCAAATCTTCTTTTTTTAATTCTTTAAAGTGTGTTTAGATCTTGGATTAAAGAAAAATGAAATCAAAGAGACCATTTATTTTTTATGAGTGATTAAAATAATAAATTTTTAAACAAATATATGGCTATTTATTTTCAGCTATTTTTTCTAACCTAACTAGAAACAGAAGTATTTAGCTTCTCTCACTTTAATTTTTTATTTTTATTTTTATATATATTTTCTCTTTTCTTTCCACTCCATCCAAACAAAGCACAGACAGCCCGATAAGAAGAGTCATTAAAGGAAAGATCAAATACATGCTCTGCTCTTCTGAGAAATTCCTCTTCAGCTTCTATTGGTAGTTGGGTTGTTGGGGCAAGCTTTGCAGGCTTTTCTCAACTAAAATGCAGCTTCTTAGCATGAACATGGGCAAGTCTTGGATATTTTTGAATTTCCCACTACACCTTATTCTTGTTTGCTGCTTCGCCAATTTGTATGCAGGACTTCCTGCCATGGCTGCCTCTCTTCAGGCTGGAAATGAAACGGACCATCTAGCACTGCTTGACATCAAAGCAAAGGTAACTGATGATCCCCTTGGCATTTTGAGCTCATGGAATGAGTCCATCCACTTCTGCCAGTGGCCTGGCGTTACCTGTGGCACTCAAAACCGGAGAGTCACCATGCTGGACCTACAATCCCAGAAACTGGCAGGACCCATATCGCCTCATATTGGAAATATGAGTTTTCTTGAGGTTCTACAGCTCCAAAACAACAGCTTTGGTCCTGGGATCCCCTCAGAACTTGGAAATTTGCAAAGGCTGCAGATTTTGCGCCTGCACAATAACTCAATCGGTGGCGAAATTCCTGCCAATATATCTGGATGTTCTAGCCTCGTCCGTATCAATTTTGCTCACAACATGCTGGAAGGAAACATTCCTGATCAGCTTGGCTTCCTCTCAAAGCTCCAGCTTCTGCTCTTGGACAGCAACAATCTCGATGGAGCTATCCCTCCTTCTGTTGGGAATTTATCTTCACTTACTTCACTTGGTGCCTCCTATAATAATTTTAGTGGGAGCATCCCTGAGACTCTTGGTCGACTGAAGAACCTTTCATTTATTGGACTGGGTTACAACAGGTTGTCTAATAGCATCCCTGCCACCATTTTCAACCTCTCTTCCGTCAGAGAATTACATGCGTCGTATAATGATATCCAAGGGAGTTTTCCCCCTGATTTAGGCACCAGTCTTCCTAATCTCCAGACACTTGCCATGGGTTTTAACCAATTCACCGGACTCATTCCGGTTTCAATAGCCAATGCCTCAAATTTGGTGAATATCATACTTCCAGGAAATGAACTTACTGGAAAATTGCCTGCTTTTGAAGAGATGCCGAAGCTTCACCATTTGATCTTGTCCCTCAATCATCTGGGAACTGGGGAAGCTGATGACTCAAGTTTCCTCTCCTCTTTGATCAATGCAACTGATTTGGAAGAATTGGCTGTGGATGGCAACAATTTAGAAGGGATGTTGCCCAATTCACTCGGCAACTTTTCGACTAGCCTTATGCGATTGAATCTGGCAGACAATCGTATGTTCGGAAGCATCCCAACTGGGTTGGGGAATCTCATTAACTTGGAGACCATAAACATGTGGGGCAACCAATTCAGTGGCAACATTCCCAATGATATTGGAAAGCTTCATAAGCTGAAGATTTTGTATGTCTATGATAACAGATTAGACGGAAGCATTCCTTCCTCTCTAGGAAATTTAAGTATGTTAATCTACTTGAATCTTGGGACAAATAATCTTCAAGGCAGCATTCCTTCAAGTCTAGGGAAGTGCCAAAACTTGTTAAGTTTAGAACTGGGTCAAAACAAACTTAGTGGTATGTTACCCGGGGAAGTTATTGATATCACAACACTAGCCGTTTTGAATCTCTCTCAAAACAATTTAACAGGTTCCTTGCCCATGGAAGTTGGAAATTTGATCAATCTTGAAGAGTTGGATGTTTCTGAGAACATGTTATCCAACCAAATCCCTAGCACTCTTGGTCGCTGTGTACGAGTGCAGATACTATATATGCAGGGCAACTTCTTTCAAGGGACAATTACTTCATTTTTGAATTCTTTGAGAGGTATGCAGTCTTTAGACCTTTCTCGCAACAATTTGTCAGGAGAAATCCCAGATTATCTGGAGGACTTCATGTTCTTGCAGACTCTTAATCTATCTTTTAATGACTTTGAGGGCGCTGTACCAACACAAGGTGTCTTCAAGAATGCAACTGTTATATCAGTCATTGGAAACAATAAGCTCTGTGGTGGTGTCCCTGAACTACAGCTGCCTATATGCAACTTCGAAGGGGCTACAAAGAGGAGACTGAGTCTTACGGTGAAAATAGTGATCTTCACAGTCCCTGGACTTATAGTACTCTCTCTGTGTTTGCTATTGTTTAGATGGTTTCAAAAAAGAAGAATAAGGCTTTCATCAATATCACAGAAATATTCACTTTTGAAGGTGTCTTATCATGGTCTCCTTAAAGCAACTGATGGATTTTCTTCAGCCAATTTGATTGGTTCAGGTAGTTTTGGGTCTGTTTATAGAGGGATTCTCAATTATCAGAATCAAACAGTAATTGCCGTGAAGGTTCTTAACCTTCTTCATCATGGAGCCTCGAAGAGCTTCATAGCTGAGTGTGAGGCCTTGGGGAACATTAGGCATCGAAATCTTGTGAAGCTACTAACAGCATGTTCAAGTGTTGATTACAAAGGAAATGACTTCAAGGCTCTGGTTTATGAGTTCATGGTCAATGGGAGTCTAGAGGAATGGTTGCATCTAAATTCTAGGGATGTTGAGGTAAATGTAGAGCCAAGGAAGTTAAATCTTCTTCAAAGACTAAACATTGCCATCGATGTTGCGTGTGCAGTGGATTATCTTCATCATGGTTGTCAAACTCCAATAGTTCATTGTGACCTCAAGCCAAGCAATGTTCTTCTGGATGGTGAAATGACTGCACATGTTGGTGACTTTGGGTTAGCAAGATTCGTTATGAAAGCAACAAGTAACTTATCTACAGATCAAATGAGCTCCATTGGAATTAAAGGATCTGTTGGATATGCTGCTCCAGGTAATTCTGCTCTTACAATAATTCCTTACTGTCTTCTTTTCCCGGTCTTTGGTTATTCACAACTGTTTTCAAATAACATAACATGAAGAGAAACTTTGTGATACGCTGCTTTTTTTACACGAAATTGGAATTATTGGTTCTCAGCATCATCCCACCCCATCGAGCGAACAGTCTGCCCGGTGGTTGAGACGCTTGGGATGCACTCATTCGGCAAGGGTTCGAACCCCGCCAGCCCCATCCCCTTGCCCCTATTGCCTCATATCAAAAAAAAAAAAAAAAAAGCACCATCCATCCCATCTGTGTTTTGCTTTATTTCCTTTGTATTTCTTTTTATTTGATTTTTATGTTTTTTGTTCTTCTTTTGGATCCTCCTCTTTCTTTTTTTTCATTATAAGAATCCCATTTGACCTTAGATGAAGATATTTCAATGCAAAGGAATCGTTTGCCTCATTGAGAATATTGAAGCTGCTTGTATAGTTCCATTAGCATAATTCCCCTGCATGGATTTTTTTTTTATTATTTTTAAATTCAAGTATTGGAGGTAAAGTGGTAAGTCATGTATCCAAAAACTTGTAATACCAGCAAATTTTGTCTAACACAACAAAGATGAAGAGACAAAACAACATATGGTTCTTTTGTGGAGTTACTGCTCATTTCTCATATAAATTCTCATCCTTGACCCTTCTCTGAAAGAAAAGCTTCAAAAACATTGCTGCGATTATCTTGAAATGAAAAATAAAAATGAACAAATAAATAAATAAAATTGTAAAACTGTTGGTCTAGGAACCATTGCTTTTGGTTTTTGCCTATATTGGTACCTCTTGAACATATAAAACTAGGATGCACTTATGAATTGTGTCAAACTCATCATGTGTAGTGCTTAAGATTTATGATTTAGTTTTCATTGTTCAGTCAGTGTTCCCTAGGCTTTTGAAACTTGGCAAAGCTTAATTTTTTTTTCTAACAAATCTGACATTTTTAACACACGAACCATTAGGAAAATTAAAATAAATGATCTTAAACTGAAAAGGTTTGATGAAGTTGATACCTATGAACTTCAGCGCGAAACAAGGAAAACACAAAAACTCATTCTTTTCAAGGGCTTTGCAAATCCAAACAAAATTTTGGTGACACATTGGTCAAAATAGCCATTGTTCTTTCTTTTCTAAATTTAAATAATACACAAAGATTTATGAAATATTTTTCTTTTCTATTTTTTTTTTTTTTTGGTTGCATACTGCATAGTGAAATTTTGTTTTGTAAATTCAATATGAATAACAAAAAGTTGTTTACAATTATTATAACATTTTTTATTTGTGAATTGCAGAGTATGGTATGGGAAGTGAGGTGTCAACATGTGGTGATGTGTACAGCTATGGAATTCTCTTGTTGGAGATGTTCACAGGGAAAAGACCCACTGATGAGATGTTTAAGGACAATCTAACCCTTCATAACTATGCTGAAATGGCTTTGCCAGAACGAGTGATGGAAATTTCGGATCCAATACTTCTTGAACAAGACGAGGAGGGGGAGACGAGCACAAACACCAACAACACTCACAATCAGAACCATGTTAGCAGTCTCACAATTCAGGAGTGCTTGATTTTGATATTTAGAATTGCTATTGCCTGCTCAGTGGAATCACCAAGAGAGAGATTGGATATGAGTGATGTTGTAACTGAGTTGCATTTGATCCTGGACATTCTTCTTGGAACCGGTGGAATTCATAGAGGGAGAAGAACTGTTGCACCATGAACGGGTAAGATCTCATCGCTAACGTAGTAACTAAATTAATATCTGCATCCAGTTTTCAAAGCATAAAGCACTTTGCTCTCATCAAGTGAACTTATAATTTGGCCCATGCCACTTTAATATGATGCTAACTTGCCAAAGCAACCACAGGCTCCCTCATATTAATATTTTAGTGACAATAAGATTTCAATTTAATACACATCCATGAATCATAGAAAATGTATCCCATCCTCCTGTGGCTGTGCCAGGATATAAGGATACAGTTTGGGGTTTGGAGGAAATACTTTGCAGTCTATCGAGCAAATAATACATTTTAAAGGAGATGTAGGTTTTGAAAATTGCTCAAAGGACTTCCTGTCCAATAAAGAAAGAAAAGAATAGAAAAACAGTACATATTGGTCAACTTTTTCACCAAGATCATGTTCAGAAACCTGAATGCTTACGTTTCTAGTGACTTCAATAAATTTACCACTCACATCGATGAATTGATTTAAGCAACCAAATATTCCACGTTGTTTCGGATGTTTTGAATTTGTACAAAGAGCTGAAACTTTTCCAAGGAACTAAAATACCCTGCTGTTACAGAAAAAAAGAAATCCTCTCCATGTTCATAGACAATAGTCCATAGTTGCCTGGAATAAGAAGTAGAGAAACAGGAAATGATAGGAGAAATGAAAGCCACAAACGCAGCCCAAAAAGAAATGATTAGGAACCGAATGGGAAACATAATAAGAATTCTTGCAAAAAAAATTTTGCAAAACGGAGAGGAAACATTAAAAAATTAAAAAATAAAAAGAAACACTTACTGGAAACCTCTGTGGATACTTAAATGAGTACTTTATCAAAGTCACTTGTGGATCACTATAGGAAGCAAATAGGAAAGAAATAAGAAACGTATTATATGTTTAAGTTTTCTGGACTAATTTCTGCAGCGTTTTTTTCAGTTTCTCCTTAGTTACTTTGTAATTTGCTTTCAGTTTTGGTTTCTTTCTAATTTCTCTTCAGTTTTCCGCTCATATGAGATACGTTTCCCAAAAGTATCTTAAACATTTCTTTGTAATTTCTCTTCAGTTTTCAGCTCATATAAGATATGTTTCCCAATAGTATCTGAAACATTTCCCTTAATTTTCAAAATAGTATCGAACCTATGTCTGTCATGGAAGAGTGTTTCCCTCCCAAAGAGAATTTCCTGATAATTATAGCAATACAACAATACTTTCTTACAGATATGTCAAAGAATAAATAAATAAATGAAGTCTTTATTCTTGAAGAATGTCTAATATTTTGCTATGTTACCTGGAATCAAGAATGGGTGTCAGCTACGGGTCCAAGTATCGGATTCATCTAATTTTCATATCCAAGGACACTGAAATACGGCTAGATTTTATATTTTTTAAATACTTATTTTGTTTTTTTAAGGTAAAATGGCATTTACAATCTAAAATATAACATTTCATACATAAAATGGAAGTCATATGCTTAGTTTTATAGTAAACTCAATTAGTTATACTTGTTAGATGCATGTCCAACTAGTGTCGAATGTCGAGTGTCGAATGTCTGACACGAGTACTTTACATATTTAGAAGAGTCCAAGTAACATAAGTATTTTGAACTGTACAAAGATTGGTCAAGCATTTTTTGTTCAAATTTTGATGGGAACTCATGGAAGTGTGACTTCAAGTCTTTGGATGTGGAGTTATCAATTGAACCAACTGATCAGTATACATTTTAGTCGATCTTTGCACAGACCAGATCATGTCATGGTGCTTTTATACTTTTTTATTTGTTGTTTTCAACAAGCTGTAAAGTTCTACTAAACCCAAAAGCCCATAAACTCCAATGGAAGTATTGGGTGTGTCTTGTATTCTGCAGGCCCATACAGTTATTTGGTGTATACATATGGTTGCGTCGTGTTGTGAGGTTCAGAACCTAATAAGGTGTCCAATGTATGGGGAGTATAGAGTCTGCCTAATAACTGTATGGATCCAATATGTAGACGAATGGCTGCACCCAATTCCCCAATGAGATGGACTTGCAAATCTAAGGAATAGGAATTTTTTTCAGAGACTAGTCATTGATATTGCTAGCGCATTAGAATCTCGTCATGATGGTTGCTAAACGCCAATTTTCATTGTGATTGGGATTGGCAAGACTCCCTCTACAAATTGTTGATCTATCTTTGCAAATGAAACTAGTTCTCTAGCTAGCTGTGCAGCTCCACATAAACTTCATTTTATGCGTATTTTAAATTCTCTGCACTTTATTTTAAGGATCCCATTAACTATAGTATGCAAGGTATGCAGAAATTGTCTGAATATCTCTTTTTGGAATGATACTATGTTACAGTTTCTTTCATTTTAGGAGTTTTATGTTATCTTTGAAATTGTGTTATGCTTAAGTTGCAGAGGACCACATGGTGGGAAGTGACGTGTCGGTGTATGGCAATCTCTAGAGCTATGGCATCATTCTACTAGAGTTGTTTACTGGAAAGAGGCCTATTGATGGCATGTTTAAAGATGGTTTGAACCTTCATAATTTTGCAAAGATGGCTTATGCAGAGAGTCATGGAAACTGTGGATCCGATACTTCTATGTAACATAGAAGAAGAGGGAATGGAAACCAATTATGCTCAGAGAAAAGAAACCGAGTTGGTTCTTGCAATTTTCAAGTGTGTTTTGCTCTGTTGTTTACAATTGGGATTGCCTGTGCAGTGGAATTGCAGAGAGCGCGAATGGATATTAGTGATGTTTGCAAAGAGCTGCAGTTGGTAAAAGACACTCTTGTTGGAACAGGTAAAAACATAGGGAAAGCACCGAATAGTCCAACCAATACGTAAAATCCTTTCTTGTGTTGGTGATCCATCCATCTAGGATCCTAAAAATTCATGCTTCTGTTGTCAATGCTGGAAGAGGTTACATTAGAAGCTAATGCAGAGTAGTTTAGCAGAATTATTGAAAACAATATCCAGATCTCTCTCTCTCTCTCTCTCTCTCTCTCTCTCTCTCTCTCTCTCTCTCTCTCTTGTAATGGTTGTATGCAGAACAATATTCGCAACCTGAAAATCACTTGGAACACTTTACAAGTCCGCATTGATTTTGGTCCTTTTATGTCAAAATAAAGGCTTGTTTATCAAGATTTTTTTTTTTGTTATTTCACCAAATTGTCTTTTTATTGTTCTAATTTGAAGAGATAAAATGACAAAAATATCTGTATGATAGAATTTCTGTTAAATCTAACGGTTTCTATCCATTTTGCAGATAAGTCTAAACCACAGAGGAGTTATGTGTTAACTTTTAAGCTATGAGGGAGTCATTTGATTTTGGTTTAAACCACAAGGGGATAAAGTGTAATTATCCCTATTTTTTCATATAAAAATTTAGCATTAGGGCCAATCCAGGATATTTGTTCAGTGGGGGCAAAACTTATATAGAATCGTACACAAAATTATTTCTTAATTGACAATATTTTTTTCCATAAATAAAAAGATTATTATATTAAAAACGTCAGAAAAGGGGGCATCACTTCTGTACAAAAGTTAAATATAAAAAATTATATGACTATGAAAAACCTTAACTCATTTTCGGCTGACTAAAATTCAAAATTTCAAGAAGGTTTGAGTAATCAAGCATCTATGGTTACAATTAAAAGGGTAAATGAAAACAAAAAGTTTAAAATTTGCGTCTTTTTTTGACCTTTTAAAATAGTAATAGATATTAATTAGAGAAATGAAATATTAAATGGGTAAGAGAAATTTAATTTAATATTAGAATAGAATGTTAAGAATTAAGAATGTGTTATTTATTTAGCCAAATAATGAATGATTAATGATATATATATATATATATATTGCTACTGGTTTAGTATTTAGTGGGACCCAATATAGGTGATAGTAAATTCAAAGGCAAATATACATGTTAGTATTTTTAGTGGGGCAAAATATACTTTTAAACTTAAAATTAAATAAATACACATAATTTTAAAAAAATAATAATAAATGTTGCCAAGTCAGTGGGCAGCTTCTCCAACTGATCCCTTTTATGGATCCTTCCCTGCTTGCATCATAGCATATTTTTCATGAACTTAAAAATAAATGTAAAGGATAGTTAAAATGAAAGTGCGAATATAGATTTTTCATTACATTTAGATGGGCTTAGTGTCCACAACGCTCGTACTTTTCTTTTGCCATGCGCTGTCATGGGACTTGTATGCTCCTCATACTGTTCTTTTCGCAGTCTTGTCATCGTCGCTAAGTTAAAAAACCATTATCTTTACAAGCTCTTCTCACCATTGTTCCTCATCTAACGTGAACAAACATCCTAATTTCACAGTTCATAAGGCTAAGAAAAAATTGATTGTTTTGCTTAAAAACTAAAAAAATAAAGCTAAAAAATTATAAATAACATTGTCAACAATGCTTCTCATACTTTTCTCATAGCAGTTATTGTCATTGTCATTGTCATTAAGTTGAAAAACTATTGTCTTAACAACCTCTTTTCAACATTGTTCCTCATCTAATGTGAACAAATACCCTAATTTCACAGTTCAAAGGGCTGCATTCACACTTCTTTTACTATTTTTTCTTTCTTTCTTCTTTCTTTCTTTCATTTGGAGGGAAGGGTTCATTGACCACAGACTCATTTCGCCATAGTTTCAAAGCAAGAGAAAAAAGTATGTGGAGGACCAAATCATGGTTGGGGACCCAACTTGACTTTTACAGTTGATCTGAACAATGGAAAATGTATTATATGTGTACTAGCTACTGCAAGTCCAGAGGGGCAGCTGCCCCTCAACTTTTGAAAAAAAATTTTACCTACTACTTCATAAATATTCTTCACTTAGCCCCCTAAACATTATAAAATATAAATGTCCCCTTGAAAAATTATAAATATTCTCTTAAAGGCTGTGATTAATAGTTGCCCCTTATAATGCATTTTGTAGATCCACCACTGTGTACTAGTATAATGACCAGCATGAAACTCAATCATGTGTTTTCCTAATTTTTTTGGCAGCACCGACTACAGATTGTAGACTAAGTCCACGGCATGCATTGAAGCATGTTAAACGCAATTCTAACCTAAAGTTGGTTAGGTATACAAGTCATTTATATTAGTGCATGATCTAAGACAACAGCCACGTCTATTAATATTTTCCTTCTACGTTTTATCATTTTGTTCTTGGCACTTTGCTATAATCTTGGAGCATTTAGGTAGATTTTTGCTTTGCAGGAAATGAACCTGCAAAAAGCAGCAATATGATCAACCTGCCAACCTTCCCTGCAGATATGAACTGTTGTTAATTTTCTCAATTGGAAAATTGGCTTGCAGGTATTAGCTAACCATGTTTCTCAATACAAGAAATAGTTATATCCAAATTTTTAATGGTTGTATCTGTAGTCCTGTCTCTCACTTTGGTGCAACCGGCACCCCCACAACGTGTGAGGGGATTTGGATAAACTAATAATGGCTATAGATTTTGTCACATTTCTCAAACAATAACATAAAATTAATGTGAATTGTTGAGTCACCATTAAGCTTAATTTTGAGACGATTGATGACTTAATATGGTGCCATATATTCTAGTTCTAGGAGGTTTTGGGTCAAGTCTCATGATTAGGGATGACAACGAGGTAGGTTTGGTCGAGGGACTCCTACCCCATTCTAGCCCCAATATGGTAACCCTTCCTCACAGACCCACCCAACCCGCCCCGCATCATTTATATTAGTAATTTTTTAAAATACATCATGGAGCCAAAAAAGCCAAAATCACAAAAGTATTAAGGGAAAAATCACAATATTTGTGTTATACTATAATATATAAATAATAATTATATATATATAAACAAGACAGGTTCAGTACAAGGTGGGTTATTGCACCTTGTTTCCAAACTCAATCCTATCCCGATTATTATCGTCCCTTACCTGTCCCAATAGGGGTGGGTTGGGGATCTAAAATGTCATGTTATTTTGTTATCTCTACTCATGGTACGTATATATATTCATATTTGTTCACTCTGTTATATCTTTGTTCATGCACTTTTTATGTTTTATTTGTCCGTCTCTCTGCATATAAGACAGGATTGCACGAAACCAAGTGCTAACTTTCTATACATTGTTGAGACCATTTTCTAATACCGTTTAAGTTTCTGGGACAATTCTTAACATGAATGAACCCACATGATTTTGCTGAGTTTGTCTGCTTTGACGGGGTGATGTACTCAACAATATATTCCCCACGGCCTACTTTATGCATTGGCGGTCAACATAAGTAATCAAAAAATTTGCAAGTATGAAATGTCAGGCACCAGAATCAGATTAGTATGGAAATGTTAGGTAGCACTGATTTTATAGATAAGTGGTATAGGGTTAATTTTTCAACATAACGGTCCTACATACTCTTGGCAAAACTTTGGCAAAGGATGGTAGTAAGATAGGGGTCTCGTGTCATGAATATTACTTGTCATGATGGGTTGATCAACTATGCAACCTTGCTTGCCACCTTGCCCATCTTTCATGGTGAAATGCATCTTCGGCCTCTCTATCTTTTCTTTTCTTTTTTTTCTTCTCTCTTAAGTTCTTTAGAGTATCATTGAGAAGAGATCAACAATAAACTCATTTTAGAAATTCTTCTCCTCCTCCTATGCATAGTTAATTAGTGGTGATGGAGGCAAGCTTTGCAGTACTTTCTCGACTAAAATGGAGCTAGATTCTTTGCATGAGCATAAGCAAAATGTGGTCAATTCTTTCATTTCATGTCATCCTTGCTAACTGTTTGAGCATGTTGTGCTGCTAGATTTCCTACCACAGCCACCAAGCAGGGATTTAGAAGGACCAACTAGCATTGCTTGACATCAAAGAGAAGATAACAGATGATCCCATTGGCATTATGAGCTCTTGTTAGATATACTAACTATTGACAGAGGGCTATAAACAGTGGGTTTTTTCTAGGAGTAGGCGTAGGAGTAACTTGGACCCTAGGAGTAACAGTAACTTCACCACTAAAAATCGGGTTTTTGTGATGGCAACTTGCCGTGGCAAAAGATTCATTAGCAGCCGAAAAAGATCTTTTGCGACGACTGTGCGATGGGAATTGTGCGACTTTTTTGTGACGGGAAAGGCCATCCCAAATACTGTCGCAAATACTAGTATTTGCAACGGCCAGATAATTATTTGCAACAAAAAAAGCCATTGCAAAAGCATGTTTTTGTGACCGCTGTTTGTCGTCGCAAATACTATTCTAGCCATCACAAATACTCTGCCTTTTTTTTAAATATATTTTTGTAAAATTGAATTTTTAGTAATTCCTGTATGCACTGTAATTCCTATTGTAAATCAATAAATAAATCTCATTGACAATATAATTGAATAAATCAATAAATGCACCAAACCACAGATCCGAGGCATCGGACCATAAATGCATACATCCAAAATGCAAAAATAACATGTAATATATAATAGTAATCTGCATCATCCATATATCCAAAATACAAAAACATAAAATAAACTAACATCAATGCATCAAACCATACAAACCAGTTTTTTTAATCCAAATTACACAAATACAACATCAATACATCAAAAATTACTAAAAAATATTTATTGTCTGGGCACTCTATCAATCCCAACCATGAACAACAGCGACCTATTCTGAGCACTCAAAACTAAGTTGCACCCTTTGGGTAGTAGAGAGGCGACCACCGCCCGAAGCCAACCAGCTTGGTCTATTCTCACCAGCTTCACCAGACGAACTTGGTCGGCTGCTTGACAGGACAACCCTTTTCAAAGTACTGTCATTTCGAAAAGTGCAACCTCTTTCGGAGTCAGCTTGCTGAAATAGAGAAGCAAAGAGCGATCAAGAATTAAACTTCCAGGAATGAAAATGAGCATTTAACCCACTTACAATCAGATCCAGGTATTAAATGAAAAGCAGGAGCATGAACGAAATAAATAAAGATATCATCATTACTACTCTGTGTGCTCACCACATCCTTTGACGATGGTTCATCCTCTGAAGATCTTTGTCTGGAGTGTTCACCATGCAATCAGTCGACACTAGAACCCTTCCTTCTAGCAAATGCCTCAACTGCACCTGAGAATCTATCTCGAGTCTCTTTCTTTCTAGCAAATGCCTCATCATTACTACTAACTCGTGTTCTAGAACTGGAACCTATCAGTGGATACTTCAAAATAGTCTAGTCAAATACATAGTCAAACTGATAAGCTGCATCAACCAAATTGTCAAAAATATTATAATAAGAAACTATGACCCCTCTCATTGAAGTTGGCACCAGCTTCAGGTAGAACATTAGATGTCACTAATTAAAAAAAGAAAAAGACAAAGACAAGGATGGGAATTCAAAAGTACACTTTACCTTCTCGAATAAATAGATCACGGAAAAGCCTTTTAAGGTATGAATAATCGGGTTTGTCATCAAATCGCAATGATTGGCAATAATGAAAGTATGATATGAATTCTGATGGATGGGATTTGCAGCGCACCTGCAAATAACATCATAGAATTTTCCTTAAAATTGTAGAAGCCACAACTATGACATTGGACAGGAGAGCCAACAACCCACTCATTGTCTGTATAATCTTATGCATATCTTTGGAATTACTGTATAAGCAATACGACTCTCAATAGCAAGTGACGATACCTCTATGGGAGTAAACATCTTCTTTTCACTGATTTTACCATATTTCTGCTTTTTAGTGCCAGCTTTCAAACCCTGCCAAGGAAGGCTAAGACAAAAATCAAGAAACTCAATTAGAAAATGGCATTGTACTTGATCCCTTCGTCATCATCCACATATCTTTTTAATAGGATTATGATTCATCAGGGGCATAGTAATAGCAATCATTATGCTAGTTAGAAAGGAAGTAGGAAAAAATGGAATTGCTAATATCGGATAATGATACAAAAAAGTGTATCTTACTTCATCTGTATACGCTGAATGTATCAGAAGATGGATCAATGCCCTTCAAATTAATACCAAAAGTTATGAAAAAGCGAGCTTGCACATTAGAAGAAAAACCATAGATATACATATATATAATGTGGGGTAGTGTGTGTGTATTGAATAATAGAATGAAAATTAGAGGTGGGGGTTACCTGAGAGAGATAAGGGGGCTTGCTTTCTAACTTGCACCGGTAACAAATGAAGACAACCTTACCGTTGCTAGGGTGGCTCTCTAATGCAGAGTTAAAAGCGAACTGGAAAAGTACAGAGGTCTTCCCACGGCAATTTTATCAACCCATTAGAAGAATGAGCACTTTTTCAAAGAGTAAACAGTTAATACGATTCATGACCACAACATTACCCCCAATATGTGTGTGTGTGTGTGTGTGTATATATATATAGAGAGAGAGAGAGAGAGTAATTACGAAGACGGAGGGCCAGAAAGAAGCAATATTGGATCAGATTCGATCCGGTGGAAATCGGTTTGCTGCACCGGCGAGAAGAATCTCTCCACCAGTGCAAATCATTTTTTGAGTTCTTGTTTGGTTTCCTTCAGTGCAAATGTAGGTTGAGAGTTGTAGACAGAGCAAGGGAGAGGTATAAAATAGACAAACGGGGAGAGAGAGAAAGAGAGAGTGAGTGAGAAATGGGGGGGAGGGGGGGAGCTCCTGCTGCCGCTTGAAGCAACAAGCCCTACCTTTTGATCCTTTGATCGCTGACAGAAAGAAAGAAGGGGAAGGAAATTTTGATTCCCCCCAGCACAAAACGACATCATTTTAATGGGCATTTGCAACGGTATTGTGCCGTCGTAAAAAGGCCGTCACAAACGGTATTATTTGAGACGGAAACACAGCCGTTGCAAAAGGTATTATTTATAATGGGAACATAGCTGTTGCAAAAACGTTGTCACAATAGGTACTATTTGCCACAACTTTTGTGACGGCCATTTTCCTGTTGCAAATATCACTATTTGCGGCAGAAAAACGGCCTTCACAAATACTCCTATTGCAAATAGTCCTATTTTTAGTAGTATTAGTTTCAAGATGTTTCGACAGTCACCTCTGTATTATTCTTTGAGGATTAATAAAATCATCTTTGTAAATCTTCTTTTGCTACCTTATCTTGAATTTAAGGAAGTATTCTAACAAGTCAACCAAATTACACGCACTCGTTGGGTTTGTTGATTGTTGGAATTTCCTCATTGTTGAGACTTGGGAGTTTTGCTAGTAACAGTTCTATATATTGCATTGGAAATATAAATTTTCTCAAGGTCTACATCTCTAAAACAACAACTTTGGTGACTCGTCTCTCCGAATGTAGTCATTTGCGGAGATTGCAGATTTTATGCCCATAGAACAACTTAAGCACTGGTGAAATTTCTGTCAATATACCTACTTGCTCTAACCGCGTCCATATCAATTTTGCATGCAACAGGCTAACTGGAAATTCTCCTATTGAGCTCGGATATCTTTCCAAACTTCATATCAATGGTGAATTCAGGATTTTTGTTGACAGAGGACCAAGATAAAATTTATTAAATTTTGAAGGGTTTAAGATAGAATTTCTTAAATAATGGGGGCTGATGCACTGTATTTTATTATAAATACTAAAACATTACGGGAATAAACAGCAATTCGAAAGGTTTGGTGGCCCGTGTCCACCATTGCTTCACATATTTATAATAGATAGTAATAATATCATTCTTTGAAAATTTTGTTATCAAACTAAAAGACTATAAAGTAGATAAAAATACTAATAAAAGTTGTGAGTAAATGAGCCACCTAAGGCGGTAGCCGCCCATAGTAAAGGTCATTCATGACCTATGTTTACATAATATATTTATCATTTTTTCATATGGACTGTACAATCAGTGCTTCCTTATATTTGGCACAGTTACAGTATCCAAGCAATGGGTTTGGGTATGATACTTAAATTGTTGATTTGGTCAAATTTTGTAGTAATTGTAATTATGATAACTATGGTTACATTTTTTGATAGCTGTGATTACAATGAATAGTAATTATGATTATATTTTATAATAATTAATATACGTTCAAGTGGCAAGTATTTTTTCTTTTTTGGCAAAACCTGCTGAAATTCGGCATTGATTTTACAAAGAATTCTCGTCCAATGATAAGATTTTTTTTTTATCTTTTATCAAAGGGCTGAGATTTTGTAAGTTACCGACACCCAAAATACTAACAATATAGGTCGAAGATAAATAACCTATTCCGTCGCCCTAGAGTGGCGGATTGCAATCTAGTCGGGAGATTGGGAAATCTGAAACAAATTCGAGCAAAATCGGCAAATTTAAACCGGTCAATTTGCTAAATCGTTTAAAAAAGTGCACAAATTAATAAAAGTCTCTCATTTGTGCCAATAATTTACTAACACTTGGTCATATATTAATACTATGAAAAATTCTATGCAGAAATGAATTTCTTAATCTATTTTCACACTACTAAACATAAATAAATAGGTCTTATGTGCATTTATTAATATGAGTTTTACTGTCTTATGTCTACTAGTGTGAAAATAAATTAAAAAATTTGTTAGGTATAACAATACTCTAATACTGGAGCTTTTTGTTTCGTGTGCCAGCACGCTATATCAGGACTCATTTAGCTATATGATACTCTACCATACGCGGTTCAATCATTGTGATTATGTTTGTGATACTTTAAATTTTTAAAGACATGTACAAGTAATTTTTCTTTTTCTATACATATAAAGACATACAAAAGTATTTCTCAAAAACTAAATAAACATATAAAAATAGTGCATACAAAAAAAATTTTTTTTTTTTTTATGACGCTACGAAGACGTTCTTGATTTTATGTTCTCGTTCGCCTGCCTCTGCCTCTCCCAGTTAATTACTTAAGTGGAAGCATTCTTGACATTAGAGAAATATCTTCATACAGCAGATTGGAAATTTAACGAAGAAGTGTCAACTCAGGAGACAAAATCGAGCGGTGTTGATCCCTCAAACATAGGTATCGAACCCCGGACGCAGAATGCAAAACTTAAATGTGATATTTCTTCATACTGGTGATTGTTTAATGTAAAAATATCACATGATATGAATAATTCAACCATCAATTTCATAGCCATATCACATGTAGGCCCCGTGGTTTACATTTGGCAGGCCCTGCAAATTGTGGGACCTGTAAAAGTTTTTCTTTACCTACTCTTGACTGGTCTGGTTGTTTTGATGTAAAAGATTTTCCTCAGATATTTTCGCGTTCTTCTCTGTTTGGATGCTTGCTAGGGTGGTTCGTAAAGCATTTCACTGGTAAAAAATTGAACAAATTACATTCATCTCTCTTGAAATTTTATACTAATACAATTCACTCTTAAAATTTTAGAAATTACATTCTCTTTCCTTGAGATTTAAGGTGAGTTTTATTTTTTTTTAAATGTTAAATCTTTTAACAAAATATATGTGATGCTAGCCAAAAAAATAGGTTCATTACTTAAATTGCTCTAATGTAAATAAAATGACATAAATAGAGTTTTTTTTTTTTCTTTTGAAATTAATTTATGTGTTAATTTCTTAAATCTTTGTTTTTTTTTTTTTTTTTTTTGCTTCTAAATTTCCTCACATGTGTATTATTTTTTTATAGTATACAAGATCTAAAAACTTTGGTACAATTGATTTTTTTAAGTTAAACCGTTTTTTTTTTAATATAAGTTAACTAACGTTGTTTTTTTTTATATTATTTTTTGTAGGGAATTTTTTATCATAATGACTAGAACTTTTTTTTATAAAAATTTATAGAATCTATATAAGGCTTTAATTATAGCATATAAAGTTTTAAAAAAATATAAGACTTATAATTTATTTATTGATTAAAATGGTGTTTTATACAGATGTGACATTTAATTTGCTCTTGGAATCTTATACTGGTAATACACCTTTTTTTTCATTAGAAGGTTCAAAATTAACACACTAATTAATTTAATAAGCAAAAAAAAACCTATTTATGTCATTTTATACATATTAGGAACAATTTAAGTAATAATTTTATTTTTTTTCCTTACATCACATATATTCTGTTAAAATATTTAACATCTGGGAAAAAATATATCTCACCTCAAACCTTAAAGAAAAAAGATGTAATTTTTAAAAACTCAAGGAGCGAATTGTAATAGTCTAAAACTTTAAGGGAGATCGATATAATTTGTCTTAAAAAATATTACTATTATCTTCCGGCGGAGCCAACTTCTTTTCAAGCACCAGAAGTGCTCTGAAGTACATGTTTATTCTGTCTTCGAAGTGTTCGATAAAATGTCTGTAGGACAGGCATTAGGTTGGTAGTGCAGCCCAAAAAAACAGGGAGAAAGAAACATTATTTTACATATAAAAGATTGAACATGAAAATGTATTACAGTTTACCTCGAAACCAAGGGAGTCCCTGATGAAGAATTCCACCTGCAAAGATAAGTAGACTGACCCTGCAACCAGATTGTTTACGTAATTTGGTCTTTTACTTATTTTTTGGATTATGATAGTGTTCAAATCTTTTTTTTAATAATTAAAAGTGTTTTTAGATCTTGGATTAAAGAAAAATGAAATCAAAGAGACCATTTATTTTTTATGAGTGATTAAAATAATAAATTTTTTAACAAATATATGGCTATTTATTTTCAGCTATTTTTTCTAACTTAACTAGAAACAGAAGTATTTAACTTCCTTCACTTTATTTTATTTTTATATAGTTTCTTTTTTCTTTCCACTCCATCCAAACAAAGCACAGACTACACAATAAGAAAAGTCATTAAAGGAAAGATCAAATACATGCTCTGCTCTTCTGAGAAATTCCTCTTCAGCTTCTATTGGTAGTTGGGGTTGTTAGGGCAAGCTTTGCAGACCTTTTCTCAACTAAAATGCAGCTTCTTAGCATGAACATGGGCAAGTTATGGAAACTTTTGAAGTCCTGTCCTGGCTGCCTCTCTTCAGGCTGGAAATGAAACAGACCATGTAGCACTGCTTGACATCAAAGCAAAGGTAACTGATGATCCCCTTGGCATTTTGAGCTCATGGAATGAGTCCATCCACTTCTGCCAGTGGCCTGGCGTTACCTGTGGCACTCAAAACCAGAGAGTCACCATGCTGGACCTACGGTCCCAGAAACTGGCAGGACCCATATCGCCTCATATTGGAAATCTGAGTTTTCTTGAGGTTCTACAACTCCAAAACAACAGCTTTGGTAATGGGATCCCCCTAGAGCTTGGAAAACTGCAAAGGCTGCAGATTTTGCGCCTGCACAATAACTCAATCAGTGGTTAAATTCCCGTCAATATATCCGGATGTTCTAGCCTCGTCCGCATCAGTTTTCTCGCAACATGCTGGAAGGAAACATTCCTCATCAGCTTGGCTTCCTCTCAAAGCTCCAGTTGCTGCTCTTGGACGGCAACAATCTCAGTGGAGCTATCCCTCCTTCTGTTGGGAATTTATCTTCACTTACTTCACTTGGTGCCTCCTATAATGATTTTAGTGGGAGCATCCCTGAGACTCTTGGTCGACTGAAGAACCTTTCATTTATTGGACTGGGTTACAACAGGTTGTCTAATAGCATCCCTGCCACCATTTTCAACCTCTCTTCCGTCAGAGAATTACATGCGTCATATAATGATATCCAAGGGAGTTTTCCCCCTTATTTAGGCACCAGTCTTCCTAATCTCCAGACACTTGCCATGGGTTTTAACCAATTCACCGGAGTCATTCCGGTTTCAATAGCCAATGCCTCAAATTTGGTGAATATCATGCTTCCAGGAAATGAACTTACTGGAAAATTGCCTGCTTTTGAAGAGATGCCGAAGCTTAACCATTTGATCTTGTCCCTCAATCATCTGGGAACTGGGGAAGCTGATGACTCGAGTTTCCTCGCCTCTTTGATCAATGCAACTGATTTGGAAGAATTGGCTGTGGATGGCAACAATTTAAGAGGGATGTTGCCCAATTCAATCAGCAATTTTTCGACTAGTCTTATGCGATTGGATCTGGCAGACAATCATATGTTCGGAAGCATCCCAACTGGGTTGGGAATCTCATTAACTTGGAGACCATAAACATGTGGGGCAACCAATTCAGTGGCAACATTCCCAATGATATTGGAAAGCTTCATAAGCTGAAGATTTTGTATGTCTATGATAACAGATTAGACGGAAGCATTCCTTCCTCTCTAGGAAATTTAAGTATGTTAATCTACTTGAATCTTGGGACAAATAATCTTCAAGGCAGCATTCCTTCAAGTCTAGGGAAGTGCCAAAACTTGTTAAGTTTAGAACTGGGTCAAAACAAACTTAGTGGTATGTTACCCGGGGAAGTTATTGATATCACAACACTAGCCGTTTTGAATCTCTCTCAAAACAATTTAACAGGTTCCTTGCCCATGGAAGTTGGAAATTTGATCAATCTTGAAGAGTTGGATGTTTCTGAGAACATGTTATCCAACCAAATCCCTAGCACTCTTGGTCGCTGTGTACGAGTGCAGATACTATATATGCAGGGCAACTTCTTTCAAGGGACAATTACTTCATTTTTGAATTCTTTGAGAGGTATGCAGTCTTTAGACCTTTCTCGCAACAATTTGTCAGGAGAAATTCCAGATTATCTGGAGGACTTCATGTTCTTGCAGACTCTTAATCTATCTTTTAATGACTTTGAGGGTGCTGTACCAACACAAGGTGTCTTCAAGAATGCAACTGTTATATCAGTCATTGGAAACAATAAGCTCTGTGGCGGTGTCCCTGAACTACAGCTGCCTATATGCAACTTCGAAGGGACTACAAAGAGGAGACTGAGTCTTACGGTGAAAATAGTAATCTTCACAGTCCCTGGACTTATAGTACTCTCTCTGTGTTTGCTATTGTTTAGATGGTTTCAAAAAAGAAGAATAAGGCTTTCATCAATATCACAGAAAAGTTCACTTTTGAAGGTGTCTTATCATGGTCTCCTTAAAGCAACTGATGGATTTTCTTCAGCCAATTTGATTGGTTCAGGTAGTTTTGGGTCTGTTTATAGAGGGATTCTCAATTATCAGAATCAAACAGTAATTGCCGTGAAGGTTCTGAACCTTCTTCGTCATGGAGCCTCGAAGAGCTTCATAGCTGAGTGTGAGGCCTTGGGGAACATTAGGCATCGAAATCTTGTGAAGCTACTAACAGCATGTTCGAGTGTTGATTGCAAAGGAAATGACTTCAAGGCTCTGGTTTATGAGTTCATGGTCAATGGGAGTCTAGAGGAATGGTTGCATCTAAATTCTAGGGATGCTGAGGTAAATGTAGGACCGAGGAAGTTAAATCTTCTTCAAAGATTAAACATTGCCATCGATGTTGCGTGTGCAGTGGATTATCTTCATCATGGTTGTCAAACTCCAATAGTTCATTGTGACCTCAAGCCAAGCAATGTTCTTCTGGATGGTGAAATGACTGCACATGTTGGTGACTTTGGGTTAGCGAGATTCGTTATGAAAGCAACAAGTAACTTATCTACAGATCAAACGAGCTCCATCGGAATTAAAGGATCTGTTGGATATGCTGCTCCTGGTAATTCTGCTCTTGCAATAATTCCTTACTGCCTTCTTTTCCCGTTCTTTGGTTATTCAAAACTGTTTTCAAATAACAGAACATGAAGAGAAACCTTGTGACGCGCTGCTTTTTTGACACAAAATTGGAGTTCTTGGTTCTCATCATCATCCACCCCCATCGAGCGAACAGTCTGCCTGGGTGGTTGAGGCGCTTGGGACCCACTCGTTCGGCAAGGGTTCGAGCCAGTCCCATCCCCTTGCCCCTATTGCTTCATGTCAACAAAAAGAAAAAGCACCATCCATCCCATCTGTGTTTTGCTTTATTTCCTTTATATTTCTTTTTCTTTGATTTTTATGTTTTTTGTTCTTCTTTTGGATCCTCCTCTTTCTTATTTTTCATTATAAGAATCCCATTTGACCTCAGATGAAGATATTTCAATTCAGAGGAATCATGTGCCCCATTGCGAATAATGAAGCTGATTCTATATTTCCATTAGCATAATTCCCCTGCATGGATTTTTTTTATTATTTTTAAATTCAAGTATTGGAGGTAAAGTGGTAAGTCATGTATCCAAAAACTTGTACTACCAGCAAATTTTGTTTAACACAACAAAGATGAAGAGACAAAACAATATATGGCTCTTTTGTGGAGTTACTGCTTATTTCTTATATAAATTCTCATCCTTGACCCTTCTCTGGAAGGAAAGCTGCAAAAACGTTGCTGAGATTATCTTGAAAGGAAAAAATATGAATGAACAAATGAAACAAAAGAAAACTTGTTGGCCTAGGAACCATTGCTTTTGGTTTTTGCCTATATTGGCACCTCTTGAACATATAAAACTAGCATGAACGTATGAACTTTGTCAACTCATCATGTGTAGTGCTCAAGATTTATGATTTAGTCTTCATTGTTCAGTGGGTGTTCCCTAGGCTTTTGAAACTTGGCGAAGCTTCTTAAATTATTTTTTAGTCTAACGAGTCTGACATTTTTAACACGCAAAACCATTAGGCACATTAACATAAACGATCGTACACTGAAAAGGTTTGATGAAGTTGATACCTATGAACTTCGGTGTGAAAGAAAGAAAAAACAAAAACTCATTGTTTTCAAGGGTTTTGCAAATGTAAACAAAATTTTGGTGACACATTGGGAAAATGAGCCATTGTTCTTTCTTTTCTAAAGTTAAATAACACACAAAGGTTTATGAAATATTTCTGTTCTTTTTTTTTTTTTTTTTTGGTTGCATACCGCATATTGAAATTTTGTTTTATAAATTCAATATGAATAATCAAAAAGTTTTTTACAATTATTATTACACTTTTGATTTGTGACTTGCAGAGTATGGTATGGGAAGTGAGGTGTCAACATGTGGTGATGTGTGCAGCTATGGAATTCTTTTGTTGGAGATGTTCACAGGGAAAAGACCCACTGATCAGATGTTTAAGGACAATCTAACCCTTCATAACTATGCTGAAATGGCTTTGCCAGAACAAGTGATGGAAATTGCGGATCCAATACTTCTTGAACAAGACGAGGAGGGGGAGACAAGCACAAACACCAACAACACTCACAATCAGAACCATGTTAGCAGTCTCACAATTCAGGAGTGCTTGATTTCGATATTTAGAATTGCTGTTGCCTGCTCAGTGGAATCACCAAGGGAGAGATTGGATATGAGTGATGTTGTAACTGAGTTGCATTTGATCCTGGACATTCTTCTTGGAACCGGTGGAATTCATGGAGGGGGAAGAACTGCAATCACCGTTGCACCATGAGCAGGTAAGATCTCATCGCTAACGTAGTAACTAAATTAAATATCTGCTTCCAGTTTTCAAAGCATAAAGCACCTTAATTGCTCTCAGCAAGTGAACTTATAATTTGGCCCATGCCACTTTAACATGACGCTAACTCGCTAAAGCAACCACAGCCTCCCTCATATTAATATCTTAGTGATAATAAGATTTCAATTTAATACACATCCATGAATCATAGAAAATGTATCCCATCCTCCTGTGGCTGTGCCAGGATATAAGGATACAGTTTGGGGTTTGGAGGAAATACTTTGCAGTCTATGGAGAAAATAATTCATTTTAAAGGAGATGTAGGTTTTGAAAATTGCTCAAAGGACTTTCTGTCCTATAAAGAAAGAAAAGAATAGAAAAACAGTACATATTGGTCAACTTCTTCATCAAGATCATGTTCAGAAACCTGAATGTCTTAATAAATTTACCACTCACATCGATGAAATGATTTAAGCAACAAAATATTCCACGTTGTTTTGGATGTTTTGAATTTGTACGAAGGGCTGAAACTTTTCCAAGGAATTAAAATACCCTACTGTTACAGGAAAAAATGAAATCTTGTCCATGTTCATAGACAATAGTCCATAGTTGGCAGGAATAAGACGTAGAGAAACAGGAAACGATAGAAGAAATGAAAGCCACAAACGCAGCCCAAAAATAAATGATTAGGAATGGGAAACATAATAAGAATTCTTGCAAAAAAAATTTTGCAAAACGGAGAGGAAACATTAAAAAATAAAAAATAAAAAATAAAAAATCACTTATTGGAAACCTCTATGGATACTTAAATGAGTACTTTATCAAAGTCACTTGTGGATCACTATAGGAAGCAAATAGGAAAGAAATAAGAAACGTATTATATGTTTAAGTTTTTCTGGACTAATTTCTGCAGTGTTTCCAAGTAAAGAGAGTCTCTTTTCAGTTTCTCCTTAGTTTCTTTGTAATTTGTTTTCAATTTTGGTTTCTTTGTAATTTCTCTTCAGTTTTCAGCGCATATGAGATACGTTTCCCAAAAGTATCTGAAACATTTCTTTGTAATTTCTCTTCAGTTTTCAGCTCATATAAGATGTGTTTCCCAAAAGTATATGAAACATTTCCCTTAATTTTCAAAATAGTATCGAACCTGTATCTGTCATGGAAGAGTGTTTCCCTCCCGAAGAGAATTTCTTGATAATTATAGCAATACAACAATACTTTCTTACAGATATGTCAAAGAATAAATAAATAAATGAAGTCTTTATTCTTGAAGAATATTTAGTATTTTGCTATGTTACCTGGACTCGGGTACGGGTGTCAGGTACGTGTCCAAGTGTCGGATTCATCTAATTTTCATATCCAAGTACACTGGAACACGGCTAGAGTTCATATTTTTTAAATACTTCTTTTGTTTTTTTTAGGATAAAATGACATTTATAAGCTAAAATATAGCATTTCATACATAAAATAGAAGTCATATGCTTAGTTTTATAGTAAACTCAATTAGTTATACATTCTTGTTAGTGGCATGTCCAACTAGTGTCGAATGTCGAGTATCGAGTGTCCAACACGGATACTTTACATATTTAGAAGAGTCCAGGTAATATAGGCATTTTGGTCTGTGCAAAGATTGGTCAAGCATTTTTTGTGCAAATTTTTATGGGAACTGATGGAAGTGTGACTTCAAGTCTTTGGATGTGGAGTTATCAATTGAACCAACTGATTAGTATACATTTCAGTCGATCTTTGCATAGACCAAATCATGTCATGGTGCATTTATACTTTTTTATTAGTTGTTTTCAGCAAGCTGTAAAGTTCTGCTAAACCCAAGAGCCCATAAACTCCAATGGGAGTGTTGGGTGTGTGTCTTGTATTTTGCAGGCCCATACAGTTATTCGGTGTATACATATGGTTGTGAGGTCCGGAACCCAGTAATGTCTCCAATGTATGGGGAGTATAGAGTCTGCCTAATAACTGTATGGGTCCAATATGTAGACGAATGGCTGCACCCAATTCCCCAATGAGATGGACTTGCAAATCTAAGGAATAGGAATTTTCTTCAAAGACTAAATAGTCATTGATATTGCTAGCGCATTAGAATCTCTTAATTATGGTTGCTAAACACCAATTTTCATTGTGATTGGGATTGGCAAGACTCCCTCTACAAATTGCTGATCTATCTTTGCAAATGAAACTAGTTCTCTAGCTGGCTGTGCAGCTCCACGTAAACTTCATTTTATGCGTATTTTAAAATCTCTGCACTTTATTTTAAGGATCCCATTAACTATAGTATGCAAGGTATGCACAAATTGTCTGAATATCTCTTTTTGGAATGATACTATGTTACAGTTTCTTTCATTTTAGGAGTTTTATGTTATCTTTGAAATTGTGTTATGCTTAAGTTGCAGAGGACCACATGGTGGGAAGTCAAGCGTCGGTGTATGGCAATCTCTAGAGCTATGGCATCATTCTACTAGAGTTGTTTACTGGAAAGAGGCCTATTGATGGCATGTTTAAAGATGGTTTGAACCTTCATAATTTTGCAAAGATGGCTTTTGCTGAGAGTCATGGAAACTGTGGATCCGATACTTCTATGTAACATCCAAGAAGAGGGAATGGAAACCAATTATGCTCAGAGAAAAGAAACCGAGTTCCTTCTTGCAATTTTCAAGCGTGTTTTGCTCTGTTGTTTACAATAATTGGGATTGCCTGTGCAGTGGAATTGCAGAGAGCGCGAATGGAAATTAGTGATGTTTGCGAAGAGCTGCATTTGGTAAAAGACACTCTTGTTGGAACAGGTAAAAACAGAGGGAGAGCACCAAATAGTCCAGCCAATAGGTAAAATCCTTTCTTGTGTTGGTGATCCGTCCGTCTAGGATCCTAAAAATTCATACTTCTGTTGTCAATGCTAGAAGATGTTACATTAGAAGCTAATGCAGAGTAGTTTAGCAGAATTATTGAAAACAATATACTCTCTCTCTCTCTCTCTCTCTCTCTCTCTCTCTCTCTCTCTCTTGTAGTGCGTGTATGCAGAACAATATTCGGAACACTTTTATAAGACCACATTGCAGAATAATGGACGTGAGTTACTGTGTTCTGTTCTAGCTTGTTTCAACCAGACCACTGAGAGACATTGCATGATTAAAAGATCTACTCATTTGAAATGGATAATTACACTTTACCTCTTGTTTTGTGCAAAAATTAGCCCCATGTGGTTTAAAATTGTATACATAACTCTTGTGGTTTGAACTTAGACTAAACTATAAAATAGATGAAAATCGTTAAAATAAATTGTAATTTTGTCACAGAAGTATTTTTATCATTTTATTTCTTCAAAATAGAACATTAAAAAGACGAACTAACCCTTCGATGTCAAAATAAAAACTCGTCCTTCACAAAGACAATTTTGTCAATTCATCAAATTTGTCACAGTTCTATCTATTTTACAAATAAATTCAAACCATAAAAAAATTATTTGTTTAATTTTAAATTAAAAATGAGTCATTTAATTTTCGCTCAAACTATAAAAAAAAATAAGATTTAATTACACCCCATTTGTAATGCTATCTATGTTGTGAATTTAATCGTGTATAGATATTGATACAAGCGACAGAGCAACCACCCCATTCAACTTGGGTTCATTGTTTGCACCTCACTAGTTTCATTATGCAGTAGATGGTGTAAATTATAATCTTTAGAAAATATTATTCCTCGACTTCTTTGCTTTCAGCACTACTACTAATTCTATATCATAAATTTTTAACACTTGATTTTCAATTTCATCATACTGCCCCTTACTGCCGACACAAAAGCCCATCCACTAGATTATGTAAAGTTACATGGTTTTGGAAAATGCTTTTTATCTATTTAAATTTTTCATTTCAAACCTTACAGACAACTTGAAACCATCGGAGGCCATGCCATGAAGCACAGACACAGATCAGGTGTCCTGTCCATGTCAAAAGCATGTGCCGGACAGGTGCCATGTTAGAAACCTGCTGGTGTCCAATACGACAGACATGCCCAGTCACGTCTAAATGTGTCTTATTAATTTTTTTAATATTTTAAACTAGCCAAGCTTCAAAAACTTGGGAAACACAATTAAACCACTTGGGCGCACCCAACATTTTAAGTTCGACAATAAATAACTCGAGTCCTTTAAAATTTCAAATTTTCAGAACACCAAATCCTAAAACTTATAATTTGTTGTAAATAGAATTTTTAAGAATAAATATTTAAAAAATTTTGTTCCCACTTCTTTTACAATATATCAAATGTGAAAAAAGAATCTTTATTAGTGATATAATAAAATATAAACGCATTTGTAATGTAAAAATTAAAGTCACTATTATTTTCATGTATATATATAAAAAAAAATACATATTTGTTGGTTGCTGTGTCCTATTCTTTGAAAAATAATAATGTCAATCTGTCCATACAATGTTGTGCCCGCACCCCCGCTTCTTAACAGGAGTAAATGTGCACCAATGTAGCAACCTATAATTAGAGAACACTTACCCAAAAAAAGAAAAATAGGAACCATATGTGGTATGCCTCGGTCATACTTATCACATCATAATTCATTTTGATGGTTCAGTCAGTTGATATTTCGAAGTACAAACAATACTATATCCGAATAGAAAAGTAGTCATCCTAACATCAATTGCACATGTACATTACTCACTAGAAAGAACCTAGCTTGAAGTCACAGATTTACCACCAAGGGAACTTCAAAAAAAAAGGAAATTCACTGTTTGCTGAGGTATCACGTTCAAACACACCCTAAACCAAAAAATTTAGAACAATGCAAGTAAAGGAACAATGGATTCTGTCAACAGTGATGATAATAAGAAAGGTGATGAAGTAGATGAAGCAATAGCCTTTTCCTCATGAGCTCAGGATTCTCAATGCTATTGTCAATTGTAGCTCAGAGTTCGGCATCAGTTTTGCAGGCACATTCCAGCGCTCTGCATGAACTGTAAAGAAAATACACGTTCTAGCTACACATTGTTCTGGAGAATGGAAAATTGAAACATAGAAACTAACATTCAAAAACTAAGGAAGAAGAAAAAGGAAATGACTTGCCCCAAGCAGAATAGTTGCCATTGTGAATTATATTCACATTCTTTCACATTAAGCAATCTCTGACGTCTCACAGTAGTCCCTGGCACTTTTGGCAACCTTTCTGTTCAGAATTCCCCAACTGCTCCGGTACAGGTGATGGCATTGATGTCTTGTCCAAAATCATGACTAGCATCATTTCAAAGTAATGCTGATGCTGCTTCAGAGATTAGCATATGCTGTACTGAGGTTATGTTGTTAGTCATGCTGTCACTGCAAAATTCATCCTGCTGTTGGTGGTTGTTTCGAAACGCTGGGATAACACAAAACAATGGCCTTCCATGGTATCAAAGGAAGACAGTAACAAAGATGGAGATCGGGTTCAGTATCTGGACAGCAGTACATCATCTACTTGAGTATAAACTATATCCTCAATCTATATCTGCATTTAGACAATCATACAAGGCTTCCCAATGCTCCAGCCCCACAACTTAAGTAGTGATTGTCTTGAATTCTTTCAGAATGAAAGCTTCAAGTCTTCAAAATAAATCTCAGTAATATTATATTTAAATCAGAGTAGACAAGAACAGAAAAAAGGTAATATTAAGCTTACCAGATTTCTAAACTAGAAGCATCAATGCCTAGTCAATATATCAATACAAACATTATAATTTTTTGGCTTTTTGGTCGGTTGGGAGGGTTGAATTACATAACTTACGATAACCTCCGCAACGCACATTCAATGGCATCAAAATTAAAAAAAAAAAAAAAAAAACTCTTATCTGGTTAGGAATATCGTAATACTACATAATCAAGTCCTTAGTTCTTGCAACAAGATTTGCCCAAAGAATATGCCAATATACTTTTCACTCTCAATGCTTCTCCCTTTCCACAGCCTACAAACAGAAAATAATATTCAGATCAGATCCAATAGTGAGAACCAAAAGGAAAGGAAATGCAAGTACAGACAAGTCAGAACTACATATTCAAATGATGGACAATAAAGCAAAAGGAAGCTTAAGAAGAAGAAAAAAAATACTATCATGATAGCCTCTGGAAGCAAATGAAGCAAGCATAGATAACATTGCAGACTTGAGCTTAGGCTTGAATACTCCCTCAAGCCAAAGCACAAGGATTTTTTTTTGTATTTTTGTTTTTTTTTTTTCCTTTGTTTTTGGACACAGAGGTTTTTTTTTTGGTTGGGGGGGGGGAGTGCTTCTAGAAAATTAGAAAGATCTAGAGATGATCCAAAAAAAAACCCTTGCCCATAACCTCAATTTCCCGCTCATGCTAAAAAGGGAAAGCGTGCAAGAACATGCAAGTGGAGCATTCCATTTTATTTTCATGGACTCTAGAAGTAAGGTATGTATGATCTATGTTTTCAAAACACTTCCAAATCGTATTTCTATTTCTATTTTACTGGAGTAGGTCATATATATTCTCAATTTTTAAAAAATATGTCCATGAACTTCAGCTTTTAAATAGAAAGACGAGGCATTCTATATCAGTCCCATTTACATGCCAACAGATGAAGCTAAGAAATGTAAAAAGCAAACTATTAACCAAATTAGAGGTAAAACAACCAACCTTGAGTATAACCAGAGCAGGAAATAATATTCCAGCATCAAGAGAATCAAGCCAGGTTCTTACAAAACTGAGTATCTGCCTGGCTGGGCTGAGCCTGGAAGAGATGATGCTTGGGTCGTGATGTCCTCCAACACGCGTTTCAATTCTGCTTTTGCCCTTTTGACGGATTGTTCAGTAGGGCCCTCTATGAACAAGTAGAGCTTGCGATCCCCTGGTCCTGCGACTTTACCAGGAGGAAAATACTGCCCCCTAGTTGTAATTGCAGCTCCAGTCCACTCAGAAATTGGACCCAAGGTTTCCTTATGTGTGACCTTCCACCGAGCATTTTGTGGAAAATCATTTATCTCCAACTCTGCTTCATAATGTTCAGGCAAAGCATCAGCCTGAATCTTGGCCAAGTTATGCTGCAAGTTCATGGCAGCTGCCAATGCCGCTGCCCTAGCTGCCCCATCACCTGGGTTAATCGGCAGAGTACTCCCAGGCACAACTGCTGCCGCACCAGGTATTGTTAGACCAAGGACCCCTGGCAAAGAAACAGGTAATCCACCATTTGGAAGCAGTTGAGCAGCAGAGAGAGGGGCTGACATTGTAGCCGCACTCACTTTAGATGCAGCAGCAAAGGCAGCTGCCTGAGCAAGGACAGCTTGCTGAGACATGTCGCCACCCGCCTTTCTGACCCCTTCATCGTCATCTTCTGAATCTGACTTGTCTTCCTCAAAGCCATACTCTTTTGCCTGTGCTTTCTTTGCTGCTCTCCTCACCTCATCCTCCTCTTCATTAAATTTAAAACCACTTCCACCATAACCAGTTCCATGGGCTTGCTCAAGTCCCTGATTCACTTTTGCCATGAAACCATCAGCAATAGCTTTCAGGTCATCCGGAACAACTTGTTCAGAAAGTTCCAAGGCTTTCACAAGATCCGGTGCGTATCTTGCATCTTCCTCGGCAATAAATGTGATAGCACAACCTTTTCGGCCAGCTCGTCCTGTCCTACCAACACGATGAACATAGTCTTCATAGTGGTTAGGAGCCTCAAAATTGATTACAAGTTCAAGGTCCTTTACATCTAAACCCCTGGCAGCAATACTTGTTGCAATCAACAAATTGCAAACATTACTTTTGAAATCAGAAATGGTGGATTCACGATCTGTCTGATCCTTAGCACCATGAAGGGAAAGGCAAGGATAACCATGCTTGAGCAAATCCCTGAATAGAGCATCACATTTCTCCTGCGAGTGTACAAAAATCAAAATTTTTCCCTTCTCGTACCATTCTCCAAGTAGTTCCAACAGTCTAAAGAACCTTTCATTTTCTGGTCTCACCTCAACCAACTGGGCAATGTCTTTGTTCACAACACTCCTACCACCAACCTGTATTTCCACAGGTTTGTTCAACACTTTACGTGCCAACATTTCAACCTGACGAGGGAAAGTAGCAGAGAAGAGTACAGTTTGACGGTCTGGTCGAGTGTTTTGAACAATTCGAGTGATCTGGGGTTCAAAACCCATATCAAACATCCGATCAGCTTCATCCATGACCAGGTAAGTAACTCTACGTAGGTTTGTAATTTTGCCACCACTGGTACAAAGTATATCTATCATCCTACCTGGAGTGCAGACCACAATCTCAGCCCCCCGCTTCAACTCACTAATTTGTTGAGCAACTCCAGAGCCTCCATATACAGGCAAACAGTTGAGACCCATTACCTTAGCGAACCTCCTGATATCATTGTGGATCTGCTGGACAAGCTCTCTTGTAGGTGCCATTATCAGCCCAATAGGCCCATCTCCAGACATCAGAGGTGGCTGATCCTTTATATGCCTCAACATTGGCAGCACAAATGCTAGTGTTTTACCAGAGCCTGTCTTTGCAATACCTATACAGTCTCGGCCGCTCATAATTATGGGCAGTGCTTGAGCTTGGATTGACATAGGCTTTTCAAAATTAAGCTTCTTTATTGTCTCGAGAATTTTGGTTGATAATCCCGTCTGGTGCCAGGTCTTGATTGGCTTGGGCACATCCTTTCCGTGTATCTTCAATTCCAATTGCTTCCTGTAAGCAGCAACCTCTTCAGAGGTCATCCTTGAGATTTCCTTCACTTCAATGTAGAAGTTTTTCCGGAACGGGGGATATTCAATTTTTGAATGATCAACTATTGATAGTTTCTCAACTTTGGTCTTTTTCACCCTTTTCATGAATTCATCATCATCTTCAACTTCAAGAGAATCTTCTTCATCATTCTCAATGTCCCCATAATCTGAATCAGAATCTTCACCAGGCATGATTCTCCCTATTGATTTATTCAAACCTTTTATGGGCTGTTCTCCATTACTTCGATTATCAGTCTGATCTTTTTTCAAGTCTGAATTCTTCTCATCAGAGGCAGAAGGTAAAACAGCATTGCTCAGCTTCTCAACTTCCGGCAATACCATAGAATTCATGAAAGCATCTAATGGATCAATTTCCTCATCCACCATAGCAGCATCACCCTCATTTTGTGAAGTGGGTGCAGCAGCTCCATTCTCGAAGTCAAGTACCATGTCATCTCCATCCTCATCCATAAGCTTGGCATCTCCATCCTCATCCATATCCGTTCCTGGTTTCTCCTCGGCAGCTGCTTCATCATCATCAGATTCTCCTTCTAAAGTCCAGGTCTTTCCAGCTGCATGTTGATCATCACTGGCCATTACTCCAAGCTTTTCGAGCTCAGATTCCTCCTTCTTTCTTCTCAAGTCTTGCCATTCCTGAACTCTCCTCCTCCGCTTCTCCATCTCCTCATCCAGTTTCCGTTGTTCTTCTTCAAGATCCTCTTCTCGGGTTCTCGTCTCCTTCTTCTCGGATAAGTCTTCATCACTCCTTTCCCTGGGGCTACTGTCTTCACTGTCCTCCCTATACCTCTTTGACCTGCTGCTCCGTTCACGCTCCCTTTCCTTCTTGTTATCCTCTCTCCTCCGCTTCTTTCTATCATGATCTCTCACTTTATTATCATCACTGCTATCATCTCGACGTTTCTCCCTTTCCCGGATCCTCTCTCTATCCCTCTCCTCCCTCTCACGCTCCCTCTTCTCCCTCTCCCTTTCCCTTTCTCTCTCCCTTTCCCTCTCCCTCTCCCTCTCCCGCTCCCGTTCCCTCTTCTCCTTCTCCTTCTCCTTCTCCTTCTCTATATCTTCTCTTTCTCTTTCCTTTTCTCTTTCCCTTTCTCTTTCTCTGTCTGCCTCTACTCTATCTTCTCTGTCCCTGTCTTTGTCTTTCACCCTATCTCTATCCCTGTCCCTCTCCTTGTCTTTATGCCTATCCTTGTGCTTCTCCCTCTCCTTCTCCCGGTACTTGTCCTCATTGATACTTTTCTCCCTTTCGGATCGCCTACTCTCCCTGTCTTTCTTCTTATCAGACGAATCACGGTGGCGGTCCCTGTCCTTGTCACTGCGCCTCTCTCCGTTCCTCTCCCGCTCCCGATCTCGGTCCTCCCTATCCCGCCGATGACTCCTCTTCGAGTCCTCCTTGCTTTCTGAATCCTCCCTCCGATGACTCCTACTCTTGGAATCCTCCCTGCTTTCTGAATCTTCCCTCCTAGATGATTTGTGTTTCGACTCTTCCATCACTACCACTACCACTACGAGTTAAACCTCAACCAAGAATAACCTCTATGCCTATATATATATATGATGCATATGTATGTAGATAAACCCAGCAGTTTCGAAGGAAACCCTAATTAGCTCTGTAACAACTTTCGTTCACCAACTGCAGGCAAACAATCCAACCTTGAATGAATCAATACTTCGATTTCCCTATTACGAAAAGCTCTCAAAAGTGCAAGAGATAGATCTGATTCCGGCAATCAAATTTAACACCAAAACAAAAAAAAAAAAAAAAAATCGAAATGAAACTAAGTGAATGTAAAAGCTACAATTCCAAAAATATAAGGAGGCAAGCATAGCATCCGAACCTGGGCATACCTGCCAATTATAAATTTGAAGAGAGAAAGGGAGGCACTTCAGAAACCCTAATGTCTGTTCTCTGGTCTCTGCAACGCTTCTCCTTTAACTTCTTTCATCGTTCGCTGGCACGGCCTCTCGTCTCTTTTATTTTATTTACAAAAAAAAAAAAAACTCTCTTTTTTAATTCTCTATTTTTATTTTTTTTTATATATTTTTGGCCGTTCTTGACTTCTAAAACTTGTCCCAAAACCTCCCCCAATTTACAATTTGGGGGAGCTAAGGAAAATATTTCATGTGATTCAGTAAACAAAATATAATTTGGAAGAGTAAAAAAGTATCAAAAAAACAAAGAAAAATACTTTCTATTGGTTTATTTTTTTAGTATTTATTCAACTTATTTATTTCCCCTCCTCTCTAAATTTTAAATGAGAAAAATTAATTATTCTTTTTATTTTTCTTTCAATTTCTTCATAAAACCAAACAAAAACAAAGGAATCACTTTATAATTTATTTTTCACTTCCTCTATCTTTGCCTTCTACAAATTCCAAGCAAGCCCTTAACAGTAGAAGGTTGGTGAAGTTCAAGATTTTAAATTTCAAAATGGTCTTAGCAAAGGTTATTAATGTGAATGAAACATTGTTCATGCATAAACTTGGTGAAGTTCAAGATTTTTAATTTCAAAATGGTCATACCAAAGGTTATTAACGCAAATAAAACATTGTTAAAGTTTGATATATCAGTCAATATTCAAAATATTTGTGTTTCTTTACATAAAAACATTCATGATCCATGCATACATAGTTACTTTGTAGCACTAATTTCTTTTCTTTTCTTTTCTTTTCATTTTTTGATTTGTAGCATTAATCTTTTTAAGCTTTTTTAAATGGGTAAATTACACTGATCACCCTAAGTTTTCTAACTAATACACTAAGCATCCTTGACATTTGAGAAATTACACTTACTCTTACATTTTCATTCTTGTAACATATTCCTTCTTTCCTTAACGTTGTGTTTGGATAAAGGATTTGGTGCGAGAAAAGAAAAGAGAAGAGAATATAAAATTATATTGTATATTTAGTTATTAAATAAAATGAAAGGTCAAAGAACATTAAAAAAAAAAGAAATTAAGATTTTGAATCTCTCATTTTGTTCTCCTTTTTCTCACTTTTTTTTTTTTGTTTTTTTTTTCTCAATAAATCTGGATTTCAAACACAACATAAAAGAATTATAAGTCGACTAGGGGATTTTGTTGATGTCATACAAATAATTTTCATAATGTATAAAATACCCTTGAATATGATACAATAACTAAAATAACCCTTAAACAACAAATGGAATTACAAAATTGTCCACCGTGGATAAATAAATAAAAAGAAAATACAGTGGCTAGGTAATATAAGTTACTATGTAGTCATTCTTATTATATTTCACCATATGGCATGTTTTTCTTGAAAGTCTCTTAATTTTATCACATTCTCCGGTTCCCATTTTAACAGGTTGCGTGAGATTTGACTTTCTAAAAAAAAAGTAATAAAACACTACATATCATACTTTAATAAGGATGACTATTAAAAATTCAATACTATCTAATCACTAAATTTTTTTCCGTTCACCACCATATATGTGTTTCATAAAATATATTTGTTGTTATTGCACCACTCACGTTTTGTCCCATGTCACTTTTTTTCCCCTTAATTGCCTTGCCATCTTCCTTTTTCAGTCTCTCTTTCTACATAACCCACTTGGCTAATCTCCCTCGCCACCAACCTTCTTTTTTTATGAAATGGGAGAACTAGACCAAGGCAAGGCCTTTCAGATTGACCCTTACAGGAGTAAAATGAGACCATTCATGTAAAAGGCACTAAATTATTCAGACAGGCAGTTGTCCCTAGTGTGGCCAGTAACCCTCCCTCCCTCCATTGCCCACCAAAACCCATCATGTCACACCCATCATTGAAGCAAACCCTTTACCTTTGCCACCATTTCTGACTTTGGAACCCACAAACTGTTCTACAAAAAAAAAAAATAATGGTGGATTAATGAGACTAATGAGATGAGTCTATCATTGTGAACCTAAAAAAAAAAGATTATAACAGATACGAAGTATACAATGTTAAATAGTAGCCATTATTATCATTTATGCAATCAAACCCACTTGTGTACAAGAAATTGTGTATAAACAAACAATAACCACACACATACATGTATATAAACTCAATTAGCCCCACTTTGTATATAACATTGATAGTGATCTCTTGTAACAATTGTCAACTACCGTGAGACGAGCAAATCATAAGATTGGGATTTGTGACATTCATAATCAAATAGGGGCACCTGAAGAAGGATCAACATAACATCACTATTAAATGGCTTAATACCACGAATTTATTGGAGGTATGTTTGACAGTAATGGAGGTGATCTTTAGAGGTAGTTACTGTCCTTATTTTGATGGATGGCTACTTCAATGGTTTGGTTTTTTTGTTTATTAATGGTTTTTGTGGTGGGGGTTGGGTTAGCAGCCGTCCTAGTTGCCAATGATGGCAGAGTGATAGGTGTAGGTCTCACGTAATGGGGGTGGGGTGGGGTGGGGTGGAGGAGTTTGGTGCCACTAAAGTAGGAAGAGGTGAGGGAAGTAGCGGTTTGTGATGGTGTCATGGGTGGGTTAAATCACTTGGGTTGACGAGGGTGGTCGGCAAAATGCAAGGAAAGTTGGGTGATAGTATGACGTGCTAGGGAGGGATGGGAGGTGGCGAGGAAAGAGAAGGAGGGCTGGGTGATGGTAGTGAAGAGGGGTGGCCGAATCTAGTTCATTTGGGGTAGGGGAAAAGGAAGAGAAAATAGGTGTTTGTGTCGCATAGATCATAAAATTTAGTGGGACAATAAGGGTAAATATGTAACTTTATGTCATTTGTTAATCCCGTTACCTAACAAGGTAGAATTTGTTACAAGAATCTAAATGTATGGGTAGTGAATGTAATTTTTCAAACATGAAGAGTGTGCAATACACTAGTCAAACATTTCAAGGGTGGTTAGTGTAATTTGTCCTTTCTAAATTAACTTGAAGCGATAAATGGCCTATTGTCGACCGGTTGACCCTAACTCAGATCATTTTTAAGTTAATTCATCAAGAGAACAAATGGATAGGTGCACTCGTTTGTATTATGCTACATGTATATTTTTAGGAATTGAATAAATCTTAAGAACTTGCATAACTTCTTCTTATGCTACACAGGCCATATCGGAATTGCAAATGGCAATATTAAGAAGAAAGAAAAACACAACAGTATTAGTTGGGGCTCCAATGAACACTTTATATGCCCTTAAGTATCATTATTAAGATTATTATTATCAAAGTTGTAAATTGGAGAACGTGTCTCACTCTACTGCGACTTAGGGTTTAAAACAAGAAAATAGTATCTTCGTAGGCAAGAGTAAAATTGCATATATATGATCCTCTACAATCCTGCAGTGTTACAAGAGTCTCATGCTGCACTGAACTGCATTTTTATTAATGTTATTGATTTATCGGTTGAATTAATCTTTCCAAAATGAAATTAGCTCAAACTCAATATAACTCTGATCATATATCTCCATTTAAACATAGGGGTAACCCTATTCACAATCGCATTAACATAAGGATATTGTCTGACTGAAACCACCAAATATATATATATATATATATATACGCACACAATGTAATTCATGCGGCAAAATTCTGCAAGCTAGCTAGTTGAGAAACGGTTAATCTAATTAAAACAAAATAGGAACCAAAAGTTACATCAATGCATGCTGCCAAAAGTCAACTGCTTATTTGTTTCTTCTATTGAATAGCGCACACACAGATACATATACACAGCTGTTGCTGAGCATTAATTGGGCTACAGTAAGCTTCTTGTGTGATTTTTGCATAGTAATGCCGCTATGATATGACAGAAGTAATTTAAAAGCAGGTCTCAACTGTTGTTGATCTTCTATTATTGAAAACTTGTCCATACTTAATTGGCGATTTGCCCTATGTTAAATTTTCCACATGCAACTGGTCAACAAGACCAATATAAAAAATAAAACAGTTTTGTAACAAAAGAAAGCTTAGCATCACATTTCTTTTGCTATTTTGAAACTATCCCAGTTCCTCCAAAGCAGAAAAAGGAAAATTGAATTGTTTTGGTTGGGAAAGGGGAGAATGGAAGCCATATTTCTCAAAACCAATTTTTAGATTGGATACATTAATCATGTATGCCCTATAAACTTATCACACACAAAAAATTCTGATCCTCCCTAAAATGAATATAGTTAATGTATAATTTTGAGCACCATATAGAGCTCCAAGAGACCACAAATTTGGCATCTTGACAAACATAGAAACTCATGCTATCCAAATATGATATATACAAACATGACATAAAGCTATCAAGAGTGCAAACAAAAAACTGTTTTACAGTACAATTTGATCCTCTTTTATGCATATTTGTGTATATACTGATATGTATATGTATTCATGGGCGGCTCTACCCTATATCTAATGGGGTCAGTTGAACCCCTTGAAAAAAACAAATTTACTGAGGAAAATTTTGTGATTTTTTTTATAGAACTTTTGAACTTGTTCTTAAACCCAGTAGTTTTCCTAATATCGAGGCGAATACAGAATTATTTCTTTATGTGGTTTGCTTGAACCCTAGTGATTTATTTTTTTGCTTTTGATAAGCAAATATTGATCCAACTTGCTAAGTTTTATCCATCTGATTTTTCTACGATAGATCTTATGGCACTTAACAATCAACTTAATAAACTACATTGTTGATATGAGCTCCAACAATGAGTTTTTTGAACTCAAAAGAATTGGTAATCTTGCTAGAAAGTTAGTAGAGACAAAGAAGGATATCATATATCCATTAGTTTATTTACTTGTGAAATTAGCGTTAGTTTTATCTGTCGCAACTGCAACTGTGGAAAGAGCTTTTTTAACAATGAAATTCATAAAGAATTGCTTGCGTAATCGAATTGGAGTTCAATAGATGAATAATTGTTTGGTTGCATATATTAAAAATAATGTATTTGATAGTATTAACAATGAGATTATTATGCAATGATTTCAGAATATGAAATCTCGTCGAGGACAATTATAAAGTTTATGTATTTGCATTTATTTTTGTTAAAATAATAGTATCAATGCATGAAAATCACCTTTTGTTTATGATTTAAGAAGTTTAAATTAGCGTATCAATTTATTGGAATAGGTAATGCATATTGTTAGAGTAAATTTTTTAATTTATAGAATTTAAGCTTTTGAATGACACCCCTAACAAAAATTTCTGGAGTCGTTACTGAACGTATGTATGTACTTATATATTTTACGAATATGAAAGGAATCAGAATTTTGTCTTGGGGTGCCAACACTTGGAATACAGATTTTCACTTATTGTTAATAATCGTTTTGTCTTAAGTTTCTTTGCACATATTTCTAAGTTCAAGGATAAGAAATATATTAGGAGACAAGACTAAATTTTTACATGAACAATAGACAGCTTCTACTCACTCTTAGCAAAATATGAAGAAAAAAAAAAAAAAGAAGAAGCTAAATTAAGTGTTTATTCTTCAACAAAAATATGAGTAGAACCTATAGTCCGTTATACCAAAATTTTGATATTTCATTAGGTTAACGTCTTAAGAAGGGATTTAAACTATTGCAGATGTCGATACAACAAATTTTTGCTAGGACATTATTTATGTAGGAGATTTATACAAAAGTTGGGAAGTGTCATGGCACTCTTTCACTCTACTTTTGTTCTGCCTATGGATGTGAGGTGATTATTTATATGTGATTATTTTTGTTCTGTCAGTTCAGTTCAAATTCGTGCCCAGTTTCAGATTTTTGGATTCACAACAGAATTGACCATCCAATAAAACTGATCCATGGAGTTTTGGGATGGAAACTGGTTGGTTCAAGCCTAATTGAGTTAGGTCCAAAATTTAAAAAAATTTTATCTTCACCCGCTCAACAAAATTGCTGTTTTTATGTTTTAAACCATAGTGGCAAAAGGCTATGGAACAGCTTTGCTGTTACTCCAAGCCCCAATTAGGTTTCCTGTGTGAGTATTGCAGATGGTTTGGCGCACTTCGAATTGACCGGTCCATCATTGTGTCGGATTACGGGTTACCAAAAAAAAATAAAAAAGACACAGTTGAGAACTTATGGGTAGGTTGTGAGAGTATGTAATACAATTGAATAATGACAACGAGTGGAGCTGGGAAAAGGGGGCTTAATTTGAGGATTATTTAGTAGTGGTGGCTCCCTCACGTTTCAGTAGTGGGTTATATAAATACATAACACTATAGCAGCCTATAATAAAACAAAAACAAACAAACAAACAAGAACAACATTATAGTCATAGGGTGGACGACCCTTTTTTTTGTTTGATTTACAAACAAAATTAATTTGGAGTCTCCCATCCACTCTTTGCTTTTGGATTTTATTTTATTAGGCATGAGAAGATTAGGCCAGTAGAAAGGCCCAAATTGTAGTGTCCATCATTCTTCGATAAAAACTAGTAGAAAGTTCATAAACTAGTTAAACTTAAAAGCTGGTAGAAAAGTTTCCAAATGAGCTCTAGTAGAAGTAGTTTGATAAATTACAATTATTTTTAAAGTTTTCTCTCTTCTTTTTTCTTTTTATGGCTTAACACAGGATGGAGATTATTTCTATTAAAACGAAAATTTGACAAGAGGCTATTTGGTATCGTGGAATTGGTGGTCAAACATATGAATTCTCTTTCTCTTTTCATCAACTCAATGGAGAAAGATCTCTTTCAGTAATGATCGGAAAACATAAACACTTATAATTTTTTATTCCTCATTTTACAGTATCAACCAATTTTTTTTGGTCACTTTTGTTGCTATTAATTCATTAATATCCTTATTTCAAATGGATTGACTGTGTAGGTTATTCTCTTTCTCGTTTAGTAAATACGAACTTTTCATATATAATAAATACCAAAAATGAAGAAAAATCTTCCATGCAACTTTCTCGAGCTTCTTCGCTAGTTGACTAGAGAAAGAACAGTCATTACTTATGCCCAAATTGAGTAGTAATGAACATATAGATTTTGTATGGCTGAAGATGAAAGCAGCAATTATTGTCAAAGCGACCACTAAGTAAAGCGAAATTTGTTTTAGGAACAATCTATCTTGCATTGGCAATAGCCATGTCAATTCCTTTTCGGTATATAAAGAAAGCTAGGTTTTTGGGCATAAAACTAAATTAAATCTTTTAATTTAACTCTCAGTTTCCATTCAGTAATTTTTAAGTCAAAGACAAAAGTTGTATGTTGTTCTTAGTGAAATCTACATCAACTAGTAACTTATAAAGCTAAGGAGCAATTGTACAGAGAAATATCAAATATGAGTAGAAAATGCGAAAGAGATCTTAATAGAATTGATAGAGACGCCCCTACCTACGACTCAGGTCATAAATTTGATTCATCTTTCCTCTATCTCTCACAAAGTATGATATGCCTTACACTTTTAATTCCTAATTGCAGCCAAACAAAAAAAATGTGGTCCTTTAAGAAGTAACACTTTTCTCTGTACTGTTTAATTGGGAATTTTTTTTTCTTTTAATTGTTTTACAAAAATAAAAATATCCTATTTTGAATTTTTAATCTCCATTAGGCAAGGTACTTTTATAATTAATTGCTTACTGCTCAACCAAAAAAAATTCATCCTTTACTATTTTACTATTTAATGTGAAACTTCACATTTCATATTCTCCCTTCATCCCAGTTTATATAGCTCTTGGTTGATTATGCTCAAAGTTTTGAGAGTGCATCTTTAAATAACAAATTTAAAGAAATGTCTTTGGTCTCGTTTGAATAATTCTTTTGAGAATTGTTATTGTAGTTAAAGATAAATGCAAGGAGGGGAATATGAGAAAATGATGATTAAAACTTTCAATTTTTCAAACTAGGACCTATGAAATAGGACTTTTTAAAAAAAATTAATACCCATAAAATCGAACAAAAGGAGTATCATTTATGTTATTCTTGTACTGCCCTTTTCCAACACCAACTTATAAAAAAGAGAATACAAATTTGTAAATCTAAGAAGTTCATTAAAACATTAGTATTATCTTAGGCAAGTATTTGGTTCAACCAACCCTAACCCACCGGATTGGGATCTGTAAAAAAAGATCGGAAATATGACCTCTGGAGTTCATTTGAGAATTAGTTTATTCCGGAAGCATAAAAAAAAAAAATATATATATATATATATATGTGTGTGGTTAAAATTACAAACATCGAGAGAGAATAGACGAACTATTACAAACAAAAATAAAGAGAATAAATGAACTCTCATTTCACGCTTATGAAAGTAAAAGCAATAATATGTGAGATTAAGTGCTGCCTTCATTAAGGTTAGAAATTTACGATACAGAGTGTTCTTGTCGGCTTTTGGTTTCGTCTTATGACTTTTATTATTAACTCCATTAAAATTTTACGAAAAAAAAATTAGTCAAAATCAAAAATTAATAAACAATTCTACATCCAAATTTGTGGTAATGATGGGAATTTATTTATTTTTTCTAGTCACATTAAAGGGTCAAAGCTTAGGAAACGAGAAGAATGAGTTAATTCCATGACTGCAAATAGAGGTGAAGGCTTTGCTACCATTAGACTAACCTCGCATATGGTGAAAAAAATTGAAAGAAATTGTTAATTTACATAATTAAAGTTTGAAATTTTGTCTTTCAAAAAATAATAAATAAACAAATAAAAAACTATAATGTGTGCACGTGTGTGAAAGAGAGTGTGAGGGGAGTGCAATTCTAAATGAAAATTATATTCTCACATATTTTTGTACAGTAAACTCTACAAAAATAATGTGATCAAGGCATTTTTAAAATTACGACTCAAAATTACAAGCGTTTGAATTTGAAATGAAAGGATTACAAACAACTATATCATTTAACATTATTCAAATAAAAAAACTAAAATCTCACTTGGATGCAGCATTGAGCTTTATATTGGGTTTTGACCGTTTTTCTAACTCTTTATATGTTTTTGGATTTGATTTATGATTTCTTTTTACGAGGTTTTGGGATTTAAATAATGAAATTTTTACTAACTTTATAGAAAGCAAGCAAGAAAGCTAATAGCCTGTTTGGAACTTGGGAAAAGAAGGGAAGGGAAGAGAAGAGAAAATAAAATTTCTTATTTTCTATATGATTCTATTTAGGAGGGAAAGGGAAGAAAAAGTATGGGGGGGAAAATCACTCTCTCTCTTTCTCTCACTTCTTTTTTTTCACTTTCTTTTATTTTCTTTACAAAACCAAAAATAATAATTTTTCTTCTTTTTGTCTTTCCTTTACTTTCCCTTTCCTTGCCTTCCATCCCTCAAGTTTCAATCATGCTGTAAAAGTCCATTTCAAATACCCATAAAATAAAAAAAAATCCAAGCGAAGAGAAATTATCAAAGATAATTGTCAAACCCTATCATCATGTTTATATTAATTGTTTGTGACATTCTTATTCAAATTGTTGGATCTATTTCCGATGGCAAGAATTTTAAATTTGAAAACTTCATACACCTATACTAATGCCTATAATTTTCAAATTATAGTTAAAGTAAAGTCTTGCTCCAAAACAACGAAGCTTTGATGTAGCCCCTTCAAGATAAAAGGAAATAGGCACCTAGGTCAAATGGAAGGACTTGGGGACACCCATTACAGCTGGAACAAAGGTATCGCATGAGAATTGCTGAAGTAGGGGCATTGCCAGTGGCAAAGCTAGAAAATCAATTCAAAGGGGGCAACGATTAATCATAACCAAGAATTTTTTATTTTTATAATCAACAATTGAACACTTGATTTCCATATATACCTATGTATAATGTACATAAACTTATATATATAAATGGAATTAAAACATAATAACTATTTAAAGGGCATTTATAAAGTTTTAGAGGGAAAATTTTGAAAATATTTCTAAAATTGTAGGTAAAAATAGAATGTTTGAAAATTTGAGAGACATTTATAAAGTTTTAGAGGGGATAAATTGAAAATATTTTTTAAAACTGTAGAAAAAATTATATGTTTACAAATTTGAGGGGGGGGGGGGGGGCATTCCTATATTTTTAGGACCCAAATTGAAAAGAATTTTAAAAAATTGTAGGTAAAAATGCAATTCCAAAAAACTGAGGAGGGCGGCTGCCCCCTCTAGGCACATGCTACCTCCGTCATTGGGGCATCGCCTCAATCTCAAGGACCACAAGTCACTTGAGGTGAAGTCAAGCCTTTTGCCTTGGCCTGGCTGGCAGAAAAAATCTTAAGCACGTGGTCTCAAGTAGGGGTGTGTATGAGTCGGGTTCGGTCAAGTTCGTACTAACTTAGAATCAATTTGATCTTAATCGGTTCCAAAATTTTGGACCTAGAACCGAATCGATCCTTCAATGGAACCAAACCGAACTAACCCGAGTCGGTTCGGATTGGTTCAATTCGGTTCCAATTCTCGGGTTGGTTCGGGTCAAAATTGAGTTGGATCGAGTCGAGTCCATTTTTATTGTACAAAACATTGCTTATTTATTTAGAAAATATGATTAATCTCGTATCCACAATTTTTATAAAAATGAATAAAACAAAATATAAACACAAGTTAATAATAATTAAGTCCAAATAACTATGATTTAAAGAGATATATACAATATATGTAAACTTTCATGGTATATATAATTTTGGGTCTCAAGTTGGTTTCGATCAGCTCATATCGGTTTGGGTTCAGAAAATGCGAACCCAAGAATCGAACCGAAACGATCAAGTTCACATTTTTTAGATCTAGAACTTAACCGAACTTTTGATAGACCCAAACCAAATAGACCCAAATATGTCGAATTGGTTCAGTTCTCAAATTTTTTTGGTTCTTTTGTGTACCCCTAGTCCCAAGGGCCACATGTCACTAATATGTGCGTCTAATATGCCTATAAATAAACTTGCTACTAGAGATGTAAATTTGACCCGAGGCCGGTGGGTGGCCCAATCCTAGCCTGAGCTCAATGGGCCATGATCCTGCCCCGACGAACCAAATTGACACGCCTACCTGCTTCCCCAAGGACAAGAGGGAAGAGGGAAGTGGGAAGAGGTGAAGTTATGCCCAAGTATATTCTTGAAACTCCCATGTTGTTCTCTCAGTTCACACTCTGCTCTATCCTTCACCTCCAAATGACCGTACCAATTGTGTTGGTCCTCCACCCTCTCTAGCCTTATACTCCAAACCATCTACACAAATAAGGTTGCCTATTTCTAGAAATAGACATATACATTACATGAATAAATCATTACACCAGGTTGGTATGTCAATCACTCTTAATAATTTCTCCCAAATGATAGACTAGGGCCAAAAAGAAAAGGAAAAAAAAAAAGTGAGTACTACCAAGCATAGTTAGTAAAATACGGGACAACAAAAGAACAGTATGTAATACGAATGGGTTTAATATGTTTTTTTTTAAAAAAATATGATAACAAATTTTGGCATAAACATATGAGAACATAAAAAAAACTAATTTGTAATTATCCAGGTATCAGAAGAACATTAATTAAAAAATCAAGACAAAAAATACGGTAACTTTTACAATCAATTCCTTCTTATATATGTTGGTAGGTAGTACTTTTGTCTCATATATATCAATTTATTAAAATATAATATTAATGAACAACTAAATTAAAGTGGTAGATAAATAAATTTTATTTTTTTATTTGGTATTTGATATAAGAATGGGTTAATTTATCAATCTTAATTTTTAATTTAATATTTTGAGTATTAATAAGAAGTTATAGAAAAGTATATTTAATAATTTAAATATATCAAGTATTAGAAAATATTACAAATATATTTGATATGATACTAGTAAAAATACACAAATCATGAGTTCTACAAGATTTTTTTATAATTGATAACATCGAAAGAGTTTAATGATCAATAATTTTACTATTATAATTATTTATTAATTATTGAATTAATTATATACTAAAATTATATTAAATTATATCTAATTTCTAATCGAATTTTTTTTAAAAGTATAATATGTAAAAAAATAAATACGTATACTATACATTTCAACTAAGAAGGTGTTTGGATGTAGCTTATTTAGTAGCTTATGGCTTATGTTTATAGCTTTTTTTGAATTGTGTTTGGATGAGTAGCTTAAAAAACCTGCTTATGTCTAATCACGATTTTTTTAAAAATTATTTTCAAATATGACTTTTTAAAAGTAGCTTGTAGCTTATAGCTTATATCTTATACGCAAGTGTGCCAAACACCCGTAAAAAAATGAGTATTTACTAGCTAGGCGACTAAGTAGACCAGAGCCAATAAGAGTTGACACAAACTCAATAAAGCCTAAAAAATACAAGGAAACAGAAAATCAGGAGATTGGAATATCCAAACACACACACACACATATATATATACTAGCTGCAGGGGCCCGTGCAATGCACAAGCTGGCTCTCTTTCATAAAAAATCGTTTATGAAAATACTCATTATCAGGACAAATGCCAAGTTCATTCACAATAAAAATAAAATTCATTTGAAACAGATTGTCAAAGACCCAAGGAAATTTTACAATTACAATCCAAAACACCAACAACTATTTTCTTAAAAGAAATCTACTACATATAGAATTAGAGAAATTTGTTAGAACTTCTAGCCAAGAGAGATGGACCTCTTCAACAAAATTTTCACAGTTATCATTTTTTCCCAATCCACACAACTTGAAGCTTTGTTAACCTGTGCTTTGTAAAAAAGGAAGATATATTGTCAGTTCAAGATATACCAATATTTACAGCCATAATTGATGACCTAAAACAACCTTACCTTAATGGCCTTTTTGTTGGTACATGGGAGCTCCAAAGCCTTGGTGGTGGGGGAGGAGTAGGGGAGGCAAATGGAAAACCCATGAATGACCTCACAGAAAAGTTATTTAAAAGGTCAGGATAAAACTTGCAAGACAGATTGAAGCACCCCAATTTAGTTATGGATGATAACAACCCTCATAAGAGCATAAGTAAATTTTTGAAGCACATGTTATACATCCCAAATCATCACATGATCTCACCCCTAGATCTTTTGAAAATATATTCAGAATTTAAAGTCATCTTTTGAGATCCATGTAATCCTATCAGAAAGGTTAACTTTAAATTGAAGATTAACCTTTTAAGGAAGAAGGCTACATTGTCTAATCTCTAATAAACCACCGAAGCTAGCTTTATCATCACTTTGTCATGAATTACCTCAAGGCACATACAAAGTCTATGATTTCATATTAATAGAGCCTAAAGTCATTGTATCATATAACTAGACTTATAAGACTTGAAGTAGCTTCCTACTGCAGGTGTTCTAGTTTTTCTTGTAAGAGGAAAGAGTTGAGTTCCTGTTCCTCTGCTCAATGTGATTGCAGCCACTTTTTTTTAAAATTGCCTTGTCTCAAATAAAAGTGCTTGTATGGTTTGAAATAAAATTATAACTTAAAAAGTGAGATCACATATCCAACGAGCATATCACTGAGATTTTAAGTCAGATATATTAAGAAGTGAAGACAATCATAAAACTATATAAAAATGACAAACTAAAATTTTGTTGTTGATACATTTAGCTAGTGTAAGATTTATGACAGGAAATTTAGGTTTTGTCATTGTCATTTTGTTAATACAATATTGAACTAAATTTTGTTGGAAAATTTAGTCTGACTAATCAATTAATGTTTATCACAAAAAAAAAAGAAAAAGGAACAATACCATACTCGTGGAGTCGTGAATTGAATATATGAAGACATGAACTATGCAGTCAACAAGTTCATTAATCAAATGAATCACCTTTTAAAAAGGACAAAATTAAACTTTTTATCAAACTCAATTTCAGATGTAAAACAATATCAGGGAAGAAATTCCGTACAACAAAATTCCCTTGTTTCCACCAAGCAGCTACTTAAAAAGAAAACAGAAGCAAAGAAACCTAAAGACAAAAAAGCAACAGCTAGGAGAGACAAACTTGCAAAAGAAATAGCCTAGAGAGATGAAGAAAATCCAAAGCACGAGTACTGAGTATTGACTCGAGGTATATAGAAGAGTAGTAAGAGATTTCAACAGCACAAAAAAAGAAGAAAAACTCACAAACATGGAGAAGCAGCAACTGACATAAAGAGAAACATAATTAGAGCTACAGTTTTTGCACACAAATTTCTATATTTTCACCAACCGACTTCTTGCAAAGAAAACAATTTAGCTCCGCAAAAAAGCTACAAAATCAAATACCGAACCAAATAAATTTAGTAATTAAACAAGATTTCTAGACAACTCAACATTCCCACCAAAAAAGGAAAACAAAACTTATTTTACACATTCAACTGACATATAGAAGATTAAATAAGAAACCAACAAACAAACAAAAAAGAGATAAATAAACAAAAATTATTCAATAAGATTTACTAGACACATCAATATTTTTTTAAAAATAGACAACAAATTAAATGTATAACCTCAATAGCTGAAGAGCAAAATAAAAGCTTACTGATTTGGACAAGCACAGTTGAGAGAGAGAGACCTAGATGGTTAGGGATAGCATTTTAAAACTAGACCACAACCTAAATCTCACACCCAAAAGCAGAAAAATAAACTCACAAAATTTTTAAACCAATAGGATAGTATTATAAAACAACTAAAAAATAAAAACAAAATCGTAGAGAGAGAACATGCCTCGAGCTTCCAAAGAACGCCATCCAACCCCAATCCAGTTTAGATTTCACAAGCAATGAATAAAAATAAAGAGAGCCGTAAGAGAGGAACCAGAGAGAGGGGTAACTAAAGAGGGTGCAAGGAAGAGAGGTGAAGAAGAAAATATAAGTCTCTGAAACTGAAGTGAAAGAAAGTAAAAAGTGAAGATTTGTGCACCACACACATACACCAAGGAGCAGAGAATTGGTGAGACGAAACGTCTCCGCTCCAGAAGAGAGCACCAAAGCAATATCAACCGGCACAATTACTCTTTAAAAAGGGAAAAACCTAAGATAAGTAAGGAGTAAAACAACTCAAATCCTATGTACATAAAAAAGGCCACAAATATATACGGCAGGAGAAAACCACGTATCTTACCCCATGAAAAAATTGAAACCTGAGCTTCAAAGAGAAACCAAATCACAAAAGAAGAAATGAACCGAAGAAAATCACAAAGAAGAGATAAAATTGAGAGAGGCATGTGTGATACAGCGATGGGTGAGAAAGTCAGGGCAGATATCCATCACCGTGAATCATCAGATGAGGTGATGTAAAATGACTCAATTACACACGAATCAATACAAAAAGATGAGTTCATCCCCATCTATAATTCATCTCTATCCGTGGTACCGAATGGACAAAAAATCTAGTCAGTGTAAGACCGAAAGAAAATAGTTCAAAAGAGGGGTAAAACGGTCAAGAAAAAAAACTAAAGTGAACAAGGAAAAGGTCCGAAAATTGGGATGTACTCATCAAACTTGTTATTAGATAGGTAGATATAAAAATCCGACCACCGACTTGTGTAATTGTAAGTTGACTTTCCGTGTTGAATTGTTCAAGAAACAGCAGAGGGACTCTGTTCCTTTGTGTTTGTTTTGGTATTATATTCGACTTGATCGATATTTTACACTCAACTTCCTTGGGATTTTCTTTTTGTTTGTTGGTCCGACAAAATTTGTGGTATGCTCTCTGTTCTGATAATTGTATAGTTTCATTTACTGACCAGTTGAAATCTTTATTCTAGAGTTTACTCCGCAGGCTTTAATTTCAATTGTAGCGACAAGACACTGAATTCGTTATTGTATTTGAATTTTGCATTGTTTGTAGTTGATTTTGCAAGCTAATTTAAGGTTTTCATTCAATTTTTTGACAAGTTTGGGGTAATTTATACTGGGTTTGACTTGGATTTTGGAATTGGGTTTTTTTTATCAGAAGATCAGATCTCCTTTGTTCTTCAAGCATAATCAACAAAGTTAGATCTTAATGTTGAAGGTAAAGGGGGTGTTGAGGAGGTAATTGAGTGTAGTCGTGGTTGTAGTACTAGATGGGGAATACTTGTGTTGGACCAAGCATTTCAAGGAATGGTTTCTTTCAATCGGTTTCAGCCGTAGTATGGCGGTCCCGAATGCCGGAAGAGACTGTTTCTACCCCTAAGGAGGAAAATGTCCACGAAACACCATCTTCCATCAAAGAACCGGAACCACCTATGCGGGTCCAGAGTAAACCACCTGAACAGGTGACAATTCCCAAAGCGGAACCAGCAAAACAAGAGCCACCTGCAATACCCAAGAAGCGCCCACAGATGAAGAGGGTGGCTAGTGCAGGGCGTAGAACAGGTTCGGTTTTACAGAGAAAAACCGGCAATTTGAAGGAGTTTTATGCTATAGGAAAGAAACTAGGACAAGGTCAATTTGGTATAACGTTTCTGTGTGTGGAGAAAGCTACGGGGAAAGAATATGCGTGTAAATCGATTGCTAAAAGGAAGCTGTTGACTGAAGAGGATGTGGAGGATGTGAGGAGGGAAATTCAGATAATGCACCACTTGGCGGGGCATCCAAATGTTATATCAATCAAAGGTGCTTATGAGGATGCTGTGGCGGTTCATGTTGTTATGGAGTTGTGTGCAGGGGGTGAGCTTTTTGATAGGATTATTCAGCGGGGTCATTATACGGAAAGAAAGGCTGCTGAGCTTACTAGGACTATAGTTGGAGTTGTGGAAGCTTGTCATTCTCTGGGGGTTATGCATCGTGACCTTAAGCCCGAGAATTTTCTTTTTGTTGATCAGAAGGAGGATTCCCTTCTCAAAACAATTGACTTTGGATTATCGATATTTTTCAAGCCAGGTATATTTCACTCTTGAGTATTGTTGAAGCTGTGCTTGTGATATATGTTAAACCTAAATCTGTGCGTTAAGATTTTATCAGATTTAGACATTAGCTAGTGATCTGATTTTTTTATTTCAGAGAACCAATACAGCAAATGACGTTTATGTTTTAAATCCCATGTCATACACCACGAGATTTGTTATTCTCTGAATCTGCAATAGTTTATTAACATCGGAAATGAGTTTAACTACTAGTTCTAGTAGTACCCCAGTTCCACTAATCTTTGAAACGCAAAATAAGTGTTAAGGTTTGGCTTAGTGCTGTCGACTTAACAATGTAAACTTGACTTATCATGAAGTTTCTATTATTATTATTATTTTTTGGTAGAGGTTATCAGATTAACATTGATGGTCAAATTTGTGTTTATTGTACATAGGGATACAATGCATTTTTGTCATTTTACCATTGCGTTGTCTAATGAAGTGCAGACCTCAAAATCTTCATGTTCACATCATGTTGCTAGGTTGTCCTTGCATTGCAACCCAGAGATAATGTGTTTCTAAGCTCTCTGATTTAATTGAATTGGGTAGGTCAAATTACAGCTCAACTCAGACAAAAGTGGCAGTTAGACCTCTGTAGTTGTCCGTGCTTTTGGTTCAGATTTTTCCGACCAATTATTTTAAGAGAACACCTGTTGACCTTTAAGATTACTTTAGAATTTTTTTTATGAATTAATCATTTTTTTGTTATAATATGTTTCTTCAACTTCACCATTTGCTAATGTCTTGGCCTTTCCAGCAGTGTTAGACATCAAAATTTTGTTTCAGTAAACATATTTTTCAATTTTGATAATTTCCTGTCTCGGGAAACTTTGATCCCACCGTGTTATAATCATAAGGTCTCTCTGTATTCCTCAGAGTCTAATGGGCTTAATGAATTAAAATCTTCTGTGGAATATATACGACTGAATCAGCACCTTTGTGATATACTAGAGGTCGGGGGCACACGCAACACAATTTATACAATCTTATACAAAATTAAGGCACTGCTTACACACATGAAGAGGAGATTGAGCACAAAATTTAGTATAGAAAATTGAATAACGGAGTTGTGCATATCAGGAAACAATTCCCAGATGGGAATGATCAAATTTGAGATATGTTTGAATGAAAACTTGAATGTAACCCACTAAAGATCAAATTACAGATAAATACAAAGATTGAAAAGCCACTAACTTGCAATCTCAAAGACGGTAAGTATATAAAGGGTTATTGTTTCTACAAAAAGTCCAAAAAATCAGGAGAGGGAATTGTGAGATTGAAGACGATGGTTTGACGGAATAGAATTTCACTGGTAGTTTCTTATAGAACTGTAGAGTCCTAAATTGTTATAAATCTAAAACAGAAACTATACACAGCAGTTATCGAGATATGGGAATATAGTGGTTGAGTGAGTGTAGAACTGTAGATTTTTCTATTTACTCTTACAATTAATATAGACAAAACTTATTGATATTGTAAAAAACTAAATTTTGGATGACAGATTTGGAAGATAAAAGTTTACCCAAATTGTTATAAATCTGAAACAGAAACTGTATACAACAGTTATCGACTAAGAAGCACGGATACAGATACCGACACAGATACGGACACGGGACACGACAATTTCAAAAAATAGGGGACACAGATACGGCGGGGACACAGCAAAAAATTATTATTTTTATATATTTTATTTTCCATGTCTATAAATATAACATTCACCTACCACCAAAAATATTAAAAAATTCAATACTCAATATAATAGACAACAAGTCATCAATTCATCATCCATCAAGCACAGATAAAAACACAAGTTCAACAAGATTATCATCCAATACATCATTAGATTCATTACTATCTAAAGCATGAACTAGCAAGCATCCAACTTCCACAAAAAAAATAAAAATAGCAGTGGCAGGTAAGCAGTACCAATTTATTTAGTTGATTTTGCAGGGCAGCACCTACATTGAACATAAGCAGTAGTGAAACAAGCAGCAGAAAGGGCAGTGAATAAGAAAAATAAGAACAAAAAAAGAAGGAAAAAAGAAGAAATATAGTAGCAGCAGTTTGGACAGTGAAGAAGAAGAAGAAGAAATGTTTTGATTTGGGATATTTTGTACATTTTATATTGAAGTTAAGAAAATTAAAAAATATACCCCATTTAAAAATTTTCATAATTACACTTTAACCCCTGCCGTGTCCTAAACGTGTCCTAGCCGTGTCCTCGACGTATCCTAGCCGTGTCCTCGACATGTCCATAGCTTAAAAAAAAAAAAGAAAAACAGGACACGCCACCTGGCGTGTCCGACACATATTTTGGCGTGTTCTAGGAGTATCCGTCTCCGCGGTGTGTTCGACACGCAAACGGCACCCTAAACGGTGTGTCCGTGCTTCCTAGGTTATCGAGATATGGGAATGTAGTGGTTGAGTGAGTGTAGGAGTGTAGATTTTTCTATTTATCCTTACGGTTAATATAGACAAAGGTTATTGATATTGTAACAAACTAAATTTTGGATGACAGATTTGGAACATAAAAAGTTAACCCAACAACAAATTTGGAAGATACCAAGTCGGTGTTCTCCCTTTATATATTAAAATAAATATTCTGTTGTTCTTCAGTGATGTTAATGGTTTTATTCATTTTCTTGATCATTCTATCATTGAAGTTTAAACTACCAAAAAAGGTTTTGCTAATCTCTTACCGCTACTGCATATGGCGTTATGTTATGAGTTCTAAATTATAGCTTCACGTAAGCTACAGTTGCTTCAGCTGGTACTGTCTCTTACATTGTAGCTGATATCTTTACGGTCCACTATAAAACAGTTTGTTCAGGCCAAAAGGCTTTGAGGCTTCATTTGGTTGGAGAAATAGACAATAAAGAGAGAGGAAAAGTAGGAGGTTCTGAAAAGATACCTTTAGGGCAAGGATACCATCTTTCCTTTTGTTGGTAGGGGGAATTAGGAAAAGGTGAAGAAAGAGGTGACCCTTTTACCATTATACTGTATACAATTGAGTTGTCTAGGGGGCAAAAATGTAAGTAAAAGGTTTCCTTATATCCTTCATCTCCTCTTCCATGTTGTGGCAGACTCAATGTGATTGTAACAATTTTCTACTTGTCTTTTCTTTCCCTTTCCATGTCCTCCAACTAAAACAGTGGAAACTGTCTGTGTAGTCCATGCACCCCTTTTCGTCCGCGTGCTCACCCTCTTGTCTTCCCTCTTGCTACATGGAGTGTAATTGATTGTAGGTGGACTTGGGGGTTCACTATTTTCGAGATAAAAGCTGATCAGTTTTCAAGTCCACTAACTCAATTGTTTTGTTTGTTGTTTTGACTTGAATATTGCTGCAACTCCAATGTGGAGCTGCCTATCAGATCTGACTTGTGAATCCACCTGGTTCTTATATAGGGAAGGCAGGTTCCAGTGGGACTGTGAGGATTAATGGCTCCATGTGCTAGGCTACCATTACAATATTATTTTGTTGAAAGCAATATTTGTATTTCAACGTGTTCTCTATTTTCACTTTATATGCTTGGACTCCAGTGGACCCATATCTGATGGTTGTCGAACAGCCATAGTCCTAAGCATCTACATCCAAAATCATGTCAGAAGAGTGAAGAATATAGAAAAGGAGGGATGTTGTCTAACATGAGGTTGGATGTGTCTACATGTTATGGATTTTCTAACCCATCTTCCTTATGCCTGTGTCAAGTGTGGCTTTGAAGTTTATTGCATGAAAATCACATCAACCCAAATTCAATCTCAACCAATTCATTGCTAGCTGCCTTTTTATTATGTTTGTGACCCAGTTTACCTAATAATAATAAGGAGAATAGAAGTCTATGACCAGGTTTGTCAATCTATTTGAGTCATCAGTTGCCTGTGGGCTGGCTTACTGGATGTTATTTAATACTCTGTAATCTTTGTAATAGAAAACTGCAAATCATCTTAACCCATGGGTGTTCTCCCTAGTTGACTACTGAAACCACATTACTTCCCATTTTTCTGTTTTTATTTATTTTTTATTTCATTTTGGTTGACCGTTGACATTTTTTCAGTTCCTATTTTAGGCTGATCTGATGATTTTATTGAACATAAAATTCTGAGTCCAATCAATATCATCCCTCTGTGGACTGTGGGGTAGGACAGTTCGGAGATAAAAGTCTTTTTATGTATAATTGATGATAGCATCAATCAAGTTTTTAAGCTTTAGCATGAGGAAGATTTGATCAGTTTTGAGGTGAGATTAGTTTTTGAGAATAAAACCAAAATTGTAATAGTACTTTGAGTTCCAAACTGGAGTATGAAGTCTGTCATTCCTCATCCCAAAATTGATTGTACTAGTATTAGAGTCTTGGTAAAACCTTTAAACAATTCTAGGTTGCATTATAATTTTTTTTTCCTAATATCTTAGTCAACAACACCATTTTAGTTCGCCTGCACTTGGAGTTATGTTTATTCATTACACAATGGTTTCTCAGTAGCTAGGTAGTCTGTCACCATTTCTATGGCTTCACAGTCTTCCCTTGGCTTATGTGACACCCTTAAATGAATGTATAGTTACTCTATGTAGTGCTTTAGATTTCACTCTCCAAGTGTTATTTTGTATTGATTGATCTACCCTTCAGGTGAAAAATTTAATGACGTGGTTGGCAGCCCATATTATGTTGCTCCAGAAGTGTTGCGAAAGCGCTATGGTCCTGAAGCAGATGTCTGGAGTGCTGGGATAATTGTTTACATCCTATTAAGTGGAGTACCTCCTTTCTGGGCCGGTGAGAATTTGGAATTCCTTTGCCATTGAATATTACATCTTCCGTTTGTCTGTATTTTATCCCACTCTTGTAACCATTTTACTCTTCTTTCTTTTTTGCCTTGTCTTGATCATATAGAAACCGAGCAAGGAATATTTGACGAGGTCCTGTGTGGTGATCTTGACTTCTCGTCAGATCCTTGGCCAAGTATTTCAGAAAGTGCAAAAGATTTAGTGAGGAGAATGCTTGTTCGAGACCCCAGAAGGCGACTAACTGCACATGAAGTTTTATGTGAGTGTTACTGATTGCATTGTGTGATACTAGTCTCCTTTCTAACATTGAAATATTGAATCACAATAGCCGATGTGGGGTAAAAACTTGACATACACCTTTTAGTTTTTCCCATTTCAAACTATTCAGGCTGATACCCTTGTTTCTTCTGGGACAAACTTGTACATGGCTACCCACTTCTGGACTATCAGCGGGTATTTGAACAGTGAAAGTTCATCGTAAGGATTGATTTTGACTAGAAGATCCTTGCTTCTAGAGGTAGTGGTAACTGTTATAGTGATATGAACACGAAGCCTAAGCCAAAGGCATATGGGATTTCCCGCAACAACATAGGCTGTAGGTTCGCAGTAAAAATAAAGTGAAAGTGTTTACTACAGTAGTTTATGGATTTTCCCAACTCTTGATGATTTCAAGGACGTAAAGAGTACTGATTAATGCAATATTTAGAAATTTGATGACATAATCAAAATCATCTAACCATAGGCCTGTCAAGTTATCCACACAATAGATGGCACCTTTTAACGTTCCAGAACAATTGAATAAAAATGATCTTGCTTTTCTAAATCCTCTTGGGGAATCAGATTTAAAAAAAATCATGATATAATATTGGCTTCCCTAGATAACAAGAGATTCAGGCGACGATTTTTTTTCATAGCTATTATGGTCAGCAAACTTTAATTCAGCTCTTAGACTTCTCAACCTTGTACCATACATTTCGAATCAGCTGGAAATAAAATCTCAAGACTTGGTAGAGTGATGCATGACTCCTACAAGACCAGTAGGATCATTCGGTAGGAGCCCCTGCAGTCATATTTCTATTTCCTTGAAAAATAAATGAAGAACAGTTACTTGTTCCAGGATGTAATGATTTGTTTCCTTTTTGGCCCCCACTTCTCTTCACCGACCACATAATGTTTTTTAAGTTCTTGGGATTCATGTTAGCTTTGGCGATCAAAAGGAGCAAACTTCAAGATTATTGTCACTGGCTAGTTGCGAACAAAGAACTACTTTTATGTAAAAGTACAAGTTATTGGCCTTTCCTTCTTTTTCTTCTTCAAGGCAATAAGAGTTGAGTTTTTATTCCTTCTTGGAATGCATTCCAGATGACTTTTGTAAGTTTTTGTTGCCATTTTTGAAAATTTACTCAAAAACTTCATTTTGGATCTCTCTCTATAAAAGCATTCATAACTATAAGATTTCCTTACTCTTGCTTCCTTTAGCTGAATTTGCAATTATTTCTTCTCCTTCAATTGACCAGTTTCTCAAATTTCTCTTAATATTTTAACCATCCAGAATGTTTATGATTGTTTTATATTATTACCTTCCCATACCATAGAATCTTAGTATACTGGATGTGATTTCATCATTAAATCCTTAAGCTTCCTCTAGATCTCTAGAATGAATCTTTGTTTGGACAACCTTACTTCTTATATGCAGTTTACATTCCTTGCAGGCCACCCATGGGTTCAAGTTGATGGCGTGGCTCCTGACAAGCCTCTTGGTTCTGCAGTCCTAAGTCGCATGAAACAATTTTCTGCCATGAACAAGCTCAAGAAAATGGCTCTGAGAGTAAGTCTCTAGATAGGCAAGACATATTGGAAATGCTACCACTCGTACTTGTCTATATCAAAACAATTTTAAAGTTCAATAGAGAATTTGCCAATTTGGGCTGTAACATTTGTCTTCGGGAACTCTGATTGATAAATTAATGTATTTTTCTTGCAGATTATTGCAGAGAACCTATCTGAAGAAGAAATTGCTGGCCTGAAAGAAATGTTCAAGATGATAGACACGGACAACAGCGGCCAGATCACTTTTGAAGAACTTAAGGCTGGACTAAAAAGAATTAGCGCTAACCTTAAGGAGTCTGATATTTATGATCTAATGCAAGCAGTGAGTATCAGATTAAAGGCAGTCTTAGTTTTTTGAGCTAAATGATAAAGAAATCCGCAATTCTTTTGAGGTGATACCATTGAAACAGTTGAAAAAAATGGTGTTTTCCGAATAGTCAGAACTCTATTTAACAAATAGTAGTGGTAGTAGTACTAGCATGAAAATCTAGCTCTATGAATGAGGCTTGATTAAGTATAATATGAATTCAGATAGAGGAGGTATATTTTCAACAAAAACTTGATGTTGCTCTTTATTTATTTATTTTTTCCTTTTGTATTATCCGTCTGGTTACACTTGAAATTTATGTTATCACAACATTTAACCTTAACCTAAGTTTTATCCAGTGTATGGATCTTGGATTTGTCAAGGGAAGGAAAAGGAGAAGGGTAGGGAAAGAAAATGAAGTGGAAGAAGTTAAATTTATTTATTTTTGGGTTTAGAGAATGAGAAAGAAATGAATAGGTATTTGTCCCAAACATCAATTTTTTTTTTGTTTGATTACTCATAAAAAGAGAATACGTATAAGTTATTTCATTCCCTTTTCCTTTTCCTTCCCCTCCATAAATTCAAGAACCTAACATAGAATGAAGTGTTACATTCGACTCCAGAGTCCTTGTACGTTTCCTTATTGTTTTATCTTCTTGAAAGTTGCAAACCCATATTCAGATGAATAAAAAGTTATGGTAGAGATCGTGCTTGTCACTAGTTGAGAGAGCATATTCAAATTCTTCTCTTGTCCTACAGGTCACTTCTATACAAAACCGTAGCTGGAAGTAGGGAGCTTAAGACTAGTAATTGAGTCAATGGCTTCATGTCTTGGAAAAAATGGTTATCTATCAAATGGGTAGAGAGAATATAGTAAAACGTATTTTCTAGGGGAGAATTAGTTCTTCAAACTCTGAGCAAGAAATTGTCTGTTGGAGTTGCGAGCTCTCTTACATGCTTTCTGTTTATAAAACAACAGAGGAGATTAGACAGGTTCATATCAGGGTTTCTCCTTTTCATTAAATGGAATTTATTTCATGAAGATTAGAAGGTAAAAATATTAGATGCTATGATTTCATAGTTATAATGTTACATACAGCTGTGAGAGATTAAGTAGACATGCTTTTTTCTTTCTTTATTTCTTTGTTTTTTATTTTTTTCTTTTAGGGGATGGGGGGTTGGAATGAGGTAATATCACATGATATGCTTGGACGATGAGATCACCTTCCTAGAGCACCAGCCTGGGGAAGAAGCAGCGGCAAGGAAAAGAAAATAGCTCGTAGTTTGCAGTAAATTGGTTTTGTCCTTTTATTTTATTTATCTAATGTACTCTTCTACAGTTCTTTAGGCTCCTTATGGGTCTTGAAAAGAAGGAAAGGAAAGAAGTTTGCTCAAGTGGCATTTTTTTTGTAAAGCATTTTGAGCATGTTCCTTTTCTTTTCTTTGTTATTTCCAAGATTCAAACGGGAGCCTAAAGTTTATGATATTTTTAATTTAGAGGCTTGTGTATCACTTCATATGAAAAATCAATTCCCATAATTGAATGGCATCCTAACAAATGATCACCAAGGCTTCATTTGACATTCTTCATATGGTTAAGTATGATCCTCTTCATGTGGCTGACTAACCATGGATTTTACTTCTGCAATTATTTCCTTCAGAATTGATTACGCAACAACATTACTGTAGTCGATGAAGAATATTTCCTTAAATTTGGATGTATCACATCATCAGATGTCTAGTATCTCTTGAAATAGGAAGCGAACTTACTCTTTATAAGATTTTTACTGATTAAGCAACAACTTTACTGTAGTCCATGAAGAGTATTTCCTTAAATTTGGATGTATTACATCCTCAAATGTCTAGTATCTCTTAAAATAGAAAAATAACTTACTCTTTATAAGATTTTTACTGTCTCTATGAAGATCATGCTACCCAGGATTAAAGTGTTTATGTTTCTTAAGGCTATCTTATGCTAGCACACTAAAAGAATGATTACATCTTTAAATAAGCTCTGATCCTACTGCATTTTCCGAAATTGCAGGCAGATGTTGATAATAGCGGAACAATAGATTATGGAGAGTTCGTAGCTGCTACATTGCATCTAAACAAAGTCGAGAGAGAGGATCATTTATTTGCTGCATTCTCCTACTTCGATAAGGATGGAAGTGGTTATATCACCCCAGATGAGCTCCAACAAGCCTGCGAGGAGTTCGGCATAGAGGATGTCCACTTGGAAGAAATGATCCGAGAAGTTGACCAGGACAACGTAAGTTGTTCATTTGCATCATATTACCAATTATTACTACATTAAGAAAATAATGGTTGAATAGAGAGGAAGTAGCCATTCTCCTTGCCTGTTTAAGAATCCGCATGAATCCACAATAGATGTAACCCAAGAATATATGCATTGTCAAGTCAACTTAAAACTTGGCCAAGTCTATCAATATGCTCAAGGTTTGAGTTCATTTGCTGAAATTTATTTAAAGAATATCATTATCAACTGTTAAATTATGAAACTACTGAACAAAAAACTCAGATCCATTGTAGTTGTAGGAAGTCATGGTTTTCCAATGAAGAATCACAATGAACCCATGGATGTCAAGAACATAGGTGTCTTGATGATAGTTTTCGGGTTCGGGTTGGGGTTGGGGTTGGGTTGGGATACATTCCCCCCAACCCCGCCCCTAACCTGATCGGGTTTGTGTTTTCCTTCCCTATCCCAATAACAACCACCCTGAATCCGCCCCGATAGGGTCGGATCAGTTTGGATACCCGAATTATTGGGTTTTTTTCCCATCCCTAATCACAATATTGTAGAAATTTTGTACTGCTTTTGATATATTTATACCAGTTGTCCATAGGTTTCCCTTCTTTTGATTCAAGGTACTGAGTTTACTTTTTAGGTCGGTCCAGAGTTCAGGTTTCTAAAACTGCATTCGCAAACTATCAGATATGAATCCAAAAAATGAATGTCAATTTATAATATTTTCCAGTTAGAAGTTAATTTATAATTGGTAATTGTGTCATAATTGTGGATGAAAGAAATGCTGGTTTGATGTGCTGCGTGATGAGCTATGTTCAAATTCGATTTTTCAGGACGGGCGCATAGATTACGATGAGTTTGTGGCCATGATGCAAAAAGGTAATGCAGGCGGTGGTGGTGGAAAGAAAGGCTTAGAGAATAGTTTCAGCATTGGGTTTAGAGGGGGATTAAAGCTATAGCAGCATAGGCTATGGTGAGGCTTTTGTTTCTTTGTTATTTTTTCTTTATTTCTGCTTTCTCTGAAAGTATAAACATGGATTTAAGATTGTATAGTATGCAGCACCAGTGCTAACCCAAGAGGCAGCCGTGCTCTTTCATGTACACTCTCTTGAATCATTCAGATTTCCATTTTAATCAGTTTTGCATCTGAATCCAAACTCTATAATGTTGTAACTTGTATACTTTGTCGACGGAAAATTATAATTTTTTAACATTGATATTGTGAAGTGGACATTGATGCAAGGGAGTGGTTGCAATCACATTGGAGAGTAAATGTTTAGTATGCATTTAAATAGGCCCTCTTATTTGAGAAATCAGGAATATATTGGTTAACTTGCTTCTCTCTGTTTGGAAGCAAAAGAGAAGAAACACTTGTCTCTGAACAAAATTTTGAAAGTGTGAGGTTTTACAGTACTAAAATTTTAAATTGACCTTAGAAAGCTTTCAAACTTAGCATGAGTGATGTGTAGGATCAAACTGTACTTGAATGGACTCTCGGTTTGGGTGTTGGAGCATTTCCACTCTTGGGACTTGGTTTTATTAAATTTGGCATTACAAATTTTTACCGTACTAAAATACCAAACAGCCTCAAAATGCGGTGGGGGGATTGATCAATAACAAAATTTTGAAAATTCAAGGGTTCTTAGTTAAAATGCTATTTGAGGGTTGGTTACAAATTACAATAGATGCATCATGCCACTGTTTCATCATAATGTGTATGCCTTTGTCAATTCAGTGTATTGTATGTACTCATTTATGCTGGTCAAATTAGGCAACCTTTGAAGGTTGCCATTTGAAGTAATATGCCTCTAATACAACCTGAGGAAGACCTAAATCACCCTAGATGAGCAATATACATCGCACCAAGTTTATTTATACCACTGGTTAAAAACCACAATTATAGAGAACTTTTACAACCAATTACTGAGCAATTTGTTTCTTTGTTTCCCTAATTTTTCTGCACTAAACAACTAATGGATCCTTAATGAGATGCTTTTATATTTTCTATTTCAGCCCCAACTACAACACATAGAACCCTAATCTAAATATACAGAAGAATTTTACGAGAGTTTATGATTGTTTCAAATTTTTATAATTGTAAAACGCATTGCAAGATTGCTTTTGAATTATATTATCAAATTTACTCAGTTTTAATGCACACAGCATTGGTATGTTAAATGTAAATACGAGAAAATAATCACACACAATGCAAGACTATTCTTTTACACAAGGCCTAGTCTTCCCAATCTATACACTATTAGAAACATAATACAAGATTGTAACTTACAATCAGCCATAGTTACAACCCTCGTGCCTTAGGCGCCAAATTCTTGAACTTGCTGGCGTGCTCTCATGTATTGACCAAGTCCCAAAAAGTGCAATCACCAAGTTGGAATGGCTTCAAAGTCCAACACACGGCAAAAACACATAAAACTTGTTTCGAACAAATTTGCTGTCCATTTTAATGGATAGACAGATCCCTAAGGCCCGATGCAAATGGTTACGTAGATTTGGAAAAGTTACATAAATCGGTACATTGTGAAGCGCGATAAAATATTTAGCCACAATATTATGAACTTTTAAATTTTTAAGTCTGCACGTTGCAACAATTTATATTCTATGTTTGATAACTTGTACTGTGACATTCTAAACTTGAAATTAAGACTTAATTAACACAAATACAACTCAAAACTTCACAATAACCAAAGTATTTTTGTTTATAGAATTTGTTAAAACTAAAAATCCTTACAATAATGAAAGCAGCTAAAATGAAGAGGCAAGCTTAGAGGGGTTTAAAACCCTCGAACCAAAAAGATTCTTTAACTGTCATTAACTATTAGTTTTCTTTTTTTCTTTATTCTATTACAAGAGACCTCTCTAAAGCAGAGTCACATTGGACCTAGAGTAAATCTGAGATACTTGCAATTATCCATAAACCACGTGTCTAAGTTAAGTTCGAAGAGCGCCAATGAGACTCAAACCTAAAATGTCTGAATTTACAATCTATTATATACATCGCTCACGTACTCTAGGCTATCATGCGCACATATTATTAACTACTAACTACTATATGCCATATTCAAGTCAAAATAACTAATGAATGTCATTAACTGCAACCTAGGAAGCACGGACACTCCGTTTAGGGTGCCGTATTTGTGTTGGACACATGATGGACACACATACTCTTCGGACACACCGGGACACGTGTTGGACACGCCAATTGGCATGTCTAATATTTTTATTAATATCTTTTTCTAGTAGACACTTATCGGACACATCGGGGACACGCGTGTCCAACTATTGGACACATTTTGAGACACGCTGGAGTTAAAAATGTTATTGTTGAAAGTATTAAATAGAGTTTAATTTATAAATTTCAAAACTTTAAAATACCAAAACATAAAACACCCGAATCCAATTCTTCAAATCCTTAACTTATTAGTAGTTGTATCATAATTGTGAACTTATTTAGTTATTTTCATCTTATTTTTGGTGATTTATGAATTTTATGTTCACATACATAACAAACAAAAAATGTATAAAAATATTTTTTTTGCCGTGTCCCTGCCGTATCCGTGTCCTCATTTTTTTAAAATGTTGTGTCTCGTGTCCGTATCTGTGTCCGTATCCGTACTCGTGTCCGTATCCGTACTTCTTAGACTGCAACTTTGTGTAGCCAAATTTAAAAAATCAAATTTGTGCCAACTGTTTTTTTTTTTTTTTTTTTGTTTTTGAATGAAAAGCATAATGCCTCATTTGGATCAATTTTTTAATTTACCTACTGATTTAACTAACATTTTTTTTTCTCTCTTTTTGTGCTATATCTTTCACCTAACATTTAATTTTCTACCTTATTTACGGGTTTTTAATTTAGGATTTTGAATATTTACTACAACTCATAGCTAAAAGCTAGTAGAAAAGGTTAGCCAATAAGATCCAACTTAGTGTATGATGTGGATAATTGTATATTATGACACTGTGTTGTGTATGCCACCCTTTATCTTCTTAATATTTTCATATGGCTGCTCAATATCACACTTGAAAATCTCAATACATTATGTCTATAATCAATAAAAAGCAATGAAAAAAGTGGGTTAGTTGTAGATAAATTTCCTATATTCAATACTTCATTATGACTTGTTTAAGGTTATTCATGTTCTTTCTAAAATTATTGTCTTGCTTCTCTTAAGAATAGAAGTTAAAAACACTTGATAATAAGTGCAGACTACTCCAACAAGCTATGGCTTATTACAATTTCATGAAAATCTTTATGTAATGTTTTGGCTTTGAGGAAATAAATTTAACTCTGGTCCCTTCCTCCTACCCGTTTGCTATAAAGGTGTTTAAAAATTTTGATTTCAAAAATGCTTGTCAATGTAAGCACCCTATTTTTGCTCGCTCGACAATCTCTTGCTCGACTGGACCCAGTTTTCAAACATCATAACACATGCAAGCCCAAGACTAGGCTTTCAAACTCCAATCCAGTCAACTAGTTGCTTCCTGGGCCCACAAAGTCTCGCTAAAGCCATAAACACCATCATGCCCCTAGGTATTCTAGGTAGCTTTCCCGGTCTCGGGAACCAATGCTATCCAAGTAGCTTCCCGAGATCGGGCAATCTTGGGGACCAACCCTTATCAGATTCCAGACAGTTCACTTTTGGCGTTTTCTAGCCTACCAATGTAGAATGTTTGTCATTTGGTAGTTCTTTGAGACTAGGCGTTCTCAGAGACCAATACCACCATCACAGGTAGCTTTCTAAGATTAGGCATTCTCAAAAACCAACACCACCCTACAGGTAGCTCTCTGAGATCGGCCGGTCTCAAGGACCAACACCGCATAGGTAGTTTTTAGCGACCGGGTGGTCTCGGGAACCAACACCTAGGTCAATACTGACACCTGTTAGCTCGACTAGGTGAAAAATGACCAAACTTGCCCTTGGGCCTCTAGGCACGTTTTGAGAAAATTTAAAATCCCTCAAAACGGTAAGTCCACCCTTCCAAAGTGCTACTAAGCATTTAGGCGTACTCTGCACGCTATTCTGTCCAATTTCGGTTCCATTTCGGCTAACTTTGGTCAAAATAACTATTTTACCCCTGAACGCTCTAGCACCGCACAAATCTCACCGAACAGTGAAAGACTCTCTTGGGATTAGCCCTGAATGACCCAACGTGCTTAACATAACACTCCGATCTATTCCTGACCATTTTCAACCAAGCCTGGTCAAAATGACCATTTTGCCCCTAACAACCCAAACACGCCCCGAAACAACATAGGTCTTAGAATATTGAGCAGCGGGTCTTGTCATACACCCTTTTTTTAACCTAAAGAGGACCTTACGACACTAAACACCCTTGACTCAATAAAAGTTCCCTAGAGCGTCTCGCAGACGCTCTGTCAAAATTGCCCTTTCTCCCAATTCCCTAGGTATAACGCACCGTCAAATGAATTGAGAAATGTGTAAACCAAGAAATTCCTGGAAGCTTGTTCATAGGTCTTTCCATCGATACTGCTCGATTGGATAGAACGCTCCCCGAAGCTCCTCATCCTGTGGCTTGAAAACTGTTACTTTCAGTAACCCCTAGAGCATCTCACAGACGCTCCGTCAAGATTGACTTTTTTTCAATTCCCTGATTATAACGCACTGTCAAAAGACTTGAGAAATGCGTAAATTAAGAAATTCCCGAAAGTATTTTCAGAGTACTTTCTATCGGTACGGTCCGATTGAATAAATTGCTTCCCGAAGGCCTCGATCATACGGCACAAAAACAACTACTTTTGAACCCCAGCAGAGCATATCACAGATGCTCCGCAGAGATGCGATTTCTTGCACACTTCCCAAGACGATATCTCACACTTTCGAACACCGTTCAAACTTTTCAAAAACTTAGAAGCTCGCGAGAAACCCTAGGAGAACACCGTTGAGGCAACCAATTCTCCTGAAACCTCCCCGGTTGGCTCAATTATTAAGGCAAGTTTAAATAAACACTCCCAGTGACGGAGCGTATGCTACATGCGCCCAGATTTTGATTAGATCGACCAAACTTCGATTAACCGTCAAGATTTAGCTAGTACATTGGGTGCCACATGGTATTCTGCCAATGGAACAGTACTGGCGCATATGCTACATGCAACAGGGCAAATTTTGCCCACGCGCATGCACCGCATGTGTCAGGCCTCTTCAGAATTGCCTATAACTACATGCCTCTCCCCTTGCATATTCCAGAATGAGAATTGATAGCGAAGCTTTGCAAAAACAGAACCTCGAATTCCTATATTCCTCTCACACTTCAATCACTTAGGATAGATTCCACCTCCCCCTAACTCATACACTTCACCTACATAGCCTCCTATGCCATAGAATACCTCCTTCCAACCCCTCAAGCACATTTAAAACCATCCTAACTCAAGTCAAAACATCCATAGAAGATTGCAAGTGTATTGAAGGCAAAATGTGGTATTTCTTTTATATTTTTGTCTTCCCCCACTCCTCTCTTCTCCCCCTGGCCTACTTAGGCTATTTTTTATTTTAATCTCCATCTTCTACCCCCCTTTCTTGCATGCTTGAAGTAAGAGGACTATTAGTTTATGCCTAGAGGAAAGTTAGTGAGAGTCATTGTGTAGGGGGATCTCTTACTAGCCTACTTTAAGATGGTATAGTCTTGGAGCCCCTTGATTATGTAGTGTAACCTAAAACCTTGTATGAATTCATGACCCCCTTTTGCATATAGTTATATAGTTCATATTTTGCATGCTTGGCTTTGTCTCTATGTTTATGACCATATTGATCAAGTCTTCACTATTCATCCCCATGTCATCTTCAAGCCTCCTATTCAAATGTTCTCTTAAAAGTGGTTTAAAAGTTGGTCTTTTGAAGTTTAGAATGAGACTCTAAGAAATCATGCCTTAGGAAACCTCCCCATTAACCCCTAATTCACACTTTTGCATCTTTGCATTCCAACTTACATACAAATGGTTTTCAAACTCTCTAATTTTTAAGGTTTCTATTCTCTCAAGTTTAGTGGTTGGAATGGCCCCATAGAACCCTCTCTTGAGTGGTCTCCCTTTATATTGGCTATAGGAACCTTAACTTGTAAGAATAGTTTCCTTTAGAAAAAGGTTTTCAAAATCTTTTTCTCAAAAATGGTTTTCAAGAATTCATTCTCTCTATCTTTGCATTAAAAATGGTTTTCCCAAAGTTGTCATCATTGTGTTGATTTTTGAAATCCCTACTCTTTTCAAGATAAAGGTTATAATGGTCCTAAGAAAACCTTCTTCAGAATGGTTTTTAAGCACTAACCATACAAACCATATCCTTAGCTAGAGTCAAAATTTTCATGAAAATGATCTTCAAAAAAGTTGTTTACGAAAGTCCCTTGCATAACATGATTTGTTTTCCAAAACTCTTAAAAAAAAAAAATGCATAAAACCACCTTTCAAAATCATCTTCCAATCCAATCCTAGGCTAACTTGACCTTAGTTGTCCAACCCTAGGTTAACCTATCCTAAGTTAGTTAACCCTAGATCACCTTAACCCTAGGTTAACCAATCTCAAGTTAGTTGACCCTGGGTCACCTTAACCCTAGGTTAACTTGACCCTAGTTATCCAACCCTAAGTTAACTTGACCCTAGTTGTCCAACCCTAGGTTAGCCTAACTCAAGTTAGTTAACCCTAGGTCACCTTAACCCTAGGTTAACCAAACCCAAGTTAGTTAACCTTAGGTCCCCCCTAACCTTAGACCAGCCCAACCTAGGTTAGTATACTTCAAGGTTCCAACTCATGGACCCCTTTTAAATGATCTTTCAATTTAAAACTATTCTCATAACCCATTTTTCCAAAACTTCTTACTTTCTTGAGGTTTCAAAAACCAACTCCACAACCTTTTCAAATACTCCTACACTTTATCTTTAAATTATTTTCAAAAATGTTTTCAAGAACTCTCAACCCTCAAGAGTCTCTGCCCCTTTTATGGTTAAAGATTGTAAAGGAAGGTGATATATCAAGAACAACCTTCATGGTTGTCCATATTAGGGTTCCAAAGTAGTAGTGTTTTCAAAAACCACTTTCAAAAATTTTTCAAAAACCAATTTACTAAAACACCCCAAAATCATACCTCCAAGGTTTTCAAAACATTTTCAAAACTCTCTTGAGTTATCTCAAAGCATTTCCAAAACTCCCATGAGTTGTTCCAAGAACATTTCAAAACACTTCAAAGCCCCCTTTCGAGAGTTTCAAAGTTCTATTTCAAAAACACTCCAACATCCCATCCCAAATCAAAACTCTCAAGTTCTCTTTTTCCAAAGACCACAAAGTGTCTTCAAACTTTTTCAAAGACCTCAGAGTGTCTTCAAAACTTTTCAAAGGCCCTACCGCGCTTATTTTCCATTGGGCTCTTGCCTGAAGTACGAATGACCTAATTCTCGCCAAATGAGATACGTAGGCAACCTAAAACGATGTGGTCATAACTTTTATGTCAACTCAAGTCCTTTTTCAAAGCTCTCTCTCAATTCAAGATTTCTATATCAAATTCCTTCCAGACTTCCATGTCTTCAAATATTCTTCCTGAAACTTATATCATGCATCATTCATTCAAAAAGTGATGACCAAACCTCGCTTTCAAAATTCTAAAGTGGATAATAGTAACCGGTTATTCTAGTGAGTGAACAAAGAGTGAATAGACATGTAGGTACCGAAAGGGCGGGGTAGGGTGATGATCTTAGGATATCTTCCCTACACATAACCAACTCTCAAACCATAGATTTCTATTTTTGAATGACCAAAATGGAGTTACTTTAAAAAAGGGCTTAAAACTTTCTAAAGGTTGCCAAACAACCTCTTTTCCTAAAAACCCTCTCTTGAGAGAATTTTTCAAAACCTTTTTAACACTTAGTGAGTTTAATCTTCGGATTAACACTTAGTTTTAGGTGACCTAACTCACCTTAATCAAGTTAGGTGGCGACTCCTATTTTTCTAAAAAGCCCTTAGTTGAACCAATTTCAAGTTTAAATCTAGTCACACTCATCTTTCTAGGAGGATGAGTTCTAATGACAGAGTTCCGTGCTTTTTTTTTAGCCGAAAGGACTTGGTCCAAAAATCGGGCGCGACAGTCAACATGCCTTTTTTTTTTTTTTTCCAGATTTTCTTTGTGAATAATAATTCTAATGATAATGAACATAAACACACACATACTAAGGCTCCATCATTTAATATAACATATCATGTTTTTCTTAATTTAAAATAGGTTAATTGTATTAAAAAATTGTTATCATTATTCGAGAGAGAATTTGGTATAAACTATGAAACAATTATTACAATTATTGTTATTGTGGCCCCAATAAGAGCAAATCCCAAGACCAGGAGGTATCAGCCCAGTAAGGTCGACCCATGAGTGCCGACTTACTAGAAAAAGCCCATGCCGATCAGAGTTAGGGACCCAAAGTAGCTGGCCCATGGATTCTAATCCAAAAGGTTCTATGACTAATAAAGTTTGCAATACAAATCCTATTCCTAAGTGAATTAGGACAAGCAAAGGATAAGTCCAATACATTAAACCGACTCAATTAATAAGGATTCCTAGGAGGAAAGTAACTTTAATTTCTAAAGGGAACATGGCATTCTGAAACCTATAAATACCCCCATGCACTAAAGGTGTAAGGTACATTCACTTGAGTTCTAGCTCTCTAATATTCAATTCAATTCATTGTGATTAAGTTTGCTAACTTAATCATCGGAGTGCTTTCAGCCCAAAGAGGGTCGAGACATTCTCATCGTCTTCTTCTTTTGCAAATTGCTCGTGCTTGTCAATACAGTTTGAGATTCAACTAGGCCTTCTCAAAAAATCCCACCTACAATTGGCGCTATCTTGGGAAGGTCTACATAACGATGAGTACCGGCTATCTCGGAGGAGGAGTTGATCCCACCAGCAGGGAATTAGATGATAGCCACAATATCTGTAGTCACGACAGCACACACCAGTCAAGTCGGCATGATGACGACTTGGTACGAACTCCGGGAGAACATTTCATCAGATCGGAGATATAATTCCTTGGAGGTAACCGACCGGAAGGACAGGAAAGACTAGCTCGGGATTCACAGTATGCCTGAAATCCAATCCATTGAAGAAATCATTGCAGGAATTTGAATCCATCGCCATCCAGTGGTCTCGTTCCTAGTAATTTATTGCTCCAAACAATTAAGCGGGAGATCCAGCAGTGGGATGAAGAGATTGCCCACCTCAGATTAACAATTGAAGCGATGAGGGAAACAATTACCAGAAGAGATAGAAGAATACCTGAGAGATCCCCAGATTGGCGGTAAAGAAGGAGAACGAATTCAAGAAACATGAGCCTTTTGGATGCACGTGCAACAATGAGCTATACAGTTAGTACAAGGCACTATATGGACCGACAGGAAGATCGGCAGCCACGAAGGAATCAAACACTAACGAGAGACCCGACAAGGGTCGAGCCAGAGCAGCAGGATTGGGACAAGTGGCTAAAAGATTGGCTCGACAATCGAGATAAGCACCAAAAGGGGCGGATAGCCCAGGACATAACCAGAAGAGCCCTGGACCAAATTGCTTTCACCCCTTCACAGAAGAGATTGATGCATGCCGAACTCCCAGGAAATTTGCCCTACCAAATTTACGCCTTATGATGGGAAGTCGAATCCCATTACCCATGTTCGACACTACAAGCAGATGATAGCACTATGGAGCTATGATGATTCACTCATGTGTCAACTTTTCCCTTCAAGCCTGGAAGAGGTAGCTTTACGATGGTTCGATAAGTTGTAGTCCACATCAGTATCAAACTGGAGATAGCTCATGGAGTTATTCACTAACCAGTTCATAGCCAACACCAAGCAGCCGAAGGAGATTACTGACTTTACAGAAGAAAGATGACGAGGGATTATGTGCATATGCAAGGAAATATTGGGAGGCTTATAATGAAATAGAGGACTACAACGAGCAGCTGGTTATTGCACAGTTCAAGATCGGCCTTCCCAGAGAACACCGGTTGGGGTAATCCCTCATGAAGAAACTAATCACCCAAATATAGGACCTGATGCTAAGGATTGAACAGTACACATGGGTGGAAGAGGATGTAGCACAGTTGATGCAGGAGAAGGTCGGCGAGAAAACCGAGAAGAAAGATGTGCGTGACAGTAAGAAGCCCAGACGTGAGGAGAATAACAACAATAATTGAGGCAGGAAAACTACAAAAGAGGTCAACACAGTCTTTAAGGACTCAATATACAAGATTTTGCCCCAAATACAAGACAAGCCCTTCTTCAAGTGGCCCCCAAAGTTAGGAGGAGACCCCACCACCCTAGACTAGAAGAAGTTATACTCTTACCACAGGGAAAAGAGGCATCAGATGGAGAATTACCGAAATCTTAAGAATTGCTTGGAAGAGTTTGCAAAGGCAGGACACCTTAACTAATACATTGACCGAGAAAAAATGAAGCGAGAGACAGAGTAGACAAAGCAGGAAACTACTCCTTAAAAGGAAGTCAGAACTGAGCATGTCCAAGTAATCAATGTCCTCCATGGATTGATAGAATTAGCAACTATAGACCCACACAGATACTGGGCAAAGATTCAGAAAGCAACACCCCTCAGGGAGGTAATGTAGTTAGAAACCCCAAGCAAAAAGGCAAAGGTCAGCAGTAGTACTAAGGCCATAACCTTCACCAATGATGACTTAGCAGGGGTGCAACTGCCACACAATGACACATTGGTGATAACGCTATGATTGGGGGACTATGACAGAAAAAGGCTGCTGATTTATCAAGGAAGCTCCTCTGAAGTCATGTTCTACAACTTCTTCAAGAAGCTAGGACTAAAGGACGCTGATCTCCAATCATCATTGAACGCCTTGGTCAGATTCAGCTCGGACTCGGTCTGGCCGCTGGGAAAGATAATTGTCTTGGTTACTGCGGGAGGGATTGCTATTCAGATAGAGTTCCTGATAGTTAACGTGCCTTTCCCTACAATGCAATCATCGGTCAAACATAGTTACACCTCATGAAAGCCATACCTTCGTCCTACCATCAGTTGATCTGTTTCCTAAGTAGTGCTTCCTGACGACATGCGTCACCAAAGAAAAAATGAGTAAGGTACAAATGATAGAACTTCACGAAGACACGCTCACGATCGATGATGTCGGGTTGTTATAAAAAAACAAGGTAGTTAAGGACTGAAGAAGATTTACATAGATCGGCATGATGAAAAAAGTATTTTGTTCTTGGCACCTCTCTATCTAAATCTAAGAAGAAATCATTGATCAACATGTTGACAGAGTATATTGAAGTGTTCGCTTGGACACCTTATGATATACCAGGAATTGATCCACAAGTAGTTTGCCACAGACTTAGTGTGAACCCACAGTACCGACCTGTGGTCTAAAAGGGGAGAAGAGTAGCTACTCAACATGTGAAAGCTGTAATTGAAGAAATGGATAGGCTCCTTGAAGTAGGGGTAATATGGGAAGTCTACTACCCACACTAGCTCTCAAACACAAATGTGGTAAAGAAGAAAAATGGCAAGTGGATGGTTTGTGTTGACTTCATGGACTTGAATAAAGCATGCCCTAAGAATCCTTTCCCCCTTCTAAAGATCGACCAGTTGGTGGATGCAACAGCTGAATTTGAGAGGATGAGTTTCCTAGATGCCTACCGCGGGTATCACTAAATCCCGCTATATAAAGAGGACCAAGAAAAAACTACCTTTATCACCCCGAGGGGTATCTTCTATTAGAAAGTAATGCCTTTTGGTCTGAAGAACGCAGACACCACTTATCAAAGATTGGTCACCAAAATGTTTAAGCAACACATCAGCAGCATTGTTGAAGTGTACATTGACGATAAAATGTGGTCAATCGCAAAGTCGGCAGACAACATTTGACCGATCTAAAGAAAGTGTTCAACATCCTCAAAAGCTATAAGATAAGGCTAAACGCCTTTAAATGTATGTTTAAGGTAAGCTTTGGAAAGTTTCTCTCAGATTTTTGGTTTCACACCGAGGGATTGAAGCAAATTCGAATCAAATAAGTGCAATCTAGAAGATCCAGGCCTCGAAGAACATTAAAGAAGTTTAGAAGTTGACCGAAATGGCAGCAGCTCTCAACTGATTCATTAGACGATCTTCAGATAAGTGCCGGCCATTCGTCTAGCTTTTGAAGAAATGGGAGCAGTTCAACTAGACTCCTGATTGTGACAAGGCCCTTGCCAACTTGAAGAAATACCTGGCCCAGCCACCACTACTTTCTACGCCGCTAAAACATAAAAGACTCTATCTCTCTATCTGGCAATATCAGACCATGCAGTCAGCGTTGTTCTACTGTGATAGCAAAACAAGTAGTAGAAGCTAGTTAACTACGTCAGCAAAGCTCTTTTAAGAGCAGAGAGCAAGTATCTTTCATTGGGGAAGCTGGCCCTTGCATTGGTTATGGCATCACATAAGTTAGTACACTACTTCAGGGCCCATACAATCAACGTCCTCACAAACCATCAGTTTAAGCCACTCCTCAAAAAAGCCAATTTCTTGGGAAGACTAGCAAAATGGCCAGTGGAGCTAAAAGTGTTTGACATCAAATTCCCACCAAGGTCGGCAGTAAAAGTCAGGTACTTGTAAATTTTATTACTGAATTTTCTATTGAACTACCCCAGGAATCCATTCAGACATCTCATGCCAATTAATCAAATGGTGAACCCAACTTGGAGTTATGGGAGATTAATGATCATTGGAAGCTCTTTGTCGACTGAGCATCCAACAACAAGGGGCAAGATCGAGCATAGTTCTAATCATGCCAGATGGTATAACACTGGAGTAGGTTATAAAGTTGGAGTTTACTACGTCAAACAACGAGTCAGAATATGAGGCGTTACTCATCGAACTGCACTGAGCTATAGAGCTCAAAATTGCCGAGATAGCTATATATTCAGATTCCTAGTTAGTAGTTAACCAGATCATGAGTGAGTGTGCGGCAAAAAATAACAGGATGACACAGTACTTGGCAAAAGCAAGGGAGTTGCTTGGCAAATTCAGTAAATACAAGATCCATTAGATCAGCCGCGATAGTAACACTCATGTTAATGCCCTGGCAACACTGGCAACAGCCCTAAAGTCAGGATCAAAGAGAATGATTCACGTGAAGACATTGCCGAGCCCAAGCATATTCTAATAAAAAGTGAAAGCCCTGGCTAGTGAGCAATTAGGGCCATCCTGGATGGACCCTATTATCTCCTATCTCGACAAGGACGAGCTGCTGGAAGATAAAAATGAGGCTAGAAGAATTAAGAACAAATCACTAAAGTACTGGCTATCCCCTGACAAAGAGTTATATAAAAGATCATTCACTGGCCCTTATTTGTATTGTGTCCACCCCGACAAAGTGCAGGGCATTCAATTCGAAATTCACAAAGGTATCTGTGGGAGTCACGTCGACGGAAGATCACTTGCACACCGAGCTATTCCTCAGGGCTATTGGTGGCCCTATATGCAGAACAATGCAGCCTAATATGTGCTGAAGTGCAAAAAGTGCCAGAAGTTTGCGCAAATCATTCACCAGCCAGTCGAGGACCTCACAACCACCACCAGCCCCTGACCCTTTGCACAATGGGAATTGGATATAGTCGGACCGCCATCTCAAGCTCCAAGAAATAAGAGATTCCTCATAGTGGCAATAATTACTTCACTAAGTGGGTGGAAGCAAAGCCCTTATCTACTATCAAAGAAGTTGACACTAAGAGGTTTGTATGGAAGAGCATCATTACAAGATTCGGCATACCTCTCGCACTGGTCTTGGACAATGACACCCAGTTTGACGGTAACATATTCAGAGAATTTTGCAACGGGCTTAGGATAAAAAATTACTATTCAACGTCGGCCTATCCGCAGTGCAATGGGAAAATCGAGATATCAAACAAGACCATGCTCAATAGAATCAAAAAGAGGCTAGAGAAAGCTAAGGGAAGATGGGTAGAAAAGCTGCCTAATGTTTTATGGTCTTATAGAACCACTCCGAGGAGATTTATTGGAGAAACCCCTTTCTCAATGGCATATAGAGTGGATGTGGTAATACACTTGGAAGTAAAATTTCCAGCCATTAGATCAGCAGCATTCGACAACGGCCTCAACAATCACACTTTGGCAAAGGACCTTGATCTTATTGAAGAAAAGAGGGATGCTGCTCTACTCAGACTTATTGGATATCATCAGCAATTGAGCTGAGCCTACAACAAACGAATCCAACCAAGAGCATTTGTTCCCAGAGACTTAGTGTTAAGAAAAGTATTGGGGGCAACCAAGAATCCGGCAGAAGGGAAGCTCAGCCCAAACTGGGAAGGTCTTTACAGAATTGTGTCCCAAGTCGGCATGGGGGCATACCGATTGAAAATTGTCGAAAAAGGGCGACAACTAACCCAACCTTGGAACACAAACAATCTAATAAAATTCTATCAATAGGGGTGTTTCCCAAGTGATGTAATGCTCTACGAAAGTCTATAATAATACATTATTTTTTCCTCAAAAGTTGCAAGTGATTCAACAAAACAACAGACAAGCACAAAAAAGGGGTAGCCATAAAAACCAAGTGTCAAAACTTGGTCTTGTCCAACTTGTTGGCAGATCGGCCAATGAAGGCTATAAAAAACTAAGCGTCAAAACTTGGTCCTCTCCAACTGGTTGGCAAGTCGGCTAATGAAGGCTATAAAAAACCAAGTGTAAAAATTTAGTCGTATCCAAGTTGGGAAGGTCGAATAATAAAGGCCATAAAAAAACAAGTGTAAAAACTTGGTCTTGTCCAACTTGTTGGTGTAAGCACCCCATTTTTGCCCACTCGGCAATCTCCGGTCTGACCAGATCTAATTTTCAAACATCACAATACATGCAAGCCCAAGAAGGGTCTATCAAACTCCAATCCAGTGAACTAGTTGCTTCTCGGACCCACAAGGCCTAATCAAAGCCATAAACATCATCATGCCCTTAGGCAATCCAAGTAGCTTTTCGAGGCCGAGTGGTCTCGGGAACTAATGCCATCTAGGTAGTTTCTCGAGATAGGGCGATCTCGGAGACCAACACCTTATCAAATTCCAAGCGGTTCACTTCTGGCGCCTGCTAGCCCGATAATGTAGAATGTTCGTCATTTGGTAGTTCTCCGAGACCAGACGTTCTCAAAGACCAACACCATCATTATAGGTAACTTTCTAAGACCAAGCATTCTCAGAAACCAACACCAACCCTAAAGGTAGCTCTTTAAGACTAGGCGGTCTCAGGGACCAACATTGCATAGATAGTTTTCCAAGGTTGAGCGGTCTCAGAAACCCACACCTAGGTCAACATCGGTGCCCCCTAGCCCAACTCAGTGAAAAATGGCCAAACCTGCCCCTTGGGCCTCCAGGCACGTTTTGAGAAAGTTCAAAGTCGATCAAAATAGTAAGTCCACCCTTCCAAAGTGCTACTAAGTAGTTAGGCGTGCCCCGCGCGCCTTTTTGTCCAATCCCAGTCCCATTCCGGCTGACTCCGATCAAAATGACCATTTTGTCCCTGAAGGGCCCAGCATTGCACAAATCCCACCGAACAGTGAAAGACTCCCCTGGGATTACCCCTGAATGACCCAACACGCTTAACATAACACTCCGATCCATTCTTGGCCATTTTTAACCAATCCCGGCCAAAATGACTATTTTGCACCTAACAACCCGAACACGCCTCGAAACAACACTGGTCAAAGAATTTTAAACGGTGGGTCTTGTCACAAACCCCTGTTTAACCTAAAGAGGACCTTATGATGCTAAACACCCCCGACTCAATAAAAGTTTCTTAAAGCATCTTGCAGACGCTTCGCCAAAATTGCCTTTTCTCTCGATTCCCTGGTTATAACGCACTGTCAAATGACTTGAGAAATGCGTAAATCAGGGAATTTTCAAAAGCTCATTCATAGGTCTTTCTATCGATACGACTCGATCAGAGAGATCACTTCCCGAAGACCCTCATTGCGTGGCTCGAAAACCACTACTTTCAGTAGCCCCAGGAGCGTCTCACAGACGCTCCACCAAGAGTGACTTTTTCTCCAATTCCTTGATCATAACGCACCGTCAAACGACTTGAGAAATGTATAAATTAGGAAATTCCCAAAAGTATTTCCAGAGTACTTTCCATCGGTACGATCCGATCGGAAGGCCTTGATCACACCGCATAAAAACAGTTACTTTTGAACTTCCACAGAGCCGATCACAGACGCTCCGCAAAAATGTAATTTTATGCACACTTCTTAAGACGATATCTTACACTCCTGAATGCCGTTCAAACTTTTCAAAAACACAAAAGTTCACGAAAAACTCTAGGAGAACACCGTGGTTGCAACCGATTCCTCTGAAACCTTCCTAGTTGGCTCAATTATCGAGAAAAAGTTTAAATGAACACTCCCGGTGATGGAGCGTATACTACATGCACCCAGATTTTGATCAAATCAACCAAAATTTGATCAACTGTTAGCATTTAGTCAGTACAATGGGTGCCACATGGCATTCTGGCAATGGAATTGTACTGGCACATGTGCTATATGCGCTAGGGCAAATTTTGGCCAGGCCCATGTAGCACATGTGCCAAGCTTCTCCCAGGTTGCCTATAAATACAGGCCTCCCCCTTCGCATATTCCAGAATTAAAATTGATAGTGAAGCTCTGCAAAAACTGCTTTAGAACCTCAAATTCCTATATACATCCCACACCCCAAATACTTAGGCTAGATTCTACCTCTCCCTAACCCATACACTTCACCTACATAGTCTTCTACACCATAGAACACCTCCTTCTAGCCCCTCAAGCACACTTAAAGCCCTCCTAGCTCAAGTCAAAACATCTATAGAACATTGCAAGTGTATTGAAGGCAAAATGTGGTATTTCTTTTACATTTTTGTCTCCCCCACTCCTCTCTTCTCCCTCCTAGCCTACTTAGGCTATTCTCAATGTTAATCCCCATCTTCTACCTCCCTTTCTTGCATGCTTGAAGTAAGAGGCTCTTAGTTCATACCTAGAGGAAAGTTAGTGAAAGCCACCATATAGGGAATCTCTCACTAGCCTACTTTAAGATGGTATGGTCTTGGAGCCCTTTCATTATGTGGTGTAGCCTAAAGCTTTGTATTAATTGATGACCCCCTTGCATATTGCTATCTTGTTCATCTCTTGTGTGCTTAGCTTTGTTTTCATGTTTATAACCATGTTTTTCAAAACTTACACTATTCTCATTTATATGCCATTTTCAAGCTCAATATCCCCTTCAAAATAGTTCTAAGAGTTGGTCCCTTGAAGCTTAGAATGAGGTTATAGGAAATCATGCCTTAGAAAATCCTCCCTCCCCCCCCCCCCCCCCAAACCCAAAATTAACTAAGACTCACATTTTTGGATCATTGCATTCCAACTTGCATAAAAATGATTTTCAAACTCTCTAATTCCAAGGTTTCTATTTTCTCAAGTTTAGTGGTTGGAATAGGCCCATAGAACCCTTTCTTGAGTGGTCTCCCTTTTATATTGGCCATAGGAGCCCTAAATTATTAAAATGGTTCCCTCCTCTTTCTATTCTTGCACCAAAATGATTTTCAAACTCTTTGATTTTAAGGTTTCTATTCTCTCAAGTTTAGTGATTGGAATGGCCTCATGGAACCCTCTTTTGAGTGGTCTCTCTGTACATTGGCCATAGGAACCATTAACTTATTGGAATAGCTCCCTTTGGAAAACGGTTTTCAAAAACTTCTTCTCAAAATTTTTTTTCAAAAGTTCATTCTCTCTATCTTTTCATTAAAAATGGTTTTTCAAAAAATTGTCGTTATTGTGTTGATTTTTGAAATCTCTACTCTTTTCAAAATAAATGTTATAATGGTCCTAAGAAAACCTTCTTCGGAATAGTTTTCAAGCACTAAACATATAAACCATATTCTTGGCCAAAGTCAAATTTTCATGGAAATGATCTTCAAAAAGATTGTCTACCAAAGTCCTTTGCATAACATGATTTGTTTTCCAAAACTCTTGTCAAAACAATGCATAAAACCACCTTTCAAAACCATCTTCCAACCCAACCCTAGGTTAACTTAACCCAAGTTATCTAACCCTAGGTTAACTTGACCCTAGTTATCCAACCCTAGGTTAATTTAACCCAAGTAGGTTAACCGTAGGTCACCTTAACCCTTGGTTAACCCAACCTTAGTTAGTTAACCTTAGGTCACCTTAACCCTAGGTCACCTCAAGTCTAGGTTAACCAAACCCTAGTTGATTAACCCTAGTCCAACTTAACCTAAGTTCTCCAAACCCTAGGTTAACCCGGCCTTAGTTAGTTAACTTTAGGCCACCTTAACCGTAGGTTAACCTAACTTAAGTTAGTTAACCTTAGGTTACCCCTAACTTTGGGTCAGCCCCAACCTAGGTTAGTAAAGCTCAAGGTTCCAACTCATGGATCCCTTTTAAATGATTTTTCTATTTAAAACTATTCTCATAACCCATTTTTCCAAAACCTCCCACCTTCTTGAGATTTCAAAAACTAGCTCCATAACCTTTTCAAATACTTTTACACTCTATCTTTAAATTGTTTCCAAAAATGTTTTCAAGAACACACAATCCTAAGGTGTCCCTACCCCTTCTATGGTTAGGGATTCCAAAGGAAGGTGATATATCAAAAACAACCCTCAAAGTTGTCTATATTAGGGTTCCAAAGCCCTAGGTGTTTTCAAAAATCACTTTCAAAAAGCTTTTTTGAAGATAAGTTCACAAGAGTATTTCCAATCCCAAACTCTACCTCTAAAGTTTTTAAAATAAGACTCCAAAACATTTTTAAAGCTCCCTTTAGTTTTTTTCAAAATCACTTCAAAACCCCCTTGATTCAAATTTAAAAACATTCAAAATCATTTTCAAATCCAATTTCCAAACATTTCAAACATCACAAGTCCTAATTCAAAGGCCTTTTTCTAAAACTCTCAAGTTTTCTTTTTCCAAAGATCTCAGAGCATCTTCAAATATTCCAAAGGCCTTAATGCACCTTTTTTTCATCGGGCTTTTACCCGAACTACGAATGACCTAATTCTCGCCAAATAAGATACGTAGGCAACCTAAAATGGTGCGGTCAAAACTTTCTATCAATTCAACCTTTCTATTCAAAACTCCTTCAAAACTCCCATGTTTTCAAACTTCTTCCAAAACTTGCATCATGCATCATTCATCTAAAAAGTGATGACTAAACCCCGTTTTGAAAACCCTAAAGTGGATATTAAGTGGACAATAATAACTAGTTATTCTAGTAAGTGAACAAAGGGTGAACAGACATGTAGGTACCGAAAGGGCGGGGTACGGTGATGATCTTAAGATATCTTCCCTAAACGTAACCAACCCCCGAACCATAGATTTCTGTTTTGGAAAGACCAAAATGGAGTTACTTTCAAAAAGGGTTTAAAACTTTCTAGAGGTTGCCAAACAACCTATTTTCTCAAAAACCCTCTCTCGAGGAGTTTTTCAAATCCTTTTTCAAAAATCCTAAGTTTAATCTTCGGATTAACACTTAGTTTTAGGTGACCTAACTCACCTTAATCAAGTTCGGTGGTGACTCCCATTTTTCTAAAAAGCCTTTAATCAAACCTATTTCAAGGTCAAATCTAGTAGCACTCGTCCTTTTAGGAGGACGGGTTCTAATGATAGAGTTTCATGCTTTTTCCCGAGTCGAAATGACTTGGTCTAAAAATCGGGCCGCGACAGTTGGCAGATTGGCCAATGAAGGCTATAAAAAATCAAGTGCAAAAACTTGGTTCTATCCCAAAAATTTGGACAAGTTGGCCAATGAAGGCCATAAAAAACCAAGCATTTAAACTTGGTCATGTCCAAAAAATTTGGACAGGTCGGCCAATAAAGGCCTTAGCCTAGAAAGGCAAGATAGAACAAAAATCCAAAACTAAGATTATATGCTTTAAACGAAAAGACATCCATACAAGAATCAATTAGAAGACTACGCAAAAGTAAGATACAAATACTTTGAAAACATAAAACTAAAGTAAAAGCTAGGCTACAACATCTTCATCAAGCCTCTTAGTTGGATCAGCCGAGTCAAAAAGAGTAGGTGCAGCTTCAATCGTCTTCAAGATGTCAGCTTCAGTTGTCTTCAGTGCATCTGTATCCGTTGTCTTGGGGACAACACCTTCAGTCATCTCGGATACACCCGTAGTAGGAATCACTAGAGTCTATGTATCCTTGGTCGTCTCGAAGACACCCTCATCACTATTCCCCAGTGTCTTCTCAAAGTAGTCTGGAACATCTCTCCAAAGGCTGGAGGAACTCTTGACATTCATTGCCTTCAGAGCCCCGTGCCAACATTTGATGAAGATAGTTTGCCTGAGATCAACCATCTAGTTGGCAGTATCATTCAAGTTTTGTTTATGCCTCTCCTCATACTCGGCCTTCTTCTTGGCAAGCTCAGCTTTAAGCGCCTCAACTTTAGCCCTCGACTTGTATAAGTCCACTGAGAGTATAGCCTTCTCATTCTCCAGCTTTGACACGGCATCATCTTTCTGGATTAGATCGGTTGTAGCTTGGTCCAACGCAATCTCTGCCTTGTTTGCTTCCTTTTCGGCGGTCAGTTGGGATTGTTTCATCTTGATCTACTCTGCCTTCAGCGTGCCGTGCTCCTTAACAAGCTGGTTGTGCTCCTCAGACAGAGCTCGAAAGTGTCAAATGACCTCCAAAGCGTTAAGAGAGCCTTGGAAGTGAAACAGAGACAACAAGATTAATACACAATTAATAAAGTCATTGCTAAAAATAAATGGGAAAAAGAACTTACCAGCGGGGATTCATGAAAGGCTCCTACAAAGATAGAGAGATTGTCGTTGCTCTTCAACAAATCAACGTCAACCCATTGGAGGTTACTTTCAACCACCCCCAACGCCACTTCAGCCAACTTGATTAGGGAGTCAGTCGGTTGTATACGACGTTCACCAATTGTGGTTTTGATAACCATAAAGTTGGCATCATCAACTGCTGCACTGTTGCTTGGATGAGGGTTTGTCGACACAACTTTGGCCTTCTTGGGTGCAGGCTCAATCAGTGCGTCTCCCATCATTGGCTTCTTCTTCGACGCCCTTGTCTCCCTCCTTTGCTTATCAAGTTCAGCAGCACTGACCTCTGTAGCGAAGACAGGGGCAATGGGCTTCGTCGACTTGGCCACTGGCTTTCCCGATTTCTTCAATCTCTTTGTTACCTTTTGCATTACCATTTCTTTGAGGTTCATTGTGTTAGGAGTATCAGAATCGGAAGGCAACAGGAACACTAACTTACGCCTCTTTCCAATTTCGTCCGTAACTTCGCGGTCTGGCACCGTTGATGGAGTTGATGTTGACGCAAATCCGGATGACCTTGACCGATCTGAGGATATATATTCGACCGAATGATCACCAGAATGGGCCACCGCATCAGTAATGGACCGAGGCAATTTGAATGACTCCCAACTTGGGAAGTTAACTTTTGATGACACTGGGATCACATTTTCAACAACTTGAGTTCTCGAATTTGCTATTGATGATAGAGCATCAGCAGGCATGTCATCAACAATCACTCGATTGTTAAGATGTATACGCTTAATAGTAATCCCTACTGGGATATCGGCAAACTCATCTGTTGAGTCAATGCCTTGATTTTGATGATAACAAAACATGGTTAAATGATCTAATAATTCTACTTAGTGTGCAGATGAATTATTAATTAGATCTTGACTTGAAGCTTATCATAATAGAGGATTTATGATAAAAAGCATGATGAAGTGATGTATTTTACAAAGGTGATATTATAAGAGGAAAAATAAATTTCAAGTTGATGAAAATCCTAGATTGAAGATTGATAAGCATGAAAGAATAGCATATTCAACAATGGTGATTTTATAAGGGAATGAAGATGATAGATATCAAAGAAGAAGAATGAAAATGATCAAAGCCTTGATTTAAAAGATTGAAGACTTTGAGTACTTGAAGACATCTTGCAAGAATGGAAAAAGAAGAGACCAACTCAAAAACATAAAAGCTTTCTTGATAGATGTAAAGATGTCTTGAAGACATGGAAGGAATCACAAGATTTGGAAAGCTTTCTTGAGTTGTTGAAGTCCATGGAGAAGCCATGTTGATTGAAGAAATGAAGATTCTAAGTCGTGGAAGCTCTCTTGAAGATATTGAAGAAGACTTGAATCAATGGATGAAGCTATGATAATGGAAGAGCTCTACAAGTGATGAAAATGAAGAAAACTCACCTTGAATGGATTGAAGATGTTCTTGGAGTCATCTAATCTTGAAGAAGTGTTTGCAAGCTTTAAAAAGCCTATTTAGATGATCCTTGAAGAGATTGGAAGCTTTGAAAAAGAATGAAGAAAAGTTGCAAAAATATGAGTTTTGGTAAAAAGAGTCGACCCCTCAAGCAAGAAGAGTCGACTCATTCGAACAGAGCCTTGGAATTCTGCTGGAAGCTTAAAAGAGTCGACTCCTGGCCAAAAAGAGTCGACTCATTGCAACAGAGAACAAACAATTCTGCAGACTGCTGAAAAGAGTCGACTCCTGGGACAAAAGAGTCGACTCATTTGGACAGAAACTTGAAAAATCTGCTAAAATGCAAAAAGAGTCGACTCATTGTGAAAAGAGTCGACCCCTAGACCGTAACGGCTAGTTTTCTAACAGACAGTATGGGCAAAACTTCAACCAAATCTTCTCCCATACTTCTCCAACGGCTAGAATCGATCCATACCTATATATATGAGATACATACAGCTTCAAACAAGAAGAGGAGAGCAATCATACCATTCATATCAAGTGCTTGAAGCTGAAAATCACCTGCACCTAACTGTTACATATTCTTGCTGAGTGTTTAAAGTTATCCATTGAGTTGTATTCATTTGTATACTAACTAGGAGAGTCACTCTTTGTATAATCTTCATTCATTCTTGTTTGGGTGGGTTTGTAACCTTGTAAGTTTAAGTGTTCTTGGGAAAAACACTTGTAAGTTTAAGAGAAGCTTGGACAAAATCTCTTGGGTTTTGAAAGCTTGGGAAGAAGCTTTTGTAAAGAGTGAGCTGGGCACTCGTGGCACAACCAGCAGCTGTGTAAGGAGTATTACATAGTGGAATTCCTTCGAAAGGATCGAAGAAGAGAGGACGTAGGCAAGGTTGGCCGAACCTCTATAAATCTGGTGCACTTCTTTTCTGCCTCTGTTTTGTTTAATTGCTCACTATACATGTTTGCATAAATATATATATTGACATATACTCCACTTGCTTGATATATATATTTCGATTAATTGTTGTTAAAATACATAAACAAGTTTTAGTTGAAATTCTTGTTAAAAAATTCTATAAAACCCAATTCACCCCCCCTCTTGGGTTGCCTACTTGGGCCAACATCATCGACTGCACCCTCCTTTGCTAGCTTAGCAATCACAGCAGGTAGGATCCTTACTGAAGCTGTGAATGTGGAAACTCGGAGGGGGTAATTAAGTAGGATGTGAGGAGTTCTTGCAATATCACACAGCCGACCAATACCTCTGTAATTCAGGACCTTGTTCAGATTAGGCAAGTTGACACCCCAAGTTTGCTTCTTATTCGTACCAAACATTAGAAAAATCAAAACAGGGCAAGTTAGATATGTACAAGTTAAAGCGCATGAGAAGTAAAAGGTCGGCACCAACCTAACTCTTTGGGGGTTCTACGACATCGACTCAACGACATCTAGTCAGCAGGAAGGTCACCAAACTCCTAGGGGCTAGAAACCCAGATCCTGACATCATCAACTCCCTTACCCGAAGAGGGGAGACATTTCACTATTTTCTTTCATTTATCGGTCACCCTAAGGTATACTTTCCAACTATCGCGCTCAACTTTGCACAAAGTGTAGCAAAAGTCAAGCTCGACAAGCCCTAGGTTAACACCTAGGATTCTACTCAGCTTGAGCACCCCCAATACAATCCGATAAGTATTTGGGCTGATTTGGGCAAGACAAATATTATGGTGTTTGTAAGCACCCCATTTTTGTCCGCTCGGTAATCTCTAGCCTGATCGAACTCCTTTTCAAAACTCCGTAAGCATATTCAAGCTTAAATCAACTTTCAAACCCCTATCCAGTCAGTCAACTGTGTTTCAGGCCCGCTGGGCCCAATGGAAGCCTAATAACCAAACCTACCCCTTGGGTCTCCATGCACGTTTTGAGAAAGTTCAAAATCCCTCAAAATGGTAAGTCCACCCTTCCAAAATGTTACTAAATTGTTAAGCATACTCCACACGCCATTCGGTCTAATTTTGGTCTCATTTTGGCTAACTTCGGTCAAAATGACCATTTTACCCCTGAACGCCCCAGCTTTGCACAAACCCCACCGAACGGTAAAATAATTTTCCGAAACCATCCCTGAACGACCCGACACACTTAACATAACACTCCGATCCATTCCTGACCATTTTCAACCAAAACTAGCCAAAATGACCATTTTACCACTGACAATCCAAACGCGCCCTGAAACAACACTAGTCCTAGGATATTGAGTAGCGGGTCTTGTCACACCCCCCTGTTTAACCTAAGGAGGACCTTATGACGCTAAACACCCACCATTTGATAAAGGCTCCATTGAGCGTCACGCAGACGTGTTGGCCCAAGTAGGCAACCCAAGAGGGGGGGGGGTGAATTGGGTTTTATAAAATTTATATCAAACAATGCAGCTAAAAACAATTTAAGTAATGTGGCAGTGAGCAATCAAACTAATAACCAAGCAAGCAAACAATATAATGTAATACAAGGAAGTAATATGTGCAAAGAGATGAAGAACACCAGATTTATAGAGGTTCGGCCAAACCTTGCCTACGTCCTCTCTTCCTCGATCCTCTCGAAGGTATTCCACTATGTAAACTTTCCTTACACAGCTGCTAGTTTTTCTCCAAGTGCCTAGCTCACTTTTACAAGAGCTCTTCCCCAAGCTCTCAAAACCCAAGAGATTTTGTCCAAGCTTATCTCAAACTTACGAGTGATTTTGTCCAAGCTTCACTCAAACTTTACAAGTGTTTTTCCCAAGCTACACCCAAACTCACAAGTGTTTTTCTCAAGAACACTCAAACTCACAAGTGTTTTTCTCAAGAACACTCAAACTTACAAGTTTACAAACCCACCCAATAATAGATGAAGGTTGTACAATGAATAACTCTCTCTCAAAGAGTAGATAAACAAATTTTCAGCTCACTCAAGAACCCCCCAAAAGAATAAAAACAGAGTATAAGATGTGGAAGATGAAATATCACTTTGTAGCACTTAATCTTGAGTTCTTCTCATGTTCTTCTTGTTCTTCATCATCATATATGTGTTGGGGATCTTGTATATATAGTCTTGAGTTGATTATAGCCGTTGGAGATGGATGGGAGATCATTTGATACGAAAACGGCGGAGTATAACGTTCAAAAAACTAGCCGTTACCTTAAATGAGTCGACTCTTTTGCTGCAGGGGTCGACTCTTTTTGTGTTGCAGCAGATTTTTGAAGGTTCTGCCCAAATGAGTCGACTCTTTTGGTCCAGGGGTCGACTCTTTTGGTCTAAAACTGCACAATCAACTCTCTGTTGGAATGAGTCGACTCTTTTATGCTAGGCGACGACTCTTTTGATGTTCCACCAGAATTTTCAGCCTCTGTTTGAATGAGTCGACTCTTTTGCTTGAGGGGTCGACTCTTTTTAGGAAAATCCTTAACTTTTGCAATACTTCTTCAATCTTCTTCAATATCTTCAAGCTCTTTAAGAATCATCCAAGTAAGGTTTCTAAGGCTTGAAAAGACTTCTTCAAGGCATGTTGACTTCAAGAACATCTTCAACTCTTCAAGATAAAATCAATACACTTTTGATTATATTTAGAGTTCTTCAATCAACATTACTTCTTCCATTGATCCAAGTCTTCTTCAAAATCTTCAAGAGAGCTTCCAAGACTTGAGATCTCTTTTCTTCAATTGATCTTTCACGCTTATTTGAACTTCTTCAATTTCTTTGCTTGATCTTTATCAACTTGATTTCTTCTAGGATTCTTTAATCAATATAACTTCTTCCATCAATTCAAGACTTCAACATAATCTTCAATGAAGCTTCCAACTCTTGTGATTTCTTATCAATACTTTCAAGACATCTTCAAAACTTCCAAAAAATAAACTTCCACGTCTTTAAGTGAGTCTCTTCTTCTTCCATTCTTGCAAGACATCTTCAAATCTTCAAGGTGAGCTTCCATGTCTTGTAAGAGTCATCTAAATGAGGTTGCAACTATGAGATTGTTGAATCATACTCATTATACTTCTTGTCTTCATTGTTTCATGACAAGCTTCTCACCACAAGTTCTTCAATATCTTCAATGTGACAAGTTCTCCACTGTTACTTGACAAGCTTCAACTTGTTGCTCCCCCTTTCTTTTATGCTTTATGCCTCAATGCATTTTCCAGATTTAGAGTAGAAAAATCAACCAATTTAGAAGTTCATAGCATGCATGATGATATAGTGGACTTGATATGGCCATGAGGATCGATGGTCTTCATAGTGAAGTGTAACCATATTTGTATGGTGCCAGCTCTTCGGTCTTCAATTCTACTTGAAATCCTTTGTTGTATTTGCACTTCAATTTGTACTTTAGTCTTCAAGAATTGACTCCATGTCAACTTGAATACTCTTCAAATAATCTTGCTTGAGTGCTTTGCTTCTTTGAATAACTTCTTGAATCATCATAAGATCTTCAGTCACTTGCATCCTTCTTTTGAATACTTGTTGAACTCCTTGAGCATCTTCAATCTCTTCAAGAATAAGATTACCTAAGTAATCTTCTTGTTGGATACTCAACCGATCAACTCAATTATTTTCTTGTTATCAAATGATTATAATCTAATCTGCACACTCAAGTGAAATCATTAGATAACAACCACATGGTTTTGTTATCATCAAAATCAACATGGGGATCAACCTTGAGTCAACAAGACGCTCAACCCGAATGGCCTTTTCTCTTGATTCCCTAGTTATAAGGTGCTGTCAAATGACTCGAGAAATGCGTAAACCAAGAAATTCCTGAAACCGCATCCACAGATCCTTCCATCAATACGGCTTGATCGGATAGATCGCTCCCAGAAGCCCTTCATCATACGGTGTAAAAACTACAACTTCCAGCAACCTTTAGAGCATCTCGCAGATGCTTCGCCAAAGTTAACTTTTTCTCCAATTCCCTTATTGCAACGCACCGTCGAACGACTTGAGAAATATGTAAATCTAGGAATTTCTGAAAGTATTTCTAGAGTACTTTCCATCGGTACAGTCTGATCCAAAAGATCACTTTCTGAAGGCCTCGATCACATGACACGAAAACAGCTACTTACGAACACCCTCAGAGCGTATCACAAACGCTCTGTAAAGATGTCCTTTTATGCATGCTTCCCGAGATGATATCATACGTTTTCAAACACAATTCAAACTTTCTGAAAACATGAAAGTTCACTAGAAACCCTAGGAGAACATCGTGGGTGCAGCCGACTCCCCCGAAACCTTCTCGATTGGCTCAATTATCAAGGAAAAGATTAAACAAACACTCCCGGTGACGGAGCGTATGCTACATGCACCCAGATTTTGATCAAATCGACCAAAGTTCAATCAACTTTCAGGATTTAACCAGTACACTGGGTGCCACATATCTTTTTGGCAATGAAATAGTACTTGTGCATGTGCTACATGCGCTAGGGCAAATTTTGGCCAAGCGCATGTAGCACATGCGCCAGGCCTGTTCCAGTTTGCCTATAAATACCAGCCTCCCCTTTTTATATTCCAACTCTGAAATTGATGCGAAGCTCTGCTGAAACTGCTCCAGAAGCTCGAATCCCTATATATATTCCAACCCTCCAATACTTAGGCTAGATTCGACCTCCCTCAAGGCCATACACTTCACATATAAAGCATTATACACCACTAAACACTCCCTTCCAGCCCTTCAAGCCTTCTTGAAGTCATTCAAGATTTAATCAAGACATCCATTAAAGACTACAAGTGTGTTGAAAGCAAAATGTGGTATTTCTTTTACATTTGTGTCTTCCCCCACTCTCCTCTTCTCCCTCTTAGCCTACTTAGGCTATTCTCTATTTTAATCCACATCTTTAACCTCCATTTTTTGCATGCTTGAGCCAAGAGGGCTCTTAGTCCATGCCTAGAGGAAAGCAAGTGAGAGCCACCGTGTAAGGGGATCTCTCACTAGCCTACATTAAGATGGTATGTGTAAGCACCCCATTTTTGACCGCTCGGCAGTCTACACTCCGTCCAGACTTATTTTCAAGTCATTGTGGACATATTCCAATCGAAACCAATCCTCTAGGTCCAAATTCCGTCTATCCATCGCTTCGTGGGCCTGTCAGGCCCAAATAGAGGCAAAATGACCAAAATGCCCTTAGGGGCATTGTCCTTTCTTATTCCAATTCCAATCCCTCTCTCGAGACAGTTTATTCCTCGAGACGGTCCGAGTAGCAAAACTACTCACAAAACTGTTAGAGTGGTGGAAACACTCACAATCCAAGCACGTCTCTTTGGAGACGGTAAGACCCCTTTCCAATCCCACTCTCGAGACAGTTTATTCCTCGAGACGGCTCCAATCCAAGCACGTCTCTTCGGAGACGGTAAGACCCCTTCCAGTCCCACTCTCGAGACAGTTTATTCCTCGAGACGGTCCAAGTAGCAAAACTACTCACAGAACCGTTAAAGTAGCGAAAATACTCACAAAACCGTTAGAGTAGCGAAAATACTCCCAAATCATCAACCCCGTCCGAGTAGCGAAAATACTCACAAATCATCAACCCCGTCCGAGTAGCGGAAATACTCCCAAATCATCAACCCCGTCCGAGTAGCGAAAATACTCACAAAACCGTTAGAGTAGCGGAAATACTCACACCATGAGAGTGGCGGAAACACTCAGAACCCAGGTCAACACCAGTGTCTGTTAGCTCACTTCGGTGAAAAATGACTAGACTACCCTTAGGACCTTTTCCGAGACTTTTCGGTCAAGATGACCATTTTGCCCCTAAGCATCCGAATGCCCCGGGAACCACACCAACTCTGGGTATCAAACCGGTAACCTCCTAAGAATACTTTTTATAGTATTCTTAACCTTCCTTTACCTTTCCGGACCATTCTGAGTCAGTTCCGGCCAACCCGGTACAAAATGACCGTTTTGCCCCTCGAGGGCCGGTCTCCATTTTCGACCACGCCGGCTCTGGGTATCAAACCGGTAATGTCCCGAGAATACTTTTTATAGTGTTCTCAACCTTCCTTTACCTTTCTGGATCATTCCGAGTCAGTTCCGGCAAACCCGGTACAAAATGACCGTTTTGCCCCTAGTGGGCCGGTCTCCATTTCCGACCACGCCGGCCCTAGGAATCAAACCGGCAACCTCTGGGAACATTCTAAATAATGTTTCCAGATCCCAAGTCTTTTCCCGGGACAATCCGAGTTCGCCCCGGCAGTTTTCCGGTCCGATTGACCATTTTGCCCCTAAAGGCCCGGTCAACCTTTCCGACCCACCTTATCTTCATTTTTCAAGTCAAATACCTCCAGGACACTATTTTAAGTGTTCCTGCTTCTTTCCGGCCTTCCGGGTCACTCCCGGCTCCTTCAAATCATTCCCGGACTTTCCGGAGTCACTCCTAGTGAAGCCAAGCTAAAGATTGCATGGTAGTCACTAGTACAGGCGCCCAAATCTAGTCAAAGATACGTTGTTTGCCGACCTTAATTGTTTCCTAAATGGCTGGCCCCACTAGTAGTGGCGCCAAGCCAAAAAATGGCCTGGCGCCACTCCTAGTGGCGCCAGTGTATAATTTGGCCTGGCGCCACTGCAACAGGCGCCAGGTTTGTCTTCCCTCTATAAATACAGAGCCTCGTTCAACGTGAAAAGGGTCTGCAAACTTAACCTAAAAATCCTATATTTCGATATACAGAGCTCGAGCACCTCCAAAACCCTAGCCTCCCTAGGTTTTCCCAAACCCTAGCCACTATACGCAAACCCTAGCCTCCTATACACTCATACACTCCCCCACACACTCATACACTATCCTTCAACCACTCTTTGAAGACTTGAAGAGCTGCCATCCAAAACTTGAAAACAATTCTTAAAGACTAAAGGTGAAGATCAAGACAAAGACCGAAGACCAAAGATCGAAGACTGCATGGCGTGCAAAATAAACAAGAAACAAGGTAAGCTTTCTCTTTAATTTTTTGCACTTCCCCCCTCTCTCTTCTCTCTCCAACCCACTTGGGTTTTCTCTATTTTAATCCCCCATTTCTTTCCCCCCCCCCCCTTCTTTGCATGCTTGAAACAAGGGGACTCCCGGTCCATGTGTAGGATTAGACTATTGGAGAGTCACCGTGTCAGGGGCTTTCCTTTAGGCTAACCGGAGACCACGTGGGTTCGGCCCCCTTGATATGTGGTGAAGCCTTAACCTTGTATGTTCACGACCCCAAATTGCATTGTGCATATCATAATCTTGCATCTTCCAAAATCCATTTTCAAAGTTGTCTTCAAAATCGTTTTCAAACTTGTTTTCAAAATTGCATAAAAATCTCTTTTTCAAAAACTTGTTTTCAAAACCATGATTCTAGGGTGATTCTAGCCTTTCCATGGCTAGGGTTGCTTTAGGAAAGTGTTACATTAAAAGTGACCCTTTTGGTCTATATTTTCAAACCTTATTGTTTTCCAAAACCACTTTCTTAAAGTGGTTCTAGCCCTCTTTTGGTTAGAATCGCTTTAGGAAAGTGAGACGTTTTCATGCTTTCCAAAAAACTCTCTCTTTAAAAATCTCTTTCTAAAAATCTCTTTTTCAACATACTTTCCTAAAACTCTCCTCTCCAAAATTGTTTTCAAAAACTCCCCTCCAAAATCTATTTTTTCAAAACCCTTTTTTTCAACTCCTTTCCAAAAAACTCTCTCTTAAAAATTCACTTTCCAAAAACGCTCCCTAAAAATCTTTCCAAAAACTCTCTTTTTCAAAATCTTCCTTCTAGAAATTTCCTCTATAGGATTTCCTTCCAAAATCTATGTTTCCAAAAACACACTTTCCAAAAACTCCTCCCTAGGATTCCCTTCTAGAAAACCTTCATTTCCAAAAATGCGTTTTCCAAAAACTCTTTCCTTAGAGCCCAAGTCAAGCCCTAGAGCCCATAATTAGGAAACCCTAATTTTCTTTCCAAAAACATGGTTTTCCAAACTTTGCCCCAAACCTAGGTTTCCAAAACCTTTTGTTTTCACATCCAAACTCTACACGTTTTCAAAACTTATTTTCTATGTCAAAACTATAATTTTCCAAATCTAGGGTTTCTAGAATCTCCTTTTCCCAAATCTTTGCCAAATCCTATCTTCCCTTTAGGAAACCGAATCAAATCTTCCCGTTTAAGAAACTAGATTCCGTCCTCCGTTTTTGGAAACAAAATCAAATCTTTTCTTTTAGAAACAAAATCCAATCCCTTCCCAATCCAACTCTTTCTTAATTCAAATCCTTTCTAATCCTCCACTTTCCTAAATCTTAAGTTTCCAAAATTTGAACATAAAATCTTTCCTAAGTTTTAAAACTCAACTTTCAAATCTTTCCTAATTCAACCCTTTCCTAATCTCAAGATTTTCTAAAACTCTAAGACTTTCCAAATCTTAAACTTTCTAAATTTCAAATCTTTCTAAATTCTTAAACTTTCTTAAACTTCAAATCTTTCCAAATCTAAGACTTTTCTAAATTCAAAACTTTCTTAATTCAAACATTTCTTAAACTGAAAACTTTCCTTTTTCAAACCTTTCCTAAAACAAAACTTTCTCATTTTCAAAACTTTCTTGTTTTCAAAACTTTCCAAAATTGAAACTTCCCTTTTTCAAAACTTTCTTAATTTCGAAACTCTCCTAATTTGAAAACTTTCCTAATTCAAAACTTTCCTAAGTTGAAACTTTCTTAAACCAAAACTTTCCTAATTCACAACTCGGAACTTTCCAAAAATGAAACTTTTCTAATTCGAAGCTTTCCTAACTTGAACCTTTCCTAATTCAAGCATTTCCTAAAATCCAATCCTTCCAAATCTTCCAAGCCAAGTCAAATCTTTCCTAAGTCTCTTCTCTTTCCTAAGTCTAGGTTTTCTTAAACCTTCTCTTTTCCAAAACAAGTCCAAATCTATCTTTTTAAATCCAAGTCCAATCTTTTCCAAAATTTCAATTTCCAATCTCCTCTTCTAATCCCAAATCAAATCCGGTTTTCAATTCACTCTCTTTCTTCTAATTCAATTTCTCTCTTCAAATCAATATCTTTTCAATCGGACTCCGGTCCGAACTACGACTGACCTGATTCTCCCAAAGGGATACGTAGGTAACCTTCATAGGTACGGTCACAATACTTTTCAAACTTTCAATTCCACCCTCATGGGTGTGGTTTTTAAATCTTTCCAAATCTCAAATTTCAATCTATTTTCAAAATTTCAATTTCAAATTTCAATTTTCAAATTGCTACTTTCAATTTCCAAAACTTTTCAAATCTCTTTCATGTCAAATCAATTCTTCTTTTCAAATTCCTTTCTAAACCTATTTTTCAATTCTCTTATTTTGCACTTGCATATCATGCATCATGTTAGTTTATAAACATTATTTTTCAAAGTGAATAGGGTTGAACTATAGTTAGTTAAAGACTCTCATAGGTGCATCTAGGGTAGATTGACATGTAGGTACTGAAAGGGCGGGGTAGGGTGATAGCTTAGTGCGTCTTCCCTACACGTAACCAACCTCCGAACCTAGGATCACTGTTTTCAAAGACCAAAAGGAGTTATTTTTCTAAAAAGGGCTAAATGTTTTCCAAAGGTTGCCAAACAACCTGTTTTCCTAAAAACCCTCTCTTGAGGTGGTATTTTCAAAAACCCTAAGTGTAGTCTTCGGATTACTCTTAGTTTTTAGGTGACCTAACTCACCTTAATCAAGTTAGGTGGCGACTCCGAACATTTTTCAAAAGCCCTTTATCCAAACTTATTTTTCAATTCAAACCTAGTCGCACTCATTTTTTAGGAGGATAAGTTCTAACGAGAGAGTACAGCATTTTTCCCGCTTGGGTGAGTATTCCTCGAGTGCAAAAAATCTGGACGCGACAGTATGTCCTAGGAGCCCCTTGATTATGTGGTGTAGCCTAAAAACCTTGTATGTATTCATGAACCCCTTACATTTTGCTAACTTGATCATGTCTTGTGTGCTTGGCTTTATTTTTATGCTTCTAACCATGTGCTACAAAGCTTGCATTATTCTTGTTTCCATGCCATTTTTAAGTTCAACATTCCTCTAAAAAATGGTTCTAACAGTTGGTCCCTTGAAGTTTAGAATGAGACCTTAGAAATGATGCCTTAGAAAATCCTCACTAACCTCTAACTCACACTTTTGCATCCTTGCATTTCAATTTGCATAAAAGTTGTTTTCAAACTCTCTAATTTCCAAGGCTTCCATTCTCTCAAGTTTAGTGATTAAAATGGCCCCATGGAACCCTCTCTTAAGTGGTCTCCCTTCTATATTGGCTATAGGAGCCTTAAATTGTTAGAATGGTCCCCTTCTCTTTTTATTCTTGCACACAAGTGATTTCCAAACTCTTTGATTTTCAAGATTTCCATTCTCTCAAGTTTAGTGGTTGGAATGGCCCCATGGAACACTCTCTTGGGTGGTCACCCTTTTACTTGGCCATAGGAACCCTCTCTTATTGGAATGATTTCCTTCAAAAATGGTTTTCATCATCCTTTTGCAAAAGTGGTTTTCAAAAATTCATTACCTCCATCTTTACATTAAAAATGGTGTTTCAAAAAGTTGTCATCATCATTTTTTTGGATTTCATACACTTGTCAAGATAATGGTCATGAGGAAACCTTCCTTGGAATGGTCTCCAAACATCAACCATACTCTTGGCTAGAACCAAATTTTCATGGAAATAATCTTCAAAAGGGTTGTCAACCAAAATCCTTTGCATAATATAAGTTGTTTTCCAAAACCCTTTCCAAAAGTGCATGAAATCACCTTTCAAAACCATCTTTCAATCTAACTCTAGGTTAACTTGACCTTAGTTATCTAACCCTAGGTTAACTTGGCCCTAGTTATCCAACCCTAGGTTAACTTGACCCTAGTTGCCTAACCCTAGGTTAATCTAATACAAGTTACTTAACCTTAGGTTAACTTGACCCTAGTTGTCCAGCCCTAGGTTAATTTGACCCTAGTTGTCCAACCTTAAGTTAACTTGACCCTAGTTGCCTAACCCTAGATTAATCTAACCCAAGTTAGTTAATCCTAGGTTAACTTGACCCTAGTTATCCAACCCTAAGTTAACTTGACCCTAGTTGTTCAACCCTAGGTTAACTTGACCCTAGTCACCTTAACCCTTGGTTAATCAAACCCTAGTTAGTTAACCTTAGATCACTCCTAACCATTGGTCAACCTAACCTAGGTTAGTATACTTCAATGTTCCAACCCATGGACCCCTTTTTGAATGATCTCTCTATTTAAAACTATCCTCATTACCCATTTTTCTAAAACCTCCTACTCTCTTGAGATTTCAAAAATCAACTCCATAACCTCTTCAAATGTTCCTACACTCTATCTTCAAAATATTTCAAAAAATGTCCTCAAGAACTCACAACCCTAAGTGTCCCTAGCCCTCTTATGGTTAAGGACCCCAAAGGAAGGTGATATATCAAGAGCAACCTCCAAGGTTGTCCATATTAGGACTCCAAACCTTTAGCCATTTTCAAAAACACTTTCAAAAACTAATTCATCAAAACATTCCAAAGTCATCCCTCCAAGGTTTTTAAAAACAAGACCTCAAAAACACTTTCCAAATCTCTTGAGTCATTCCAAAGAATTTTTCAAAAAACTCCCTTAAGTTGATCCAAAAACATTTTTAAAGCACTCTCTCATCCAAATCTCAAGTCAAAGCTTTCAAGACCACAAAGTGTCTTCAATTTTCCCAATGACCACAAAGTGTCTTCAACTTTCTCGACAACCACAAAGTGACTTCAAACTTTTCCAAAGACCTTAAAGCGTCTTCAAACATTCCAAAGGCCCTAATGTGCCTATTTGCCATCGGGCTCTTGCCCCAACTACGATTAACCTGATTCTCACCAAATGAGATACGTAGGCAATCTAAAATGGTGCGGTCATAACTTCTATTTCAATTCCAATCCCTTCTTCAAAAACTTTCAATCTATTCAAAGTTCTTATTTCAAACTCCTTCAAAACTCCTATATTTTTAAACTTCTTTCAAAACTTGCATCATGCATCATTCATCCGAAAGGTGATGACTAAACCCCGTTTTTAAAACTTTAAAGTGTATATTAAGTGGACAATGGTAACCGGTTATTCTAGTGAGTGAACAAAGGGTGATTAGACATATAGATACTGAAAGGGCGGGGTAGAGTGATGATCTTAGTATATCTTCCCTACACGCAACTAACCCCCGAACCATAAATTTCTGTTTTCGAAAGACCAAAATAGAGTTATTTTCCAAAGATTGCCAAACAGCCTTTTTTTTTAAAAACCCTCTCTTGAGGGAGTTTTTAAAACCTTTTCCAAAAATCCTAAGTTTAATCTTCGGATTAACACTTAGTTTTAGGTGCCCTAACTCATCTTAATCAAGTTAGGTGACGACTCTTAACTTTCTAAAAAGCCCCTAATCAAACCAATTTTCAATTCAAACCTAGTCGTACTTGCCCTTCTAAGAGGATGAGTTCTAGTGACAGAGTTTCGTATATTTGGTCTCCAAGCTGAAAAGACCTTGGACACCCAAAAACCGGGGCGTGACAGCTGGTGACTTTTAGAGGGTTAGGCCATTGACATGTCCCTTCACCCTTCACTCACCCAGAATCTCCAGCTACGTTGTCCAGTTTTATTTACTTTTCAAATTTTTCTAAGTTTCCAAAACAAACCTTATTTTCCAAAACGATTTTCAAATAAGTATCATCACTTGTATCTATTGTTTACACTCATACTCTTGTGTTAACCATCCATTTTATCTTGTATTGAGTTTTTAAAAAGTTACTAACTCTTTGCAATTTTTTTTTGTATATGGACCTTTGTTCACATTTTTATTTTATGTCTCATTTCTTGCCATAAATATGATGAATGGATAGGATGTAATGTGTGTTGTTGGGTTCTTTCCTCCATTTTCCAAAAAAAAAAAAAGTTCCACACACATTTGGTGTACTCACTTGCATTTGCATCTTGCATATATTACCTGGTCACTACCCTTCTAGATAGAAGGGGGAACAACATATTGACTGTGGGCGGATACTGTGTCAGTTTCTCAGCCTACGGTCTCTTAATAATTCTCCCGCTCAAACCACCAACCAAAGATGGAGTTCACCCTTTCGGGGGTAGACGCCTAAGGTTTGAAGGTTTGGGAACCAAGCCTTTTTAAGAAGTATTAGTAAACCCCCGACCTCATGCTCATATAGCACCCTATGCATAGCCGAACCTCTGCCAGATTTAGGATACACACGTCAATTTCAAAACCAAGGAGGAAAGGGCGACTGTTTTATTTTTCCTTATATATTCTGTTTAATCCATGTTGTTATGCTATTTAGTCCTTGCCATTTGCCATGTACATGCCTCATAATTGTTCATGCATCGGAATTCATGTCGAAACAAAAGTTTCCAAAATAACTCGAGTCATTACATTATCATGCATCTAATCAACTGTTGCGCTCAGATTTTTTACACTCGAGGAATATACACACAAGTGAAAAAAATACTGTACTCTCTTGTTAGAACTCACCCTCCTAGAAGAATGAGTGCGACTAGGTTTAAATTAAAAATTAATTTGAATAAAAGGCTTTTAGAAAAACATTTGGAGTCGCCACCTAACTTGATTAAGGTGAGTTAGGTCACCTAAAAACTAAGCACAATCCGAAGACCATACTTAGAGTTTCTGGAAAACGATTTTGAAAATACCACCTCAAGAGAGGGTTTTTAAGAAAAACAGGTTGTTTGGCAACCTTTGGAAAACATTTAGCTCTTTTTGAAAAATAACTTCATTTTGGTCTTTGAAAACAGTGATCCTAGGTTCGGAGGTTGGTTACGTGTAGGGAAGACGCACTAAACCATCACCCTACCCCGCCCTTTCGGTACCTACATGTCAATCTACCCTAGATTCACCTATGAGAGCCTTCAACTAACTATTGGTTCGATCCTATCCACTTTAGAAAATAATGTTTAGAAAAACATAATGCGTGATATGCAAGTGCAAGAAAAGAGAGTTGATTTGGAAATAGATTTGAAAAGAAGAATTTGTTTCGATTTTAGAAGAAAAATTTGAAAGGATAGATTTGAAATTGGAAAGTTTGAAAAATTAGAAATATAGAGATTTGGAAATAGAAATTTGAAATTGAAAGTTTGAAAATAGATTGGAGATTTGAAAAGATTGTGGAATTTGAGATTTGAAAAATGTTATGGAATTTGAGATTTGAAAAAGATTGTGGAATTTGAGATTTGGAAAATGTGGAGGAATTTGAAATTTGAAAGAAGTTGTGAAAATAGAAATTTGAAAAATGTGGAGACTGCACCCATGAGGGTTGCCTACGTATCCTTTTGGAGGAATCAGATCAGTCGTAGTTCGGACAAGAGTCCGATTGAAAATAGAAAGTTGAATTGGATGAAAGAGATTTTGATTGGAAAGAGGATTTGAGTTGAACTTAGAATAGATGATTGGAGATTGGAATTATTTTGGAAAGATTGAGGTTTAGGAAACCTAGACTTAGGAAAGAGAGAATTTAGAAAAGACTTGAGATTTAGAAAGATTTGACTCGAATGTTGGACTTGGAAGATTTAGGAAAGGATTGGATTTAGGAAAAATTCGAATTAGGAAAGGTCCGATTTAGGAAAGTTTCGAATTAGAAAAGTTTCATTTTTGGAAAGTTTCAAATTAAGAAAGTTTTGAATTGGGAAAGTTTTCAAATTAAGAGAGTTTTGAAATTAGGAAAGTTTTGAATTAAGAAAATTTCAACTTAGAAAAGTTTTGAAATTAGGAAAGTTTTAAATTAAGAAATTAGGAAAGTTTTGAATTAGGAAAGTTTCAACTTAGGAAAGTTTTGAATTTGAAAAGTTTAGAAAACAAGGAAGTTTTGAAAATAAGAAAGTTTTGAGTTTAGAAAGTTTTGAAATTTGGAAAGATTTGAAATTTAGAAAGTTTAAGATTTAGAAAGATTTAGGTTTAGAAAGATTTAACTTAAGAAAATTTTAAATTTAGAAAGCTTTGAATTTGGAAAGATTTGAAATTTAGAAAGTTTAGGATTTAGAAAGTTTTAGAGTTTTAGAAAATCTTGAGATTCGGAAAGGTTTGAATTTAGGAAAGATTGGAAAACCTAGATTTGGAAAGTTAAGATTTGAAAAGGGGTAGAATTAGGAAAATGTTGAATTAGGAGAGATGTGAAAGTTAAGTTTTAAAATTTAGGAAAGATTTTATGTTCAAGTTTTGGAAACTTAAGACTTAGGAAAGTAGAAAATTAGGAAGGATTTAAACTAGGAAAGATTTGGATTAGGAAGGGATGGAATTTTGTTTTTAAAAACGGAGGATAGGATCTAATTTCCTAAACGGGAAGATTTGATTTGGTTTCCTAAAGGGAAGATTTGATTTGACAAGGATTTGGAAAGCGAAAGTTTTAGAAACCCTAGATTTAGAAGGCTATAGTTTTGACGTAGAAAAGAGGTTTTTTGGAAACTTATGATTTTGACGTAGAAATGGAGGTTTTGAAAACCTAGGTTTTAAGGTAAGTTTGAAAATCATGTTTTTAGAAAGAAAATTAGGGTTTCCTTATCATATATTCTAGAGCTTGACTTGGGCTCTAAGGAAAGAGTTTTTTCGAAAGTGTGTTTTTGGAAACGAAGATTTTTAGAAGAGAATCCTAGAGAGGAGTTTATGGAAAGTGAATTTGAAGATAGAGTTTTTGGAAAGAGATTTAAAAAAAAAATGAGTTTTTGGAAAGTATGCTTTTGGAAACGAGTTTTTGGAAAGATTTTTAGGGAACGTTTTTAGAAAGTAGATTTTGGGGAAAGTATTTTGGAAAGGAGTTGAAAAAGAGAGTTTTGAAAAATAGACTTTGGTAGGAAGTTTTTGAAAACAACTTTGGAAAAGAGAGTTTTAGGCAAGTATGTTGAAAAAGAGATTTTTAGGTAGAGAGACTTTTGAAAAAAGAGTTTTTTTAGAAGGTATAAAAGTGTCTCACTTTCCTAAAACGATTCTAACCATAAGAAGGTTAGAACCACTTTAAGAAAGTGGTTTTAAAAACAATAAGATTTGAATATAAGGACCATAAAAGTCACTTTTAATGTAACACTTTCCTAAAGCAACCTTAGCCATGAAAAAGCTAGAATCACTCTAGGATTGTGATTTTCAAAACAAGTTTTGAAAAAGAGATTTTGATGCAATTTTGAAAACAAGTTTAATGCAAATTTTGAAAACGAGTTTGAAAACGATTTTTGGAAGATGCAAGATCATGATTTGCACAATGCAAATTTGGGGTCGTGAACATACAAGGCTAAGGCTTCACCACATAATCAAGGGGGCCGAACCCACGTGGTCTCCGGTTAGCCTAAAGGAAAGCCCTCAACGCGGTGACCCTCCAATAGTCTAATCCTACACAGGGACTGGGAGTCCCCTTGTTTCAAACATGCAAAGAAAGGGAGGGAGAGAGATCGGGGATTAAAATAGAGAAAATCCAAGTGGGTTAGGAGAGAGAAGAGAGAGGGGGAAATGCGAAAATTTAAATAGAAAGCTTACCGTATGTCTTGTTTATTTTGTGTGCCTTGCTTGTCTTTGGTCTTCATCTTGATCTTTCTCTTCAATCTTCAAGAGTTGCCTTCAATCTTCAAACTTTAAATTGTAGCTCTTCAAGTCTTCAAAGTAGGTTTGAAGGCTAGTGTATGAGTGTATGGGGGTGTGTATGAGTGTATAAGAGGCTAGGGTTTATGTATGGTGGCTAGGGTTCAGAAGACCTAAAGGAGCTAGGGTTTAGGGAGTGCACGAGCTCTGGATATCAAAATATATGATTTTTAGACTGAGTTTGCGGACCCCTTTCGCGCTGGAGGAGGCTCTGTATTTATAGAGGTGAGATGGACCTGGAGCCTGTTGCAGTGGCGCCAGGGCAAAATTCCTCTTGTCGCCACTAGTAGTGGCGCCAGCCAGTTAGGAAAGTATTTAGGTCGGCAAGTAACGTATCTTTGACTAAATTTAGGTGCCTGTACTAGTGACTACCATGCAATTTTTAGCCTGGCTTCATTAGGAGTAACTCCGGAAGGTCCGCGAAGGATTTAAGGGACCAAGAATAGCCCAGAAGGCCGGAAAGGGATAGGAACCCTTAGAATAAGGTCTCGGAGGGTAATGGATTTGAAAAAGGATGACAAGATGTGTTGGAAGGGTTGACCGAGCCATTAGGGGCAAAACAGTCAACTGGATCGAAAAACTAACGGGATGGACTCAGAATGTCTTGGAAGAAGAATTGATGTTTGAAAATAGTATTTGGAATGTCCCAGGAGGTTACCGGTTTGATATCCAGAGTCGGTGTGGTCGGAAAGGCGACTGGCCCACCAAGGGCAAAATGGTCATTTCACACTAGGTTTGCCGGAACTGACTCGGAAAGATAAAGGAAGATCGGGAATACTAAAAGAAGCATTCCCGGGTGGTTACTGGTTTGATACCCAGAGCCGGTGTGGTTCTCGAGGCGTTCGGATGCCTAGGGGCAAAATGGTCATCTTGACCGAAAAGTCTCAAAATTGGCCCAAGGGGCAGTTATTTTTCACCGAAGTGGGCTAGCAGGCACCGGTGTTGACCTGGATTTTGAGTGTTTTCGCCACTCTGACGGCAGTCGTCGTGACACAGGGGTTTGTTGGCAATTCCCTATATCAACCTGTTTGCGAGTATTTCCGCTACTCTGACGATTGTAATGTTTATGAGTATTTCTGCTACTCTGACGGTTCGCGATCATTCCCGAGACTGCATGATCTCAGGAAGCTATTAAAGGGACTTAGCGCCTGAGAAGTCAACTTTCTCAAAAGGCGTGCCTAAACGGACATTTCTACATTGGCGGGCTAGCAGGCACCAAAGGTGGACCGTTCTACCATCTAGGGGACTTGGGATCTCATCCCGGTCAACAGGTTTAAAGGGACTTACCGTCTTGAAGAGATTTTCTTCAAAAAATATGTCGGACCATCTCGAGAAACCAACTGTCTCGAGAGTGGGATTGGAATTGGAAAAGGGTCTTATCGTCTTTGGAAAGACGTGCCTGATTTGGAATTAGAAAGGGGACTTACCGTCTTCAGAAAAACGTGCCTGATTGGAGTAGATTTACCGTCTCGAGGAATCAACTGTCACGAGAGAGGGATTGAAATTGGAAAGGGGTCTTATCATCTTCGGAAAGACTTGCCTGATTTGGAATTGGAAAGGGGACTTACCGCCTTTGGAAAGACTTGCTTGATTTGGAATAGATTTACCGTCTCGAGGAATCAACTGTCTCGAGAGAGGGATTGGAATTGGAAAGGGGACTTACCGTCTTCGGAAAGACGTGCCCAATTTGGAATTGGAAAGGGGACTTACTGCATGCGGAAAGACGTGCCTGATTTGGAATAGATTTACCGTCCTGAGGAATCAACTGTCTCGAGAGAGGGATTAGAAGTGGAAAGGAAAGGACAATACCCCTAAGGGCATTTTTGTCATTTTGCTTCTATTTAGGCCTGGTGGGCCCGCGAAGCGATGGACAGACGGGATTTGGACTTTAGAGAGTTGGTTTCGATTGGAATACGTCCATATTGACTTGAGTACAAGTCTGGACGGAGCGTAGACGGCCGAGTGGTCAAAAATGTGGTGCTTACATCAACCCCCAGAGAAAGGTTTGATGACCTTCTCGCTCAAATCAAGCCAACCCCACAACTCCTAATGGTACCAAGAGACCCTAAGGATTCATGGCATGCATCAAAGTCATCTCATAAGGAGGGGACCTAATCCCTCCCTGCTCATGGAGATAGGGCTGTCAAGAAGACGAAGGGGCAATTCAAATCAAGGTCTCTTACCAACTCTCATTCAAAAAGGAAAATCCGAAGATTCAAGAGTAGCCTAGGATCCCATGATATAAATATAGAATAGGTAGAAGTCCCAAGGAAAATGTTCCCCCTCCCCATTTCTATGTATTTTGATAAATTCTATGTACCAAAGAGAATTCATCCTAATAAAATGGTTCTTATTGATGAATGAATGAATGAATGTATGAATGGTTGAACGAACATGCGCAGGTAAAGTATTGCATATAGGGGCAATCCCCTATCTCCAGACATAAGCCAAAACATCATGTTTAGTTCCTCTCAAATGGTAGGGGCACCCTTAGGCCATGTATGGCATAAAATCTTTCCAAATCAAGAACCTAACATATAATCCTTTTGTTTTGTTTTTCTTTATTTTATATTCCCCCCCTCATCTCATCACAAGACTAGCAATAGTTTCCGGTGAGACTGCTTGCATTTTAGGTCGCCATCCTAGAAAGAAGCAGTTACTAATTTTAGAACGCATAGCATCCATGGAGTCATTCAATATGCCACCAAGTTCAGCCCTTAAGCAAGGCCAGGCTCAGCTATTGGAAGAAATAAGGGGACTTGGGAATAGGATGACCAAAATAAAAACAATGGTATCTTTGCTCCTATCCCATGCAGGTATAACGCTCGATGAGCAGGTGGAAGCTCTCCAAGTCCAAATGCATAAAGAACATATTATCCTCCAAAAAAGGACCAAGGGAAAAGATCAAGATTACACCCCGTTGGCTTGCTCTCTAACCACCGCCTACTGACGACTTCACCAAGCCAATCATCCCGTCCCGGTACCTCCCATGCCTATCTTCAACCGGACCCCCAGATCATATAATCCTAATCTATCATATGAATACCATTCCAACTCACCCGGCTATGACATAGAAAATTATCCCACTTTGAAACATAAAATACAAAACCTCCTTGATTTTCAAGCCATTGACTTAGCCATTATTATGCCAGAACCTGATTTTTAGTCTTCAGAGACATCTAGGACACCCATTCGACCTAAGAGAGCTAGCTAGAGAAATTAAGTTTTTACTAAACTTGCTTGCACACAAACCACAGCTTATTATGGCCTCCTAGCAGCAGGACACTTGAAGTCTATACCCTCTTGGCCTCTGCCCAATCCCTTACAGCGTAACTTCAACTCAGCAGCAACCTGCGAATATCATTCAGGTGGCCAAGGTCATGACACTGAGGAATGCTTCTCTTTGAGGCATAAAATTCAGGACTTAATTGACTCAAAAGTTATTGGCACACAAGAAGCCAACCTAACTCCTGTCGTTTCCTGCCCACTACAGGACCACGCCATCAATTTTATCACAGGAGATGAGGATGATCCAGACAGTCCCGGTAAAGAAAAGTATAACATTGAGAAGCTGCAAGTCCTGGGGGGTAGGCAAGGCACCGCATCTAAAGCAAAAAAAGGGGAAAGAAAAAGTGGTCCACCACTACACCATCACCACTGGCGCCCTGAAAGCCGCAGACAGCAACTCGATTAACCTTGCACAACCCAATGAGGCACCTAGCAAGTGGAGCGTATAATCCCAAAGCCTGTCTAAGGAGCTTATCAATTCAAAAAGAAAAATGGATGTTTTCTGTAATCATTTACTTCCCTTCCTATCTCCTACTTTTCCTGCCCTTATTCCTGTCTTATGCTTATGCTTTCAATTAAGGCCATGCTATGTAAAAAAAAAAAAAATGAAATAAAAATGAAGGGCTCTAGTTCACTCCCTTTGACTCATAATTGTGGATAATGATTGCTTTTAGGGATTCTACAACCCATTCAACGGAGATTAAAACCTTTAAGAGAAAGATAGAGAGTGAAAGAGAGGAGGAAGTAGACTCAATAAAGAAATGTTGAGCTTACTAAAGAGGCAACACTTGAATGATATCCTAGCTACGCGATGGATAGCCGAGCTCCTAAAATGAAGAGAAGCCATCGTTCAATCCTTCCAAAAGAAATAAATACCTCCCTTTGCTCAACCCACTAAAGCTATAAGTGATTTCCATTCAGATATCCCCAAACCAAGAACCATCCCCCATATTGGTGTAAGAGCATAATGGTTGATTTGATGGAAAGTACAGGGATTTATTTAGAAATGTTGTCTAAAGTTTATACAAAGGCTTATTGGACTAAGCAATTTAATCTGAAATGAAGAGAGGCCCTTGGTTCTACTATCATACAGTTGGAGACAACCCCTTACAAAGCCCACTTGAGCCGGTCACATCCTTCGGAAAAAATATATACCGACCCAATGATCACCGCCCACAATGGGTTCAGGCAAAAATCATAAATAAGAACTAATGAGGAATGAAGATGGTGATTCCCAAGAGGACATGACAATGGCAAGATCTCTAAGAACAAGCATAGCAGCAAATTTTGGTGCAAAGAGGAGTCCCAAATGACACGCGAAAAAAAAAGAAGCAAAAAAAAGAGAAAAGATAATGTCATCCCAAAGTAGAAACGAAAACGTCGGCAACTCTAAAAGTTAACATAGGAACAAGTTTCTATGAAAAAGTTATAATTAGAAGGAAGAAAAAAGTCCAAAAGAAAAAAATGGTAAAAAGGGAAGAAGGGAGAAGGAAATAGAAGTTAAAATTGCCAAAGGTAATCATGGGTCTTTCGAAACCCCATAAGTAATAATGTTTGAGCCTTTATATCCCTTTGTTCATAAACCCTTTAACCTAGTTCACATTACGGTCCGAATTAAAGTCCTCTTAGATCAAAGAAAATTGCTCAGTCCAAATAAGCCTAAACAATAAGAAGACCAATTTCAAAAAAAAAAAAAATGAAAAAGAAGAAGAAGAACGAGTAGGAATGTAAGGGCAATGTCATGTTTCAAGGTATGCTCAGATGGTTTTAGTTTAAACAACCCACTAAAAGAAAATCTTTGAGCCTAAATATCCCTTCATTTCTTACAACCCCCAAACCTGGCCTACATTACGGTCCTAAAAGAAGTCTTCTCGGATTGAGAGCCAAGCTATTTATCGCCCTGCAAACGGCAGGCAAGTTGTTGCTCAAGCTATAGTGAAATATGAAGATCTAAGGGAGAAAACCAAGTGAGAATAGAAAATCCCCAAACAGTAACCTCATAGAAAGTAGGAATAAGATAGTAGCAACCCAAAAGGTTAAGATCCCCTGAGAATAGTGCATATGCTATCACACCCCGACAAGAACGGGACAAAACCCAAGGGGCAAGATCCTGGAAGGAAAACAGAATCCTGAGAGTATAAGCCCTAGGGCAATCCTAGAGCATTCCTAGAGCATTCTTTATAAATAACCTGTATTCACGCAGTACTTGTGCATTTATGACATGTATAACCTAAACATCCATGCAATTCCTGTGTAGTTCAATTCTATTCGTGCATTCATCAAAAACTATGACATGCATCCAATTCCATTCCTGTTCGTGCATTCATTAAAAAGTATGACATGTATTCAAAATTCATCTCTATGCATTCATCAAAAAGTATGATATGCATTCATATATGTGCATTCATCAAAAAGTATGATATGCAATCAAAATCCATCTCTATGTGTTCATCAAAAAGCATGACATGCATTCAATTTCATCTCTGCATGAGCATCCATAAAAAAACATGACTTACATTTAAGTCTATCCTTACGCATTCATCAAAAAGTATGATATGTATCAACCTGTGCATTCATCCAAAAGTATGATGTGCATTCATTTTAACCTATGGTGGACTTATACAATATATACCAAATGACATGTCTAACAAAATACACTGACAAATGTTTAGGTGATTAAAAAAGAAAAGGTGTTCAGAAGTAGAAGCACAACATTCCGGAAGGTCTGTCGTCTAGAATCCAAACACTTTGCAAAAGATATGGTGTACACCCCATGAAACCCAAATTATCATCCATAAACAACAAGAAATAGAGAATGAGGCACTGAATTACCCTCGACCTCCCTAATCAACCATGAACCTTTTTCAAAACCACAGAGAATAGGGCAACGACCCACCCTCGACCGCCCCAATTAATGTTAGCCTGACTTAACCTCTTCAAATCGTAAAAACTGGGGCAACGGCCCACCCTACACCTCCCATTCAATTGTAAACCAGCTGATCAATTCAAGAAAAACTAACCTGTAGATGTCCGACTTTCTAAATACCTCAAACCTTTCAAAAGAAGGCCTCACCCCCTTCAAAACCAAATTCAAGAATCCTAGGAAGCACCTCACCCAGAATTCTGTCATGCCAGTCAGAGGCAAAAGTCAATAATCAACACATCAAATGATCATTACTCTCCAAAAATCTCAATGCAAGAAGTAGCCAATTTCATCTTCTCCAAAATTCGAGAAAAAAGAACTACCAGCAGATCCCTTATATCAACAAAAATTGGGTTTCAGAGCTTCCCCTGACAAAGCAGATTGGGTTTCAGAGCTTTCCCCAAAAAAGTAGATTGAGGTTTCAAAGCTTCCCTAAAAAAAACAGATTCGGTTTCAAAACTTCCTTTGAAAAAGCAGATTTGGGTTTCAGAGCCTCCCTCGAAAAAGTAGATTGGGTTTCAGAACTTCCTCCAAAAAAGCATATTTCAGTTTCAGAGCTTCCTCCGAAAAAAGTAGATTGGGTTTCGGAGCTTCCTCCGAAAAAGCAGATTTGGGTTTCAGAGCTTCTTCCAAAAAAAGCAGATTTGGTTTCAAAGCTTCCTTCGAAAAAACAAATTTGGGTTTCAGAGCTTCCTCTAAAAAAAGCAGATTGGGTTTTAGAGCTTTCTTCAAAAAAGCAGATTTGGGTTTTAGAGCTTCCTCCGAAAAAGAAGATTTGGGTTTCAGAGCTTCCTCCTAAAAAAGCAAATTGAGTTTCAGAGCTTCCTCCCAAAAAAGCAGATTGGGTTTCAGAACTTCCTCCGAAAAAGCAGATTGGTTTCCAAGCTTCCTCCGAAAAAGCAGATTAGATTTCAGAGCTTTCTCGAAAAAGCAGATTGGGTTTCAGACCTTCCTCCGAAAAAGTAAATTGGGTTTCCGAGCTTCCTCTGAAAAAGCAGATTGGGTTTCTAAGCTTCTTTCAAAAAAGTAGATTGGGTTTCAGAGCTTCTCTCGAAAAAGTAGATTGGATTTTCGAGCTTCCTCTGAAAAAGCAGATTGGATTTCAAAGCTTCCTCCAGAAAAGAAGATTAGGTTTCCAAGCTTCCTCCAAACAAGCATATTGGATTTTAGAGCTTCCTCCGAAAAAGCAGACTAGGTTTCTGAGCTTTTCCTTTTAAAAGCAGATATTAACCTTGAACCTCCCCAGAGGAGCAGCATTTCGCCACACAAAACGTTTGTTCAATAAGAATTAGTTTCAGGATATCAACCTTGAACCTCCCCAAAGGAGCAACATCCTACCAGACGGAGCGTCAATTCAAGAAGAATCAATTTCTAAACATCAACCTCAAACTTCCCCGGAGGAGTAGCATTCTGCCAGAAGGAGCGTCAGTTCAAGAAGAATCAATGTCTAGACATTAGCCCTAAAACTTCCCAGAGGAATACCATTCCACCTGACGAAATGTCGGTTCGAGATAACTTACTCTCCAAAGTTTTTCAACTCCGATCCCTTTGATTGCCTCGCGGTCAACATGGGATCCTTATTTTTTCATTTTCTATCTTCGACAAGCAAAGATAGAAAAGGAGGGACAGCTGTAAGCACCCCATTTTTGCCCACTCGGTAATCTCTGGCCTGACCAAACTCCTTTTCAAAATTCTGTAAGCACATTCAAGTCTAAATCAACTTTCAAACCCCCATCCAGTCAGTCAACCGCTTCTCGAGCCCGCCTAATAACCAAACCTACCCCTTGGGTCTCCAGGCACGTTTTGAAAAAGTTCAAAATCCCTCAAAACAATAAGTCCACCCTTCCAAAATTTTACTAAACTGTTAGGCGTACTCCACACTCCATACGGTCTAATTTCAGTCCCATTCCGGCTAACTCTGGTCAAAATGACCGTTTTACCCCTAAACGCCCTAGCTCTGCACAAACCCCACTGAATGATAAAATACTTTCTCGAAACCATCCCTGAACGACCCAAGACGCTTAACATAACACTCCGATCCATTCCTGACCATTTTCAACCAAAACAAGCAAAAATGACCATTTTACCCCTGACAACTGAAACGCGCCCTGAAACAACATTGATCCTAGGATATTGAGCAGCAAGTCTTGTCACACACCCCTATTTAACCTAAGGAGGAACTTATGACGCTAAACACCCACCATTCGATAAAGGCTCCATGGAGCATCTCGCAGACGCTCTGCCCGAATGGCCTTTTCTCTTGATCCCCTGGTTATAACATGCTGTCAAATGACCCGAGAAATGCGTAAACCAAGAAATTCCCGAAACCTCATCCACAGATCCTTACATCGATACGTCTTGATCGCTTCCGAAAGCCCTTCATCGTACAGTGTAAAAACTACAACTTCCAGCAACCCCTGAAACATCTTGCAGATGCTCCGCCAAGGTTGACTTTTTCTCTAATTCCTTGATTGCAGCGCACCGTCAAACAACTTGAGAAATGCGTAAATATGAAAATTTCAGAAAGTATTTTTAGAGTACTTTCCATCGATACGATTCGATCGAAAAGATCGCTTCTCGAAGGCCTCGATCACACGACACGAAAATAACTACTTTTGAACACCCTCGGAGCGTATCACAGACGCTCAGCAAAGATATCCTTTTATGCACGCTTCTCGAGATGATATCCCTCACTTTTGAACACAATTCAAACTTTTCAAAAACATGAAAGTTCACGAGAAACCCTAGAAGAACATAGTGGGTGCAGCCGACTCCCCCGAAACCTTCCTGGTTGGCTCACTTATCAAGGAAATGTTTAAACAAACACTGCTGGTGACGGAGCGTATGCTACATACGCCTAGATTTTGATCAAATCAACCAAAGTTTGATCAACTGTCAGGATTTAACCAGTACACTGGGTGCCACATGTCATTCTGGCAATAAAACAGTACCTACGCATGTGCTATATGCGCTAGGAAAAATTTTGGCCAGGCACATGTAGCACATGCGCTAGGCTTGGTCCAGTTTGCCTATAAATACCAGCCTCCCCCTTTACATATTCCATCTCCGAAATTGATGCGAAGCTTTGCTAAAACTGCTCTAAAACCTCGAATCCCTACATATATTCCACCCGTCCAACACTTAGGCTAGATTCCACCTCCCTTAAGGCCATACACTTCACATACAAAGCCTTATACACCACTGAACACTCCCTTCCAGCTCTTCAAGCCTTCTTGAAGTTATTCAAGATCCAATCAAAACATCCATTGAAGACTACAAGTGTGTTGAAAGCAAAATGTGGTATCTCTTTTACATTTGTGTCTTCCCCCACTCTCCTCTTCTCCCTCCTAGCCTACTTAGGCTATTCTCTATTTTAATCCACATCTTCAACCTTCATTTCTTGCATGCTTGAGCCAAGAGGGCTCTTAGACTATGCCTGAAGGAAAGCAAGTGAGAGCCATCGTGTAGGAAGATCTCTCACTAACCTACATTAAGATGGTATGGCCTAGGAGCCCCTTGATTATGTAGTGTAGCCTAAAAGCCTTGTATATATTCATGACTCCCTTGCATTTTGCTAACTTGATCATGTCTTGTGTGCTTGGCTTCATTTTTATGCTTCTAACCATGTGCTACAAAGTTTGCATTATTCTTGTTTCCATGCCATTTTCAAGTTCAACATTCCTCTAAAAAATGGTTATAAGAGTTGGTTCCTTGAACTTTAGAATGAGACCTTAGAAATCATGATGTAGAAAATCCCCACTAACCTCTAACTCACACTTTTGAATCCTTGTATTTCAATTAGCATAAAAGTTGTTTTCAAACTCTCTAATTTTCAAGGCTTTCATTCTCTCAAGTTAAGTGGTTGGAATGGCCCCATGGAACCCTCTCTTGAGTGGTCTCCCTTCTATATTGGCATAGGAGTCTTAAATTGTTAGAATGATCCCTTTCTCTTTTTATTCTTGCATACAAGTGGTTTCTAAACTCTTTGATTTTCAAGATTTCCATTTTCTCAAGTTTAGTGGTTAGAATGGCCCCATGGAATCCTCTCTTGAGTGGTCTCCCTTTTATTTGGCCATAGGAACTCTCTCTTATTGGATTGGTATCCTTAAAAAATGGTTTTCATCATCCTTTTTCAAAAGTGGTTTTCAAAAATTCATTATCTCTATCTTTACATTAAAAATGGTATTTCAAAAAGTTGCCATCATCATTTTTTTGGATTTCATACACTTGTCAAGATAATGGTGATAATGGTCATAATGAAACCTTTCTTGGAATGGTCTCCAAACATCAACCATACTGTTGACTAAAACTAAATTTTCATGGAAATAATCTTCAAAAGGATTGTCAACCAAAGTCCTTTGCATAACATAAGCTGTTTTCCAAAACCCTTTCCAAAAGTGCATGAAACCACCTTTCAAAACCATCTTCCAATCTAACTCTAGGTTAACTTAACCTTAGTTATCTAACTCTAAGTTAACTTGGCCCTAGTTATCCAACTCTAGTTTAACTTGACCCTAGTTGCCTAACCCTAGGTTAATCTAACTCAAGTAGTTAACCTTAGGTTAACTTGACCATAGTTGTCCAGCCCTAGGTTAACTTGACCCTAGTTGTCTAACCTTAGATTAACTTGACCCTAGTTGCCTAACCCTAGGTTAATCTAACCCAACTTAGTTAACCCTAGGTTAATTTGATCCTAGTCACCTTAACCCTTGGTTAACCAAACCCTAGTTAGTTAACCTTAGATCACTCCTAACCATTGGTCAACCCAACCTAGGTTAGTCTACTTTAATTCCAACCCGTGGACCCCTTTTTAAATGATCTCTCTATTTAAAACTATCCTCATTACCCATTTTTCCAAAACCTCCTACTCTCTTGAGATTTCAAAAACCAACTCTATAGCCTTTTCAAATGTTCCTACACTCTATCTTCAAAATATTTCAAAAAATGTTCTCAAGAACTCACAACTCTAAGGTGTCCCTAGCCCTCTTATGGTTAAGGACCCCAAAGGAAGGTGATATATCAAGAACAACCTCCAAGGTTGTCCATATTAGGACTCCAAACATTTAGCCATTTTCAAAAACCACTTTCAAAAACTAATTCATCAAAACATTCCAAAGTCATCCCTCAAGGTTTTTTAAAACAAGACCTCAAAAACACTTTCCAAATCTCTTGAGTCATTCCAAAGCATTTTTCAAAAAACTCCCTTAAGTTGATCCAAAAACATTTTTAAAGCACTCTCTCATCCAAATCTCAAGTCAAAGCTTTCAAGACCACAAAGTGTCTTCAATTTTCCCAATGACCACAAAGTGTCTTCAACTTTCCCGATAACCACAAAATGACTTCAAACTTTTCCAAAGATCTCAAAATGTCTTCAAACATTCCAAAGGCCCTAATGTGCCTATTTTCTATTGGGCTCTTGCCCGAACTCTGATTGACCTGATTCTCACCAAATAAGATACGTAGGCAACCTAAAATGGTGTGGTCATAACTTCTATTTCAACTCCAATCCCCTTTTCAAAAAATTGCAATCTATTCAAAGTTTTTATTTCAAACTCCTTCAAAATTCCCACATTTTCAAACTTCTTTCAAAACTTACATCATGCATCATTCATCCGAAAGGTGATGACTAAACCCCATTTTCAAAACTCTAAAGTGGATATTAAGTGGACAATGGTAATCGGTTATTCTAGTGAGTGAACGAAGGTTGATTAGATATGTTGGTACCGAAAGGGCGGGGTAGGGTGATGATCTTAGGATATCTTCCCTACAAGTGACCAACCCGCGGACCATAGATTTCTGTTTTCGAAAGACCAAAATGGAGTTATTTTCCAAATGGGTTTAAATTTTTCCAAAGGTTGCCAAACAACCTATTTTTTTAAAAACCCTCTCTTGAGGGAGTTTTCAAAACCTTTTCTAAAAACCCTAAGTTTAATATTCGAATTAACACGTAGTTTTAGGTGCCCTAACTCACCTTAATCAAGTTAGGTGGCGACTCCTATCTTTCTAAAAAGCCCTTAATCAAACCAATTTTCAATTTAAATCTAGTCGCACTTGCCCTTCTAAGAGGACGAGTTCTAGTGACAGAGTTTCGTATTTTTGGTCTCCGAGCCCAAAGGACCTTGGACACCTAAAAATCGAGACGCGACAGTGTTGAAAGAATTTTACAAGAAAAGGATGTAAGGGAAATCTCACTCCACCCTCTACGATGACAATTACGGGGAAGGGCATCTCCTTATCGGTTTCCTCCATCTTATAGTTGTTTAAGTCAACTAACTCTATGCTGACCTGGTCGACAATATTGTATCTAGCCTTAAAGGCAGTAACAACTACCAGACTATCTATAAGCTTCCTATGGCGAGCTACCATCAGGGGACGACCACAGAAAAGTAGGGCAGAAAAAGAAGAAAGCAAAGGTGCGAAAGACTTACAATTTTAAGGCAGGAGCTGCTCTCTCTCTCACACTAGGAATCTTAAACCAAGTTCTAATGTGAAGAATGAATGAGGATGTGCACAATTTATAAGGAGCCATGTCGTCAGATTAGTAGGGGCCATCATGATACCTGAGCCAACCGTCACTTAGGAAGCCCAGTCGGCGTGTCCCTTCAGTTGTAGGGCCCGTACAGGACGTCCACGTGTTACGAAACTACGGGAATGCAAAAAACAAACTTTAAATGCAAATTTCAGCACTTACCCCCTATGTTTGTTCAAACATGGCATAAGGACTACGGGCAATTGTAAGCCTAATAAAAGCCAAGCCCAAGATCAAGAGGTATCACCCTAGTGAGGTTGGTCCATAAGTGCCGACCGATCAGACAAAGCCCATGCCGATCAAAGGTAAGGAACCAAAGTGGTTGGCCAATGGATCCTAATGTTGGGGACTGCGGAATTTCTCACGACCTGGCTATAGTGCATACGTATACTATCAAAAATTTTGATTTGATTAGCATAGCGTAATCTACATGATTAGAACCATACATTTAAGATCTCTCTAGTTTGATCCCGAATAATAAGTATCAGCAACAAGCATGAGTCAAGTAATAGCAACAAGCATGAATCAATTGCTCGAACTCAACTTTCAAACTTTTACTATATCCCTCATATGCGTCTTGCTCTAGAGAGAGTAAGCTCGCAGCTGCTAGGGTTTCTCTTTATCACAAAAACGTATATCTCTCAATTATAAGCAAAGTGTAACCGTAGCTGCTTTTAGAGTGCGTATATATAGAGGCTACAACAGGGACAATTGAATTAGTATAACTAGGGCTTACTATGCAAATAAGGATTCCTAATCCAACAAGGATTAATCCTTATTTACGTAAATTATAATTGATACTACTAATAAATTATAATTGCACTCTCTGTCATACTAAGAATTATATTTCGAGCTCTATATTATTAAATGCTTATTTATCTCCCCACGTTAAGATTACATTTATCCGTCTATTAAATTAAATTATTAACAATTAAATTTAATAAACTTATTTAATTTATTGAGACCTTCCACTTAACTTATTTGATATGTCAGACTCATAATCCACCTGCAGGGTTTAACATAATCAAAACTTATAAGTTTTCTTAAGGGGATATCATCAATTTTTATACCAAGACATAGATTTCATCAAAAAATAAGTTTCGTGCTCGTCGATACGGTTTGAAAGTTCAACCAAACTTTTTCAAAAAATTCCACCTACAGTTATAAATAAATGTTGGACTCCTAATTCTAGAGAAGATATTTGTAATAAAATTAAGTTATGTGAGATGACAAATTTGTAATTACAATTAAAAGTACATACAAGCAGATTAGCACTTGATTACCAACTCCCACGTGACTGTTGGTAAAAAATTTAAAGTTAAACCATCATTTTGTCGCTCTGACTTTATTTTAGATTTTATTATCTTCTTCTAACTTTTATTCTTCTATTTAAATTTTAAATGTAAGTTAATATAGTTCAACTTTTTCAAATAGATGAAAAAATTAAAAATTAAATATACTTTGACCCTCTAAACTATAATTTGATATAATTTTTCCCATGGAATGTTAAATCATTACATTTCACCCTTTAACTATTAGGTATGTTTGGTATCATTTTGAAAATTTTTGCTTTTATTTTCTTATGCTTTCAGATATAAAAACAAGATAAATTTAAAAGTACCATCGTTTTTATGTTGTTGTCATTTACATATGAAAAATACTTTTTAAAAATTTAGAAAATATTTTTTTTCTACTTTATAAAATTGGAGTGTTCACAATTTATTTTAGAAATAGTGCACAGATTTGGCTCGTCAGTATTAAGAGAACAAAATAAAAAAATAAGAACCAATACCAACAATTATTGCCTTCACTAATATCAGTGGTACTTTTGAAATTATGCATTAGCTAATCGAAGACAAAAAATATATATATATATATATATATATATTATATCAAATAAAAAAGACAAAACGTACTAATTTGTTAATAGTACCTAAACATATTTTATTTATACTTAATTTAAGGGTAAAAATGTACCAATTTTTAGTTTAAATGATAAAGTGATATAAAGTCATTGTTGAGGCGGCCAAAGCATCATTAACCCTTATTTTTTTTATATTTAAAATATTAGAATACATTAATTCGTTATAAACGTTTGAATGCTTAAGTAGAAGAAATAAAAATTGAAGAATGACTTTTAAATGTAAGGCACAGTGAGAGGGGGAAAATATTTTTTTGCCCAAGTTTAAACAAAAGGTAATTACATTTTTCCCCTCGTGATTTAAACAAAAATCAAATAATCCCATGTAGTTTAAAAGTGGACACATAACTTCTTATGATTTGGACATAATTATAAGATAGATGAAAACAATTAGAATTAATAACAATTCTGTCAGGGTTTTCATAATTTTATCTCCCCAAAATAGAGCATTAAAAAGATGATTTTGTCATTTTATGTCAAAATAAAAGGTTGTTCTTTATAGGGGTGAAATTTTTATCATTTCGCTAAATCTATCACGATTCCGTCAGTTTTGCAAATAAGTTTAAATCATTAAGGCAAAGTTATTAGAACTGAACGGATCAGTCGGTTCAATTTGTTAAATTGGGAATCAGACACTGAACTAGTTCGGTTTAATTAAAATACCGAAAATTCATAAGAATCAGGTTGAATCGAAAGAATCGGTTGGTATTTTAAAAATTAATGAACCGGTCGGTGTTTAGAGAACCGGATGATTTTTAAAAAAAGTCAAAATAACATAAATTAAGTATGATTTAAAATTATATGTTTTTTAGAAACATGTTTTTTGTGATTTTTTGATGAAAAATATAATCAAAAAGTAAAAACTTTAAACTAAAACCAAAAAAAGGAAAAAAAAAAAAAAGGAAGAAAGAGGAGGATACAAAAAAAAAAAAAAAAAAAATGGGACAAGACAAATAATGCACAATCTTACTATCCTACTTTGCATTGTTTTCTCATTTTAAACTTATGTTTCTTTATGCTTTTCATATTAAAATTGGATATATTGATATAATTATGACACAAATAATAATTAAAAATTATAAACTATAAACTAAACCAAAAATAGAAAAAAATAAATATGAGAAAGAGGATGGTATAGGATAAAAAAAAAAAAAAAAAAAAACATAATAGGTAAAAAATAATGAACATTATTTTCTTAATAATACATATTATTGTCAAGTTATACGCCATTTCTTTTAAAAATAAAAATATTAGTAGACATTAGATTAAAAATATTAAAGTAGAGAAAAAAATAAGTCCACTAGAATGTGTTTATACTTATTTGTATATTGTTTTCATAAAATATTTATTTTTATACTTATTTTGAGTTGTTGTATAAAAAGAAAATTATTTAGTCCATTGATAATTTTTTTAATTATTATTTTTATTCAAATATATTTTTATTATATAATATGTTGAACCGATAAATTGTTAAACTGGTATCTATTCTAATTACTATCTATTAAGGGATTATATGTTTTAAGTTTTAACCACAAGCCATCATCTGATTTTTAGTTAAAGTCTGAGGGTCAGTGTAATTACCCCTTTAAACAAACCAACCCTGTTCACTACTGACACAGACCATCTCATCACAATCATTTTCGGCCATTGCACTGAAACAGAGCGCTTTTCTAAGTAATTAACGGTTCGCGTTGACTGTTACACCTTGAATCTAAAACTTGCTGTTACATTAGCTACTCTCCAAAATAACTGCAAGAAGTTCAAATCAGTTCGCGTAAAATATACCTATACGATCCATCCCCCCCCTTCTCTCTCTTTTCTAAAAGCTCCTTTCTCTCTCTAACGCTCCATCAATATTTCATTTTTCTCATTTTTTAATCTCACTTTCTGTGCCCAAGTGCCCATAAAAACCCTATTTTTGCAAACACTCTCTCTCTCTACCGTTCACTTTCTCTCTGTACAATTTCGTTGCGAGAGCTCGAAAGCTTCTTCCATGGTGACGACGGCGGGTGAAGAAACCTCCTACGAAGGCGGAGCCGGCGGAGGAGGAGCGGGCGGGAAGTTTCGGAAGAGGCCGTTTAGAAGGCCCCAGGCGACGCCGTACGATCGGCCGCCGACCGCCCTTCGAAACCCTAGAACCAACGGCTGGCTCTCGAAGCTAGTCGACCCCGCCTCCAAACTTATCTCGGCCAGTGCTCACCTCTTCTTCTCTTCCGTCTTCCGCAAGCGCCTCCCTCCGCCGCCGCCGCCGCCGCCGCCACCGCCACCAGGTTTAATTCATTCATATTTGCACACAGGCATAGATATACCCACTTACTGTGTTGTTTCTGTTGTGTTCTGAAATTCACTATTTTGGTTATGTTTTCCAATTTTTATTTGATTTGGGAATTGTGTTGTTAAGAAGTGCAAAGACGTTATTTTGGTGCTGAGGACAAGTAGTAATAGATGTAGTGAACGCTCTCTTTCTTTCTTTTTGTTTGTTTTGGTGTTATTTGTTAATTATTACAATCAACTCCTTCGAATTGGGGCTGTTGTCGAAGGGTGGTTGTGGAATTAGGGTTTTCTGTATCGGGTGGTAGTGTTTTGATTTTAGGGCTTTTAGGGTTACTTTGGTTGGAGAATTGTGTTGTGAAGAAGTGGGAAGCCGTTGTTCTGCACCATAGATCAATAATGAAGCTTAATGACTTAAAAATCCTCGTTAATATCATTTCCTATATATAGGTGTTGTTATCATTTCCTGTTCATACTTATATGTATTTATTGAGTAATCAGTTTGTTCAATTTGGATGTTGTTTGGATTGGATTGACAAATAGGGTTCCTTATTGGATGTTGTCATTCTGGTTTTTTATTTTGGGAACTATACCATGAAAACACTACTATTTTGCTTTTTTTTCCAATTTGCTATGGTTCCATCAATCTGTAATTTAGCATTTCTTTTTCATTTTTGACTTTTACCACTTGACATCACTTTGTGTCTTTCGTATATGTTTATGACTTTTTGTGGGTAATTAGGTCTCTTACTCCCTTTTTAGTCAGAGCAGCTGTTCTGTTTCTCGTGTTTTGTGTGGCCCCTTTTGTTGTGGACCTGCATTATGCAATGGATGTACGTTCGTCAGTGTTGAAATTGTTGTTACTCTTAATGGTACTATAATTACCATAGGAGCTTGTTTTCCTAGATGAAAAGTGAGAAGGTAGGACCTTAGGAGTTGAACTCATTGTGTTCTTTGCATGGTGATGGCTACTTAATCAACAAGACAATACTGGTCAATTAGGAAGTGCCCTTTTCTTAACAGGTCTACTAGGATTTAAAAAATTTGATGAATGATCAATTTTCCTTTTGTTGCTGTCTTTTTCTTTTTCCTTCCTGTGGTTTTCTTTTTTTTTTTTTTTTTTTTTTTTTTTTTTTTTTTTTCCTTTTTGAATTTGGGGGATTGGTATGGAAGTCATTTCATTTTATTTTGAAATGTAGGGTTTTCTTTTATTTTTAGGCTTCATTTAATTTTGAAATGTAATTTTCTTTTATTTTTGTTTGATGCTGTTATTAGGCTTGTGAAGTCTGCATGATTAAGAGGTTTGCATCTAATTGCTGATTTTGGAGGCTTGTGAAGTTGGAGATTGAATGTTTGTGACATGTTAGATTAAATTGATTTATTCTTTAGGCCACATATATATGTATTTGCTTGCGCTGCTTCTTATATGTTTATAACACGAGTAAAATTCTAAGCTGGGTGTTTTTCTAGTTCTGAGCCCCTTGATTTTGTTGATCTATTATAAGTGGATTATGTGAATAATATAAGGAGAAAGAGCCTTTCTGGAAGTATTGCCAAGCACTGTTGATTAGACCCTAATTGGACCCATCTATAGGTGAGGGGATCTTACAGAACAAGATTATGGAAGGACATGAGGAAGTGTTTTCCAACATTGTAGTTTTGTAATTGGTGATGGACAGATAATGAGCTTTTAGCATGATATGTGGTGTAGGGAGGAAAATTTAAAGCATGCCAGATCTCTATTGGATAGATACAAATATGGAGGCTTTGGTTGTGGTTTGTTATAGAATGACAGAGAGAGGAATGTTTGCCATATATCCACTTTTGTATGCTAGTGTGCGATTAGAAGCTAAAAGCTTGGAGCTGGTTGTTTTTATTTTTTTGTTTTCTTATACCGCCCTCCCTCCTATTCTTCTTCTTCTTCCCTTGTTAATAGTGGTGCAAAAGATGCTTTGTAGTGGAAGGCCTTAAGGAATAAAAGGTTCAAGGTGCATATCTATTTGGTGTGTTGAGTGGATGTGGTGTGTGTGCATGTAGCCGTAAGGGCATTTGGGAATCAAAATGGCCCTGTCAGTGGTCTTGCACATAGTTATCAAAATGGGAAATGGAAGCGGAAAAAATTAGAGGATACGGGAGCAGGAAACGTAGCCAAAAAATATGTGAGAAAACGGAAAGCGGGAAATGATGGGAAAACTTAATAGGAATCTTATTAAGAAGCTTTCGTGAATTTCAAAGGAGGCCTTTAAAAAATATAGAGGAGACCTTTAAGAAACTTAGTGGAGACCTTTTGAAAATTTAGCGGAAACCTATATGAATAATTCTGTAAATACTTAGAACTTTAGGGAAAAAAATGTATAAAAATTAATATTTCTAGTTTCTAAAGTGTTTCCCTAAGTTTTTCAATAGTTTCCATCAAGTATCCTAAGAGTTTCCTAAACATTTCTTAAGTTTTTTGTTACTTCATGTTCCTTAAGTGATACTGTGAAACTTTCTAATTTGGTAGTTATGTCTCAGCTATTTGCACTATTATATGCTTTCTTCTTCTTTTATTCTTCATTTTCTTTTTTCTTTTGGTTTTTGTTTCTTTTTGGCTTTTGTGGGGTTTTTTTTTTTTTTTTGGGGGGGGGGGGGGGGGGGGGGGGGGGGGGGGGGGGGGGGGGGGGGGGGGGTTGTTGGTTAATCAAGGACCATCAAAGTTAAAGCCTCAATGGTATGATTTTGCTGGGGTTGTAGCTGGCGAAGGAGAAGGGATATGCGCATGTGGGAAGTAACTTCCTTATGCATGATGTGTAGCACATGGTGCGGAAGAAATTTGAAGGAGTGGAGACTTTCACTCACGTCCTAAAGGGACTCCTTTCCCTTTTTTTTTGGGATCTCAGTGCATGCATCTTTTTGTTTATCCTCTTTTGTAGATTTTTTGGAAAACCAGTATAATGCCTATAGATATATAATTGTATTCAGTGGTTGTGAAGTGTTCACCACCTTTTTGGCGTTCTTTTTATCTAAGTAATAATAATTTTGCTGACCATTGTGGTAATGGATTGCTAAAAGAAGAAGAAAATTGCACTCCAATTGATTGTTCTTTTACCCTATTATTGAGTTTAAGGCATTACCGCTACAGGATGGAAACTCATTATACTCTTAAGTTTCGTATGATCTATTTATTATTTAACTTTATTCTGAAATTTTCTGAAAACTCTATTTTGAACAGGTTGCTGCTTAAAGCCTTAAACGCACTTCTTTTATTGATAGTTTGAACATTGCTTTATTGTGAATTTGGCTTATTAATTTATTGATAGATATAAGAGCATTAAACTTTATTGGCAGGGAGATCATAAAGAATTTTCATCAAGTAGTTGTTCCCAAAGTCAGACTACCAATTTGTTAGTATTTTTAGACCATTTATCCTTCTATCTAACATACCATTGAAGTGTCTGAAACTTCTATTTTGGAAGTGTGTCACACACATGGTAATGTGATTTTACTTTTTAAAGGCTTTTATGACCTTCTACAAATAAATGTTGGCTCATCACACAACTCAACAATGCCTTGCCTCCTATTTGGGATTGGCTACATGAATCCTGGTTTTCTGTACTGCTCAAGCATGGCTCATCTTTGTTGGATAAAGAAATTGGTGCAATTTTTTTTTGGATTAGTTGTTTTAAAAATAGGTTAAGAAAATTAAAGAGTTACTTATCAAAAGGTGGAAAATCATAGAACTATATTCCTGAAGTGCGTTTGGGCTTGTATTGTTGTACATGCTTTATGGGCTTGTATTGTTGTACATGCTTTATGGGAAAATCCTATGTTACACAAATTGTGGGACGGGTGTTGGGTGGTGGTATGTGTCTAAGTATTGGATTAATTTAATTCTCATGTCTAAGGAAACGGGAACATTAAAAAATATTCATATAGTTTTTTTATTTTTGTAATGAAATAGTGTTTATTAGGTATTGTAAAGCATGTCATGCATAATATGAGAGTCCTATACTTGTTTATATGGTAAAATAAAATTGTTAAACATTTTTGTTAGGTCAATGTCCAACAATACATGTCGGACACATGTCCATACCCATAACCTTACCAAAGTGTCAGAGTCCAAACATTGAGTGTCCAACACGGGCACTTCATAAATTTTAGAAGAGTCCATGTAACATCGGGAAAACCAATGTAAGGGGTTTAGAAATGAAACGCATGAGACCCTAAAATTACTTTGTTTTAGAGTTTCCTTGGGTGATGTTCTATGAAGTTTGATGCTGCTAATTGTGTGAGGTTTTGCAAAATTGAAGTCCAATAGTGTTGTAAACTTTCACATCGATCATGGACTCCCTCATTCTTATGCCTGATGTATTGTATGTTGTATGGTATCCTCTTTTATTTTTTCAAGCAACACTGCAATTTTTGGGTCGAAATCCACTAAGAAACACAGCAATTATTGTTGTATAGGGCAGGCCGTATTCTTTACTAAAATGCCCATCATTCATGCTTACCCGCTTTCTTATTGATGAATATCATCGTTGTGTCTAGCATGCTGTACCACAACTTAATTGTTAGTTTCCAGATAAATAGTCTGAAAAGTATCTTATGATTCTTGTTCCATTTCATTTTCAGCTCGATAGGAAATTGTGCCTCCTCTTTTTCAGATGCTGATTATGGTTTGGTCTTGAATTCTGATTTATATTGGAATCATACTGATAATTATTTGCCATCATTCTTGTAGTGTGTGAGTGATTTATATTTTTTGGTCTGTGAATGATTTCAGCTTTCAGGTTATCATCTGACTTGTATTTCCAATAAGTTGCTAGGTTCAATTTTTGCTAGTGTACTCTTTTTATAATTCAAGATATTACTACTTTATTGTTCGCGGGGATACTTAACTGCTCTTCTGTGAAGGTGCAAAGTACCATTTCCATGTTTCTGATTTTATCTCGTATATTGTATGATGTGAACAGAAGCAAACCGGGAATCAAGGGATAGGTTTCAGGAGGCAATTCTTGATGTAAGTCTGAATGTTTATCTTAATGTGCTATTTTTAAACAATCATTTGTGCATGAGTGTGTTGTAGTCTATGTAGTTTTTTCATTTGACGATATTTTATATCTCACTGAACAAGAGTCCTTTGTTTAAAATTATATCCTTGTGCCAACTTACCCCATGGTGCATGTGATCCTGTTTTTGATAATGACAAATGTCATATTGTGGCCTGCTATGCTGATATATGTATCTTGTACAAATTTTTTTGTTGAAGAATCCTCCTGGAGTGCAAGGAGTTGCTTGTAATGATGGTGGCAAACCAGCTAGTTGCTTTCACAGTGGACTTTCCGAACTTGAGCAGATGTTAAAGCAAAAGACGTTTACCAGGTACACCATTAGCTGGATATTTTCATTGTCCTTTTGTCTCTGTTTTTGTTTGTTTTTGGAATGAGTTTCTGTTTTCTGTTTTATTATCTATTTTATTTATTTATTTATTTATTTATGTGTGTGTGCATGCATGCGGACAGCCATGTCTATGTGCAGTTGTGTATGTGAAATGCGAATTCACCATTCAGCCCTCGTGCTTTGTATTATTCTTCTGCAGCTTTCAATAATGTGGATGTTTAGCATCTGTCACATGCCATAAAGGATGAGAAGCAATAAACTGATACTTAATATCTTTCAGTGTAGACAAAAAAATGATTTTATGTATGGTGTTCTTGTGAGCTTGCACTTAGCTTGAAGACTCGCATTTTCCAGATCCTTATGGTTGTGACAGTAAGGGTCCGTCTGGTAGAGCTTATTTCAAGCTTTTTTCATTTGGCTCATAAGCCAAAAAGCTATTTTTTTTTTGCTTTTTTGCTTTTTTGCTTTTATAAGCTAAAGATAAGCAAAAAAGCAAAAAAAAAAAAAAAAAAAAAGTAAAACAAACAGACCTTTTTGCTTATAAGCTAAAAAAAAGTAAAGCCGAAAAGCTCTACCAAACGGGGCCTAAATTAGCCCTTTGGGATATCAACAGAAAGCACATTGTGGGGATATTAGGAAGGGTTTAAAATTGTCTGCTTGCCTGTGTGGGCTGTTGCTGTATTACTGATGTGAATTATATGGTACAGATCTGAGATTGATCGTTTGACAGAACTACTGCATTCAAGAACTGTTGATTTACCTAATGGGGGTGAGGACAAAAGGACTGACTCAAATCTTTCGCAGCCCCTATCTGCCTTTGGAAGACAGGATGAATTTGCAAGTAGTCCAATGCATGAAAATAGGATAGAGAGCCACTTGGAGAGCCATAGATTTCATGGATCCATTTCAACCCCTGTTGTCAGTTCACAAGTCAGCAAACATGCTCTAATTCTTCATTATTTTGATTGTGATAGTTATAAAGTTTGCATTACAGCACTCTATTTTACATTCATGTAATAGAATTGTCTTCAGGTCCTTGAAGAGGATGTTGCAGCGCCTGCTGAACTTGCAAAAGCTTACATGGGCAGTAGGCCTTCAAAAGTGTCACCGTCCATGTTAGGTTTGCGCAGCCAAGCACTGAGGGAAGATGCAAGTCTGCTGAATAATGTACCATTTCCTCCGAAGTCACCCATCATGTCACTTGTACCAAAGCCATCCGCTCGTGTTGGGGTTCCTGAAAATGGTTTTATGACCCCAAGATCCCGAGGCAGATCTGCAATATATAATATGGCTCGTACACCATATTCCAGGGTTCATTCAACTGCTACCCAAAAGGTTTATTTGCTGGCCAGTTATTTCTGCATAAGAAATTCTCATTTCTTAGATTTAAAATTTCATTCCTAGGTTTAAATTTTGATTATAGCCTGCTCAATTCCCAGGGTACCAGTTCCAGATATGATGTTTATCGTGGACCATCTGCATCACCATCGTCTCGGTTTGCGCTGGACCATGACGGACACAATGCTTCTAAACAGTTGGTATTTGTCCCATTTCTTTAGGTTATGTTTGTTATGCTCCTTTTTTTTTTTTTTTTCCATTTTAATTTTCTTCCTTCTTTCAGGCCCTAAAACGTAGGAATTCTGTATTAGAAGATGATATTGGCTCTGTTGGTCCCATACGTAGACTTCGGCAGAAAAGTAATCTTTCGACTCCCAACACTTTGAGCTTGCCAGTAACTGGAAGTCCTCTTTCTATTCGTGGAACTGGAGTTGGTCCTGATACTGCTCAACAAACTGTGTATTCTGCCCAGAAGCTGTTTTCGATGGATGAATCTAAGCATAGAAATTTTAAAACAGTGGGAGAAAATGAGGATAATAGCATTCGTGTTACAAGTTATACCCCTGTTCCTTCTAAGTCCACAGAAATGGCTTCAAAAATATTGCAGCAGCTTGAAAAGTTGGCTCCAAAGGAGAAATCCTCGGAGGGCAAGGTAGTTGCTTTGAGGGAGAAATCACCTAGTAAGTTGACACTCAGTATGCTACGTGGACAGGCTCTTAGAAGCCTGGAGGATGTAGATTCATCCAAGATTCTGCTTAATACTGAAGATAGTAATAAGTTGAAGGATATGTGCAACACCTCTTTGCCTGATGCTCATGATACTTCTTCTCAAAAACAAGATCAAGTTGAAGAAAATGGCCCAACTAGTTCTATCGTTTCTCATGACACATTGGCTCCTGCAGGAACCCGCAATGCTACAGTTTCAGTGAAAGGAACTGATTTAACTGGTGTTAAAACTGCAGATTCCTTCAGCAGACAGTTTGTTACTCAACCTTCTCAAAAGAAATGGGCTTTTCAGATGAGCGCGCATGAGGTTGGTGGTAGTGCCTTTTTAGGTTCATTTAGTTTGATTATAGTTTCTAGCGGTTGACCTGCTGTCTTGTCTTTCTTTTAATGTCTTCTTATCAATTCTGAACCAGTCCTACCATTGATTCTTGACATAGCATACAGTTTTGCTGAAGGCATACTGTGTGATTTAGGAGCATAAACATGGTAAGGTAGTCCTGAATACTGTCACTCAGACCCAAGGTTTACAACTGGGGACCCATCAAATACATGGAGAGTAAAAGTTATTACAATGGTATCCCAAAGACATGGGTGCTACCTATTGGAATCTTTTCCCATTCCTCTGGACTAAACCATGAAAGTAGTTTTTTTGTTTCCCAGAAGGTTATGTTCCATGTCTGGCAAGACTTCCAAGTTATAATACTGCTCATCAGAGCTACAACTGTATTATTACCTCCTAGTCCTCGTTGATGCCCTTCTGTAGTAATAGCTTGCAAGCTTGTCATTCCTCGCGGATAAAATTTTTGATGTTTAAAATTAATGTGTATTTTGATCTTATCTCTTTGCTTGTTTCATTTAAATTATGCAGCAATATTAAAACTTTTGTTTTTCTCATGAAGGATTTTCTGGAACTGGATGATGAGATTCACTCAAATGAAGCTGCATCTACACAGTTGGATAAGGGGAAGAAAAAATTGGAGACATTTGTGGTGGAGAACACGGCTGTTTCTGAAGCAGTGACGGTGGACAAAATTTCTGCATTGTCTGAATTCAAAACACCTGCTGTTCCTATATTGAAAAAATCAACTGATTTAAGAACTTCTGATGCAACTATTGGTGGTGAGAAAAGCACTGGCTCTATCTTCCCTATGGCACCTGCCTCCAGCACAACTTTTCAGCCAGTTGTGGCCAGTCCGCAAGCAACATCAGCATTTGATCATATTGTTCCACCAAAGGAACCAAGTCCTTTATTTAGTTCTAGCTCTAAAAGTGTTGATAAGATTCCATCAGTCACATTTTCTTCCTCATCTTCTATCAGTGAATCTTCGGGCCTAAGATCTAGTGATCCACTGGAACCAGAGCCAGAAAGTTCAAACAGGTCAGTATGATGGTGATGAAATTGTAGCTATCAGTCTTTGCTTTCTTTTTCTTTTTAATACTCCTCATGAGTAGCCCTGCCCTGCACAGTATTATTGCTTCCTGTCATAAGTAGTGCAATTGATGGTGATTTGGATGACTGTTTTGGTTATCTTGCTGCGCATATGTATCACAAAAAGAACAGAAAAACCCCCTAGGATGCATAAAATTAGATAGTTGAGATGCAGGGATGTCAGATTGTGGAGTGATTGATTCTGGCAAAAGGAGAAAAGCCTCGACTACTTACATCTTTGCAGTTCCTGTCAAATCGAATGTAATGTAATGTGTTAGGAAGGAGCAGGACAACGCATACATTGACCATTCTTTTGTTGTTGCATGCTTTCGTTAATGCATACATTAATGTAATGTGTCAGGAAGGAGCAAGTCAATTCAACCCCTTCCTAACACATTACATTTAATCCTTTAATACGATCATCAAGGTTTGCACTACGGAGTATCCCATGCATGTGAAATTTTGTGGTATATCTATTGGACATAGCTAGTTTAGGTGTCAGTCAAGGAACGGGTTAATGTCTTGTATCATAGTTGGACAAACATGCTGAGATACACATGAATAATGCTATGTTCTAATCGTGAAAACATGTAAATTAATAGGAGACATTCGTTGAGCTTTATAGAAGGGTTAAGCAAAAGCTTACATCAATTTATTTGCAAGTGGTAGAACAGATTTAGTTTGGTTTTCAAGAGATCAGTTAAGTTATAGTATTAAACTTACTTAAATCCCCTAGAGTACATTTTTTAAAGATAAACCTAACTTATGCTAATGAAAAATAAACCTAGATCATTTCTGTTTGTAGAATATACAGAAGATGGATTCTTAAATCTCTTTTATCTTTTCATTTCTATATGAAAGTGTGTTTTCTGAAAGGTGTTTTTGTGTATATGCAGCTTGGCCAATGATGCTTTTGGTGCAACTGACATTGTACCAAATATTCCCAAGTCGGACAAAGGTGATAATAAAAACATCCAAATGTTTGGAGATGCGATGGGAAAACCAGGAACTTCAATTTCTTCTGCTCTATCAACTTCAACATCAACAAGCAGCATTTTCTCCTTCGGTGCCCCTGCCAACAGTTCGAGTCTAAGTAATGGTTCATTTGATTCAAGCCCTTCTATATTTTCTTCCCCTACTCCAGTTCTAGCTTCCAGTAAGTCTACAAGTCAAACTTTCACGAATAGTTCTACCAATGTTCCCTCTTCAACTACTGCCTCCAATGGCACTGCCACTGCCACTGCCTCCAATGGCAGTCCATCTTCCTCTGCTGCAGCACCTTCATTTCTGGCAACCCCCATTTTCAAATCTGGGTCCACATCTCTAGCTCAGTCAAATTCAGTTTCAACAGTATTGACCACATCTGGTGCAGAAACTACCGATTTGAAGGCCAAAACAGAGAAGGAATCAACCTTTGGCAACTTAACCAGCTCACCCTTTGGTGGCACATCGTTTACAATGGCAAGTGCAGGAAGTAGCATTTTTGGATTCAGTGCTTCTGCTACTACTTCATCTGCTAATACTCTCTCTCAGGGTTCTCTTTTTGGCACCAGTAGTGGATCTTTGGTTAGCAAACCAGAATCTCCTGCTGGAACTGGGGTCGCAACTGTTACGCAGAGCATGCCTATTCAGTTCGGTTCATCTGCCTCCTCTCCAATCTTTGGGACTACTGGAATTACATCTTTCACCTCTGGCAGTTCTCTATTTGGTGGTTCAACTTCTAGCAGTTCTGTACTTGGTTCCTCAACCACTAGCAGTTCTCTGTTTAGTTCTTCAACTCCTATAGTGTTTAGTTCAAACACTACTTTTGGTCTGAGTTCTTCAGCTTCCTCTTCAGAGACCAATACTATTAGCTCCAGTGGCGCCACTACCAGTTGGCAGCCCCCGAAGTCTTTCCCCTTCAATTCCACATTTAGCACAGTGTCTCCATCAACTGGGTTCTCTTTCTCCGTTTCTGCTGCTGCTACCAACAGTGCACCAATGTTTTTTGGAGCATCTACCGGTGCCTCATCAGGTTCCACTTTCTCGTTCACTTCAGCTGCTGCTACTGCCTCTTCTTCCCAAGCACATTCTATGTTTGGTAGCTCTGTTCCTGTCTTCGCGGGTGCCTCAGGTAACGGTGACCAGATGAGCATGGAGGATAGCATGGCCGAGGACCCCATACAGGCATCAACGCCAACAGTTTCGTTTTTTGGCCAACCTCCCATCTCACCTCCATCGTCTGGCTTTGTGTTTGCTTCAACAGCTCCATCAGCAGTACTTCCCTTTCAATTTGGTACCCAACAGAATCAAGGCAATGCACAAAATCCATCTCCATTTCCGACATCTGGTAGTCTAGATTTCAGCGCTGGAGGCAGCTTCTCATTGGGTTCTGTCGGTGACAAGAGTAATCGGAAAATAGTGAAAGTTAAACACAAAAGCCGAAGGAGGTAGAAGATTAAAAATATCACAGGTAAATTGGTTCCTTGGCAATCCCCATGGTTATATTGGGTTAATGAGAAGATTATTCTTTTTTTAATGGTTAAGAGGGTATTCGCTGGAGTTCCCTGTTATCATCAGTCTCTCTTGAGTTTCTTGGTACTGGCAAATATGAATCAGCCAGCCCCTTGAGGTCTTTTGGAAGTCTGATGATTCATCTGTTGGGTCCTTTTCACAATTTTTGTGTTATTTGACAGAATTTCCCTTGTCGATCTGCAGGCATAAAATGTCACAATTTTGGATTTTCTCTCTTTTAGCGGATCCCCCATGAACGATTATATTTGTATCATTAGTAGTGGTAGTAGTAGTTCTTTTGTTGGGGTTTCTGGTCTGGAAACTTGTGCAATCGTCAAGCTTTGCTTTGTGTACTGTGTTACGTGTAACATAAAAGAAATATTTCTGAGAGGAAGTAATTCTGCTGATGGTTGTCCCTTCTGCCCTTTTGCAAGTGGGAAAATGTGTTATGGTGCACTATTTTTACCTTCCCCGTTGCCTTTTTTGTGTCGACTCTTGCGTGTATATCTCGACTAATTCGAATGTTAACAAAATTTTGAACTCAAAAGGATTGGCAGTTATCCTTCGAAATGCATTACAGTAGCGCGATTTAAGATTAAAGTAGTATAGTGTTTCACTTTGGGGGGGACCATCTCTCTGGCTTTTTTCCCCTAACCTCAGCACCGCATTCTATGTTGTTTGGACATTGACATCTACATCTATGCTATACTAAAAAGCAGCAAACACCCGACTTCGTATATTGAGGAAGATGCGGTAACTTGGAACGTCACATTTGAATTTATTTAGGTCTTTAACTGCCAAGTATTTCAATAATCAGAATCATGTTAGAAGGGGTAAAAAAATGAATCTTAATAGACCTCTCGAGCCCCCCACATTTCTATGCAACACATTTATCTCTGTGAATGAATAAAGGACGTTCATGGCTCGTTATTGTAACCAAAAACAAAAACTTAAAAAAGAAGACAGAAAGTAAAAAGCATGAACATAAATCTTTTGGCAACACATTTGTTAATGTCCAATGATTAATGTTCAGATGGAATCAATCCATTGTGTTTGGCATATGATTTCTCCTAATTCCCCAACCCACCTGTATGGGATAAGAAGATACTGGACTTTCAATACTTCAAGTAATAAAACCCCCAGGTCAAGTCAACGCAGTTTACCGAAAACGAGAAACGGATTTTATGGAGGAGTGGGGTTAGCCTAGATCCATCAGCAAATTTTCCTGACAAAGGGAAATTTTTTGCTTATTTCTAAGTTTGGGTGCGGTTTTAACTTATTTCTGCAACCCAGGTTTGGTACCTTTTAGAAAAACGTTTTCGTTAAAAACGCCTTTCTAAATAGCATTTTTATGTTGTATTTTGACGCTTAATACAAATAGAAGACGTATAAACGCTTTTGTAAAAAGCGTTTTTTCCTCTAAAAAAACGCCTATAAGAATGGCGTTTTTTTGCTGAATATATACCCTAATTTCGCATCTCCCTCTCTCAAATTTTCTCGCATCTCCCTCTCTCATATTCAAGAGAACACAGATCTGTCGGTCGAAGCTATGTCCCACCACGTCTCTCTCTCCCTCGCGTCTCTCTCTCTCAGCCACAAGGTATGTATATACATATATATATATATATATATATGTAGATTTTTCAAAATAGAAACGTATAAGCTTTTTTTTTTTTTTTTTTTTGTTTATTTTTGAAGTCCTTCCCACCCAACTCACTTAGTAGGCTCCAACCAAATACGAACAAAATATGAGTTTTTTTTATTGTTAATGATGGCTCATGTATTGCTAGTACCTTGGTTAGTTCACATTCTCAATCTGTAATGACACTTTTTTTTTAATTGTTGATTGTTAAACTAAATCTGTTATTCCTAAAACCAATTTAAATACATCAATGCTTTTTATTTTCATTTTTATTACAGTTATGATGTTCAAGGCTAGTTTAAACGTATGTTGACTGATTTTTTCTCTAATCGGATCAAAGATAGGCTAGTCACGCTAAGATTATGATATTTACAATTAAGCTATTTAAGGATTTATACGTCTTATACGTTTCTATTTCTAAATGAAGACTTTAAATGATAATTATGTCTTATAAATTATATTTGAAAACAAAAAAAATATTTAGGTTCTTGAAAAATTGTAAACAAGAATATAGGTTTTGCCAGGGCTTGTCACATTATTTTAGAAGGATTTTCTATAAGACTTATGCTTTTCTACGTTATATATATATATATATATATAGAAAGAAAAATCATATACAGAACAATACTTACGGTCATGTAGTCAAGTTGAACAATATCTACGTTAATAGTTTATCTCAATAAACATCTTCATAACAAATTGAAGAAATTTTATTTTTTTCACTGAAGTATCATTCCCTATTAAAGTAAAGGTAAAAAGGAAAATGTTTAGTTTTGTTTTAAAGAAAAAAAAATATAAGATCCAAACAGCAATAGGAAAAAATAAAATCGAAAAAAAGTTAAAGAAAATAAAAATGGTAGAAAATGTGATTGGGCTTTAGGACATTTGTATATGTGTGCAAATGACATATAAAAAAAAAAAATTAGTTCATCATTAAACATCTTCTCAACGAATTGAAGAAATATTATTTTTTAGCAAGCAATGCATTCATGTAAGAAATATAAAATTGTAGCCCTTGAATTTGTAAAAACAAAATTATCGTAGCTATATATTATTGTGACATTGTTTATGTGATTTATAAAAACAAAATTATCGTAGTTATATATTATTGTGACATTGTTTATGTGATTTGTAAAAACAAAATTATCGTAGTTATATATTATTTTGACATTGTTTATATGCTTATACTTAAGTACTGTGTTGTAGGTTCAACAAGATTCATTTTGAAATTATCAAAAAACATGACGACAACGGTAATGTTTTTTTTTTTTTGGGGGGAGGGGGGGGGGGGGAAGATAATACGAGATCATAGAGAAGGTATAACTTATGATAGAGAGGGTAGTGCATGTTATGATGTAGAACTGGGAACCTCACTTGATGGGTTACGCGACATGATCATTCCTATGATGGATGAGTATGAAGAACATACAAATATAAAGTTCATATGTAGATACCCTTTGAGACGAAATGGAGAAGTATTAATATATAAGAAGTTGTCGGTGAAGGACGACAGGACATTGCAAACTGTCTTAAATCTGCCTTCTAAATTTCCTGACTTGTATTGTGTTGAGATTTATATTGTGAAGGAGGAGAGCACAATGACCACCAGTATCGGTCGTCAAGCTGTCAATTGGGTAGATGTCCAGTCGTACGGTGAAATCTTGACCGGGAGGGGTGATGTGTTGGCCTTGGGAACATTTACTGAAATGCTTACAGTTGGGCAAAGTAGTCAAATAGCCTTTCCAGACGATGCGCCGGGGCAACAAATGTCTAACATTTTCACCCCATACGAGGATTACTCACAGCATCGAAGTAATGTTGAACAATTACATGACTATCAAAGTCCACCCAGACATCACCCACAATATGCTTTGGGGCTAGAGGTGGGAGGTTCCAGTGCAAGTATGGATCCCGTAGAACGGCTTGTGGGCCTTGATGACATTGGTAGACAGATAGTTGAAGATGAAGATGAAGATGTAGATGTTGTTCAATCCGATGAATAAGAGGAAGATATTGATGTTTTACTGAGAAATGATGATAATGATGACTCTGATGATGATGGGCAAGAACAAGTCAACGTTCTTGAATTGAATGACACCCTGATGCCCTTTTTTACAAACTTGGATGGGATAGATCATTCTGTAGCTGGTCGAGACTTATACCAGCATGGTTTGACATGGTCAGATTCTAATCCAGAGTTTGCAACAGGGATGGTTTTCAAAGATAAAAATGCAGTGATCCGTGCATGTAATTGGTATCATGTAAAGAGGAACAAACATTATTATGTTGTGAAAACAAATAAAAAGGTTTGGAGCATGAGGTGCAGTCATGATTGCCCTTGGAAACTGCGTGTTTGTTTGAAGAAGAAGCATACTTTCTTTGAGATCACAAAATACTCGGGGCCTTATACATGTTTACATGGGATGGAGAGTTTGGATCACCGCAACCTCAATTCTACATTCATTGCTCATATGATTAAGACACAAGTGGCGGTAAATTTGTATATATTGTAAACTAAAAGTAAGATGTTTTGATATTATCCAGTAATGGTATAATCTAGTGGAATTTAAAGTTTTCATTTGTTGTCGTGTACAGGAAGACCCTGGATGGAAGATAACTTCTATAGTGGAGAGTGTAAAAAATGGTGTAGGTTTCACAGTATCATACAAAAAAGCATGGCTTGGAAGAACAGAAGCCATTGAAATGGTTTTTGGGGATTGGGATGATTCGTATGAAAAGTTACCAAGGTACATGAGAATGTTGCAGTTTATGAACCCGGGCACAACTGTGATTTTGGAAACACGTGACTTTCGAATGTCAACCAATGTCGTGCTTGACAGAATTTTTTGGGCATTTCGGCCATGCATTGACGGTTTCAACCACTACCCGCCAGTGATATGTATCGATGGTACCCACCTTTATGGAAAATATACTGGAGTGTTGTTGATTGCTGTGGCCAAAACTGTTGCCAACAACATTTTTCCTCTAGCCTTCGCTGTAGTTGAATCGGAAAACTATCGTGATTGGTCGTGGTTTATCTACCACGTTAGGCATGTTATTGTGCCAGGAAAAGAGGGGATCACATTGATTTCTGATCGACATGCAGCTATATTGAGTGCGGTAAAAGATTACTGGGAAAGGGCACGAGACGGGCAACTAGCTGGAGTTCATCGATATTGCCTTAGGCATTTTAAAAGTAATTACCAAAAAAAGTTCAATAACGCTAAAGTTAAGGATCTTATATGGAAAACTGGAACTGCCCATCAAGTGCGCAAGTTCGACCAAGCAATGGATGAAATAAAAAATTTACAAACGGAGTCGGCGGCAAAAGCATGTCGTGACCTGTGTAACGAGGACCCCAGTAAGTGGACATTGGCGCATGACAGAGGTTATCATTGGGGAGTTTTAACCACCAATGATTCAGAGTGCTATAATAATGTCTTAAGAGGTGCACGAGACTTGCCTATAATTGCATGTGTTCAGGTTACTTTCTACCGTTTGGTGGCAACTTTCACCAAGCAACAATTACAAATCGATCATGCCGTAGAGAATGGGTTGAGGTACACACCGAAAGTGCAAAGGAACATAGAATCTTATCAAGCTCGATCAGCAATGCATCGTGTTAATGTCTTTAATTGGTAATGTCACATAATTTATACAATGTTTTTAATTCACATCGGGTATTCATATATTTGTATAAGTCTCCATGTCTATTGCAACTGCCTCATGATCATATTCCAATTGCAGGGCTCAGGGTTCTACTGAGGTTATTACAAATCCAGTAGGCACGAAAGGGAACAACAGACATCCAGTGACTCTGAATCCCCGCTCGTGTGACTGCGGCAAATGGGTCATTTATCATTATCCTTGTTCGCACTTGCTGGCAGTGTGCGCGAAGACAGGCAGACAACCATGGGGCTTAATTGCTCCTTAGTATAACCTCGATGTTTATGGTCACGTGTACGAATCAAATTTCGAACCGATGGTGCACGAGCATTATTGGACTTCATACAATGGTCCAAAGGTCATTCCAGATCCCACCCGTAAACGAGAAGCCACTCCCGGATGACCAAAAAACAAACGAATTGAGAATGAGATGAACGTTTTTAGAAGACGTCAAACCAATAATTGTGGCATTTGCAAGCAACAAGGCCATGATAGGCGTAAATGTCCAAACCGGATTGCCTGACTTATGTATTGCAAGGACAATTAGCTGGCTAGTAAAGACTTATTTTGTATTTGTAATTCAGATAATGGGTAGTTCTATCTATATGTGAACTTAATTATATTACTATATGTTGCATGGACTTGTCATAATTTTCCAAGCCAATCACTTCTGTAAAGTTGATATAATTTTGCAAGACTGAACACAGTTGCCATTCAATAATAGCTTTCTCAGGCTTTAGTCACATAATGCCTTCACATCCTATATTGAATAGTTGTAGTTATAATAACTAAGCTGAGACTACTCAACTCATTCACATGGCCTGCAGAGATTAGCCTTCTCCGTGACATGTTTTATTTATCCATCAGCCTTACTTGATTTTGTAGACAATGTAGACACTTTACATTATTGCTTTACTTTGTTCTGGACAATCATATTTTACACATGTGCTAACACATGTCACAATGCAGGGGCTATGGAGACAGGATTGCCAGGGCCAGTCGAGACCACGGTGCTGACGATGCAGGCCCATCATCGCTCGACGTACATATGGGAGCATGGGGTACATCAATTAGCATATTACATTTACTTACAAGCGCATTTTTAAGTTTTTAACATTGAGGCATTTGACTTCATACTCCAATTGTCGCACAGGGTACGGAGGCTCTACAGTGCAGACGCGGTGCCTCCCATCCGTATGATGTGCAGTTAGACTCGCGTGTGTTGCAGTATGTAGTACAGGCTGGTTTTTACAGTGTCTACTGACTTGGGCCCATCCGTTTGGACCACAGTTTGATTACCGCTTAGTAGAGCGCTGGCGGGAGGAGACACACACGTTCCATCTCCCTGTAGGCGAGGCCACCATCACATTACAGGATGTCTCTATCCTGTTGGGATTACCTATTGACGGGGACACCATCATACGGCGACACCTGCCTACTACAGTGGTGGACTGCCAGGAGCTTTGTCTACGGTTATTAGGCATTGCCCCTGCCGCAGATCAGTTCAGGAAGGGCCGTCTCAGGCTTGGTTGGCTCCATGACACATTCTAGGTGCTTCCAGATGATGCCGATCAGGTTACAGTCTGGCGGCATGCACGTGTATACATTATGCGACTGATTGGGGGGATACTATTCCCAGATTACTCTTAGATCTATGTGCGAGTGGCTTATCTTGCATTTTTAGAGCACTTTCCATTGCAGTGAGATATAGCTGGGGCAGTGCAGTCCTAGCCATGCTTTACAGGTATGTGTGCCGGGCCGCGAGGACCGGTGCTAAGCAGATTGCAGGGGCATTCGTACTTGTACAGGTAAAAAGGCTGGCATAATTTACAGTGTTTTATAATAATGCCTATGTTACTTAGTTCACCTTAGTTGTTGTGCGAGTGAGACACCCATTTTGTACAGATATGGGCATGTGAGCGGTTCCCACGCATGTGCCCGCATCGCATGGAGGACCCTACTCAGGCCCAGCAGTCATTACTTGTAGGAGGGGTGCAATTCCTTGCCAGACCATGGGGGGCCAAGTATGAAAAAATTGCGCACGCTTCTTTACCTATAATCATTAATACAATATTTATCATTCATACAATATATTTTCACATTGTTACAATATGTTTAATGTATATGTCAGGTGGAGATCTAAATTTAGCATAGACATTACTTCCACCCATGTTGTCCGTGTATATAGAGACTAGCTAGACCGATTGCGGCCAGATGAGGTATGTATAACATGTTCAAAATTGTAATTCATATTACTTAGTTGTCCTATCACTGGTTACAAAACAAGTATTGTCAATGTAAACGTTTGCAGTTCACGTGGAGGCCATACGATGTGATCATGCATACACTGCCGACTTATTGCCAAGCAGGGAGGGATATATGGCTGACTCGGTCTCCTTTAGTATGCTTAGAGGTCGTTGAGCTACATTTACTTGATCGGGTCTTACGACAATTTGGGTTCAGGCAGGATGTACCAGATGAGTGTTATACCTCGCCTAAGTTACATTCTATTGACATGCGCAGGAGACGACGCACCACTGATTGGAGTGACATTCATGCCGAGTATGTCGACCGATGGGAGCATAGGTATGATCATCTGGTAGCTGGGGTTCCTGATGTTGCACAGATGCGATATGACAATCCATACATGGGGTGGTACTGCCGTATTACATGCCCACTGGTGGGCAATCCTGCTCATCTGCCTGCTACTGGATATCTTGAGGTCGGCTCCACAGTAGAGATTGCGGTTAGTATAGCCATAACATTTTCGTTTGTTTCAACGTCACTTATATACATCAGTTAGTTATACATGCTTTCCCTCATTTTTGTAGGCCTGCCATGTCATATCCATACATCAGCACTCAAATTGTGCCATTTATACGTACGACACGCAAGCTGCATTGTAGGATCTACATAGGGTATGGGACATTAGTGCCACGTTACTCTGTCTATTACGTGAGCATAAGCGGATTGGACAATCAGCAGCTCCCCCTCCCGTGCGGCCACCCCCCAGGATCATCTAAGCATCACCTGCCACAGTCCTTCGATGCTTTTAGACCATCCTCATCGCATGTGACTCTGACGATGCCAGCGTACACATATCACGATGAGTCACGGGATGTACCATCTTCATCATATGTGACTACTTACGAGGTCAGACCGCATCGCCGCGCTCCCCGTCACATTAGCTCCCCTATTACGTATGACCAGGGATCTGCTTACTCGGGACTAGGCGATGACGAGGACGCTGACGCATATGATGACCCATTATTAGCATTAGGACAGTGTATCGAGATGTCCTTTATGCATACAGAGGGTCGGATTTCACCTGTCATGTCGTCGCAGTCGGTGCTTCCATTCTCACCATCTTTTGCAAAGGGGCCATCGTTGATTACCCAGTCGACCAGCGGGCATCCAGAGGGTTCAGTGGTAGCGCAGATCACACAAGTAGATGCACTCCTTACCGATAACTTACATGATGCTTCACAGATCACACAGGTAGAGGCACAGCCGCAGCCATTGATACCACGTGTCTATGTCTGTAGGTTGAGGAGAGATAGGAGACCACCCCTGTGTGGTACGGGAGGTCATGTATAGTAGCTATGGTATTTAGTTTTTTATTTATTTTTGTGACTGAAACTTTTTTTGGAGTTCCATTTATTGTTGTGGAGATTGTTATGGAAACTTTTTCTGGAGGTCATGTATAGTACTTAGGGTATTTAGTTTTTCATTTTGTATTGTATTTTTTTAAAAAAATTGTTGCAAAATATACCGTCAATATTACAGTCAATAAAGCCTGCATTGTTCTTGACACTACACGTGAAGGTTGTAAGTTTGATGGTGAATAGTTATTTCTGGATCATTTTCACGTGTCTTTTTATCTTTTCTGAAACCGTTAATAATACAGTCAAAACTGTTGCTTAATTGTTATTGACCCTTCACATGAAGGCTGACGCTTCACACAACCCAATGAATTCACGTGAACCCATTATTGGCTATATATACATTGTTTGAAGATGTGAATAAGTGCTAAACCATACTTACAAAGATGCCGAAGCGAAAAGGATTATTTGGGGCATCGTCTAGTCGTTCGGTTCCGAGTAATGAGACAGTTCAAAACCAATCCTCAGCTATCCATGCAGTGCGTATATACACGGACCCAGTCGGTAACAAATGGTATGGCCGAAAACGTTGCTTTCTTAACAAACCTATCCTAATGCACGATACTATAGGTCTGGTCAGCCACATATTTATTGGCGAGGTGTCCTTACATCCACCCCCCAAGGTCACCGACGACCAATGCATATACAGAGAGCCGTGGGAAGACCTATTTGATAAACGTTGTGAACAAGAGATGTATTGCCGATGGCATGGCCTCCGTGTCCCAAAGGCCCATTCGACAAAGATGTTCAACAGGAGATCACCTAACAAGAAGGTCATCAAAGCACTGGAATGCGAGATTGATCAAATGCAACGAAGGTTGGATATATATCATTTTACAGAGCATGCAAAGATAGAATGTATTAATCCAACGCAACGAATATTAAAAATTATTCAAGATCCATTACTACTTTCTGACCCAGAACTTTCAGACTTCTCGGAAGAAGAAGGTGACGATGACTTTCAAAACTATCTACCTAGTAGCCTTAGCGTTGCTGGCAAACCACTATGTTGCTATGAACATGGTCCATAAAACTTGTTAAGATTTGTAATTCAGTATTATGTATAATTTAGTTTTTTCATATAATATGTGTGAGTTTGGGTCATATTTTCCAGTTTAGAATTTCAATACTTAAGTTCAAAATTTCAATATTTGCCCGCAAACGTTACGCAAAGTTTTAGAATTTCAATACTTAGGTTTTTCGGGTTGTATTAACTCGGGCTTTGGGGTACCGAAATGGGGAGGAAGGGTCCGGGGAGTGCGAAACTTGATGGGAGGCACCAGTGGGACACGAGTGACGTGTGGGAGTCGACGACATGTCAATCGGTGTCCCAGTTTGGAAGTTACGCAAAGTTTTAGAATTTCAATACTTAGGTTTTTCGAGTTGTGTCAACTCGGGCTTCGGGATACCGAAACGGGGAGGAAGGGTTCGAGGAGTGCGAAACTTGACGGGAGGCACTGGTGGGACACGGGTGACGTGTGGGAGTTAACGGTATATCAATCGGTGTCCTGGTTTGGAAGTTACACAAAGTTTTAGAATTTCAATACTTAGGTTTTCTGAGTTGTGTCAACTTGGGTTTCGGAGTACCGAAACGGGGAGGAAGGGTCCGGAGAGTGCGAAACTTGACGGGAGGCACCGGTGGGACACGAGTGATGTGTGGGAGTCGATGGTACGTCAATCGGTGTCCTGGTTTGGAAGTTACGCAAAGTTTTAGAAGTTCAATACTTAGGTTTTCTGAGTTGTGTCAACTCAGGTTTCGGGGTACTGAAATGGGGAGAAAGGGTTCGGGGAGTGCAAAACTTGACGGGAGGCACTGGTGGGACACGAGTGACGTGTGCGAGTTGGTGGCACGTCAATCGGTGCCCCGGTTTGGAAGTTACGCAAAGTTTTAGAATTTCAATACTTAGGTTTTTCGAGTTGTGTCAACTCGGGTTTCAGGGTATCGAAACGGGGAGGAAGGGTCCGGGGAGTGCGAAACTTGACGGGAGGCACCGGTGGGACACGAGTGACGTGTGGGAGTCAACGGCACATCAATCGGTGGCCCGGTTTGGAAGTTACGTAAAGTTTTAGAATTTCAATACTTAGGTTTTCCGAGTTGTGTCAACTCGGGCTTCGGGGTACCGAAACGGGGAAGAAGGGTCCGGGGAGTGCGAAACTTGACAGGAAGCACCGGTGGGACACGAGTGACGTGTGGGAGTTGATGGCACGTCAATCGGTGGCCCGGTTTGGAAGTTACGCAAAGTTTTAGAATTTCAATACTTAAGTTTTGCGAGTTGTGTCAACTCGGGTTTCGGGATATCGAAACGGGGAGGAAGGGTCCGGGGAGTGCGAAACTTGACGAGAGGCACCGGTGGGACACGAGTAACGTGTGCGAGTTGACGGCACGTCAATCGGTGGCCCGTTTTGGAAGTTACGCAAAGTTAAGTTCAACAGGTGTAGGAATTTGTGTTGTTGATAGAAAAGCCATTTCAAATGGCGTTTTTTTTGTCTTAATAAACGCTATTTCGAATGGCGTTTTTTCTGCAAATAAACGCTATTTCTAATGCCGTTTTTTGGGACTTATAAAAGCTATTACAAATGGCGTTTTTACGCATATTTCTCGTATTTTGACTTCGTATTTTTCCTAGGCGTAGTTGAGGTATTTAATGTAAAAACGCTATTTAGAAAGGCGTTTTTAACGAAAATGCTTTTCTAAAAGGCGAAAAATCTGGGTTGTAGAAATAAGTTAAAACTGCACCCAGGCTTGGAAATAAGCAAAAAATTTCCCTTTGTCAGGGAAATTTGCCTAGATCCATCCATACCATGTGTTCAACTTCCACGCTCTAACGTCCCAAATAAAAGAAGAAAGATGTTTTCCAAACTGCAAATGATGTGAACAATGAAAAAAAATTTGAAAAACAACCACTGCATTGTAGAGAATCCAGGAGAGTGCAAGGCCTCGCCACAAAAGCATCGAGAAACAATTTTCTCAAAGCAGTGAGGTATGCAAAACCTACCCCACAGGCAACAAATAGAGATTACCAACCTAACCAACATGTATTATAATACCTTCTGCTTAACTAAATAGCATTTTTTTTTGTAAGCCTCACAGGTTCAATGGTTGGGTTGATTAAATCCCTCGGGACTTTGACAACATTACATTCATCAGAAAGGGAATACAGATCCAACATAATCCTGAAGTGACCTTGACCGCGACGACATTCAGGGATGGATGTAGACCCATCGGGCAGGGATAATCATTCCGGTCCTGTAAAAGGTGGCGACCAATTGCCTCCCAACTGCATCCACAGAGGGAGAATAGTAAAGACTAGGATACACAAGCAGGAATAACTATGATTATGAATCTTATTACCATTGTTGTAAGTCCAATGCACTACAATAATTCAACAGGGAAATAAGAAATCTCAAAACACTTAAAAAACTACCACACTGCTAGTGCCTTCTAATGGTTGAGAAACAAAAAAACACAGTCCAAATAGTATATGAAAAAGATGTTTCAAGGCAGGAGCTTGTGCAATAAGACAAGATAGTTTAAGCCAAGCCACAAAATAATGGAAAAGTATACTAATTATGTGACTGAAAATCACAATCCTGGTGAAAGGTATGCTAATGAACTTGCATGCAAAACTATCCAAAGCACCATCCCTGGATATCTCCTTCAATATTAGTTTCCTTCTCTCTTCACAATCGCCAATTTCCAATGCTTTTTATACAATTTTTGTTGGCATCTCTTGCCATTATAGATCGAATTCCCATCCAAGGCTTGAAAAATGGATAATAGGAAAAGTTTGTCAAATGGACAACAAATACTCTTTCATGATCCAGGTGCACTAGCACCTGTTGCAACAAAAACTGTTGTATGCTTCCCACACCAATGCATATATGGTTGGTTTGGTAACTAAGGGCAATTCAATGAGTATTTATCTCATCGCTTGTAACTGACGAGTAACGAAATGAATTTGTGATGCACTTGTGATGCAAAGACCAAAATATAAGTGGAACTAGCTTGTCTCCATTTCATGTAATGTGGGGCAAATGCTGAGAAGATTCAAGTAGATAAAGTTTTCTTACTAGCATGAACAAGAAAAGCAATGGGGGGAATCAATAGCCGATGATTCGAGGTGAAATACAAAATTGTCAGTGTTCAAAGAAAATAGGCTAGCATCTTACATTGTCAAACCATATATCTAGACAAAATTCTTGCATTGTAAAGCATGTTCATGGTAATACCACATCCTCGGTTTGGAATCTCCTTGACCTTGAACACCACCTTCATCCCCTTCCTCGCTTACTTCTCAAAATAGAAATGTTTATAAAATAAAACAAAAAAACAAATAGGGTTGTGGTAGGTGTCTAGGTGACACAAGCTCATAAAACAAAGGTAATGTCAGGATCTATAAACATAAGTCTACAATTGCCATATCATATGATCTTGCAACATCCAACACACATATAGGAGCAGCAAGGAACTTTTTTTTGTTCTTAAAAGTAGGAGCAGCCAGGCATAAACCACTGCTAAAAGTAAACCTAACAGGTGGGGGAGGGGTAACCCTAAAACAGACCAAAACTTTGCATTATTTGCATCAAGTGGCTATTCTCTCTCCCCCCCTCCCCTTTCTCTTGATCTCCATCCTTGCTTATCCAAAAATGAATATTAAAAATATAAAACAAAAAATTGGGTGTGATCAGTGATGCGAGTTCATACATGATACAATGAGTCATGATATATAGCCATTGTATGAGGGTCTATGAAGGTGTGATAGTCACCAAGGAGCCGCAAAACACATCAGATGGCACTAAAAAAAACTCTAGAGAAAATGGGTGAAGGATGAAACAGCCCAAGACGGAGTGAGAAACAAACAATAGGTGCACAATAGTATATTGCAAAAGTATGCCTCAGAAGGGATGTTATAGAGACCCATAGTAGAGGCCAGATAGGACTGGACTTATCACAGATAAGTGACAAAGTCTATCGTAAAAGGCCTTTCCTTGGTAGGCAAGGGAATCAGTGTGTTAGATGGAGAGGTCTCCCTCTCTTAGTCAGACTGGCATGAAGGTGGCTAGACCTGCACAGGGTGCAACACCGAGGCAAATTCTCGCAGTGCGCAGTGAAGTTATTCGACTTGCCTAGGCTTGCCTTCAAGCGTACGTCGAGTTGCGCAGCAGTATAACTCATGCTGAGTCACTAAGTGCTTCCTCTCATGAGGTAACCAACAGTGATGCGGTTAGACAAGTGGTGAAATGCTGTGCGAGTGGTGTGGTTCTAAGATAGGCGCGTCCAAGATGTTGTTCCGTTGTGTGCATAGTCGTTCAGTTGCACCATCCATTGTTGGTACGTTCAATTAACTGCAACCACAAGTCTACGAGCAATTCATCACTGCTAAAAGTAAATCTAAAGGATCAAGAAGGAGAGGGAAACGGAGGAAGTACTAAGAGTTGGTATGCATTAATTGAGGGTAATGGGAAGGGTAGCACTGAAACGTAGGTAAGTGGAGTTTGTATGAGCCGCACAAAATGATATGTTGGAGAATGAATGAGTTGACCACCTTATGAGCCTGCTTCTAATTGTGCATGAAAAAACTTAGGTTATCTAATCCGTGAATGATGCCAAGTAAACCTCCTTTAATCTTCGCTAAAAAGAATTAATACGGTGAACTAACATCCAGCCGGCAAATCAAAGTGTACCTATGCCTTCGAACGGTTGCGTAAACCTTTGAACGCACGCTAAACCTGTTGGAATGCGTTTGAACGGTTATGGCAAGCTTCAAACGCACACTAAGGCCATTCGAACGCTTTAACCTCTGCATTATTTGCACCATGCGGCGATATGCTCTATGTGTGTGTGTGTATGTGTGTGTGTGTGTGTGTGTCATGCCCTAATTTTTTTTTATAAAAGTTGAGTTTTAAGGAATAAAAGGTATAGTGTTGAAAAGTCAAAGTCAAAATTAAAATTAGGATACACGTCAGATTTTAGTCAAAATAGGTTTTGAAATTCATTTTAAAAGATAGTTTTTATTTTGAAAATTTTTGAAACAAAACTGCGTGGGTCCATTTGTATTTTAAACAAATCCGATTTTGTAAAACCTGTTTAAAACCTGTTTTTAAAGAAATATCAATTCTCAAAATATCCAAACTCCAACCACATCCCAAACTCCAAACCAACATTCCTACTTCCATAACCCATCCTCAAAATCAAACTACAAGAAGAACTAAGTCACGGCATACCACCAACATAAGTAAATCTCCGAATGAAACAAAATAATAATACAATCATTCAATTAAAATTCAAAATTAAGATAGAGATATAATTTAACTTAAAAGTAAAATAACTAAAACCAACTAATACAACAAGATGTGGTTAGAATATAAAATAGATCTCCAATGTTCTAATCCAAGTTCTCAAGTCTATTGCCTGAGGGCTCTCTTGCAACTGTTGTAGGGTGAATATTTCCACGACTTAAGTAGAAGGTTATGTTATCGAGCTAATAAAGATAATGTGATATGTGCAAGTATACATATAAGGATGCAAGAGAGTACAGAAATGCAGTTTCTTTATCCTTACTCCCAACCCAATGCATAATGATATGATACAAGCACACATATAAATCAACTAAATGAAGATCAAACAATTATAATTTCAATCCGCAAACAATCTAGTCACAATACCAACAAAATTGAATTGACTCTATAAGACCAAAACTGAAATGATAAATGCATAAATAAATAAATAAAAATATTAGGACCCACCCAAGTCCAACCAAATGCAAGTGCATGATGCAACCAACCCTATTGATGAGGGAATACAATGTCACCTGCAATCTCTTCTGCTCTTTATAAAATATCATTCAAAGGACGCGTGTTTTCAAGTAATTTCACTCTTTATGGGTCGCATCCAAGGGACGCGTGTATCCCGTCAAATGAGGCACTAAGCTTTTATTTTAATGCAAATCCTAAGGCCTAGCGCTTCAAGCTCATGCCCGACCATGCCCAACTATCGTTAGACTTTAACTCAAGTCTCAACCAAGATAAATATCACATAGAGGCGAGGCCAATAATATCCAAATCACCAAACCTATAACATTATTACTAATAAATACTCAACACATTCAAACATTTTTAATTATTAATTTTTATGCCCATTTTGCAATATGTCAATAGTCAAAATTGTCCAATTAATTTATTTAAACCAACCAACACCTTAAACACTCACATACACATGAATCGCACAAATGTCAAGCCAATTACATGATTCAATTATTTTATGGCAAAACCCCCAATTTTTGTCAAGTAATTTAATATGATAAAATCCTAAATTTTCATTCAAAATATTCAACAATCCAGAAAGCATCAATTAACTAACACATAATCCTAAACATAGTAAGAATCAACCAAGAAAGCTAAGAACTTAAATAATAATTAACTTTCAAGTTTATGCAAAACCTAGAAATTTACATAAAAATCCTATAGGCATGATTTCTACCCCAACAACATGAATAACTCAAAAATATTAACCCAATAGCAAAATCTTATGTATCCTCCTACCTCTTGAAGATTGAATCTAGAGAAAAAATTTGATTTTGCCGAAATCACGAACAGAAACCACCACCGCGAAGCCCTTGTAAAATGGAACACAAAACACTTAAAAGAGTGGTACTAAAATCTTGTTTTACGAGAAGAAAATAAAAGTTGAAAGCAAGAAGAAAGAAAAAAAATTACGAGAAACTGAGAGATGGATTCTCTGGTTCGCTGTCAATAGAGCGAGCGTGGGAGAGAGAGAGAGAAACAAAAGTTTTGTTTTAAAATCATTTTGGGTGTATTTACCAAAATGCCCCCAAAGCTTATACAAAATTTTAGAAAAACCAATTCCACATTTGACCGATTAACCAGGTCACCACACACTCTACCTCTCTCTCTCTGTGAGAATAATAAAAATAATAAGTTTGGCCATAAAATGTTCTTGACTACGTAGCATGGGCTCGTGGTTATATATGTTTAATTAGGGAATTTTAGCAATAAGTTGAAATAGTAGTTATCCATAAACAAGTCCCACATATAAGTGGAAATAGAAACCACATGGAGATGAAATCCCCTTGTGCTATCCCATTCATTCACAGTTTCTTGCAAACAGAAGTAATTTATCCTCACTAAAAGAAAAGAGTTCATGAAATAGATAAAAAGGAAAAAAAGTGTTTTGCAACAAAATAGCATGACACAATATATAGTTTATCAATACCATACAGGAAAATCTGTTAATGATTTTGGCTTTTATATTTTGTTATATTTTAAGATTGTGTTTGTTTTCTTTTCCTTTTTTTTTTCCTTCTATAATTATGTCCCTACAGAGGACTAAATGGGGGGTGCAATCCATGCACATGTAATTTATAATAGAAATGAAAAAAAGAAACCTACAGACGGACCTATATTGTATAAAGAATCCAAATTATTTACAGAAAAGCAGAATATGTACCAGTAAAACTGCCTATGTACAGATTATACTAGGTTTGCAGAGAAAATGGTGTTGCAAGCCTCAATTTGTTAAGGACATTGAAGGAACTGGAGTTTATAGATGTGTTTGTGAGTTGATCCATGCTGCATCCCTTTGTGGGGACAGGGAGGTTGCGAATTGCTAGATAGTGGATAGAGGAAGGAAACTGGGTGTGACATTGTGTTACAACGTTCTTTGTAGGGGAATGGGTGGGTTACCTTGAAAGAGCATTTGATTGGTTGAAGTCCCTCCTAAATTGTTTTTTTTTTTTTTTATATGTTAGCGGCCTTCTGGCAATTATAACTTAAGATGATTTGGGGAGGAAGGGAAAACTGCTTCCAAATTAGTGTTGTATGTGCAGAAAATATCCATATTTATTAACCACCTTATGCAAAGCAAACGAAGAAGAATACTTCCAAACTGGAAATTTCACATGCAACTTACTTAGGCCTTGTCTAATCAGATTAAAGATTTAAGGCAATTCTTGTTTTGTAATAATCTAAGAATACTATGTTGTTAGATAGATTTATTTATTTTTTATTAAGTGTTATTCGTCGATAATCTTTATATTTACTGAATTACTGGGTATGGGATGTAGTACAGGTTTATAGGTCTTATTTTGGATCAACTTTTGTGTTTGGTTCATTACATGCTGTCTTTGTTAGGTATAGAATGTTCTTAATGGTTGAAGTCTGCAATTTCCTATTATGGATTCTTATAGAAGCGGAGCAGGGAATTACAAAAATATCCTTGACCAATAAAACATTATAAAATAGAAAATTGCCAAGTCTATAGCCTAAAAGGCTATATTCATAGGCCCCTCTCCCACAAGGTGGGGCCCACCCATGTGAGAGGGTGGATTGTGCATTAGATCCATAATGGCAGTGGATTAAGCATTCATCATCAATTATAAATAAGAGTGTCCAACAAAATAGTACTATAAAAACCTAAAAATAAAAATAAAATAAAGCCTATACGTAATTAGACAATGTACGAAGAATGCTCCATATGAATTTCAAAATTTCCCTAGTTTTTCCCCATGTTCCGCATCGGAGCTCAAAGATCTTATCTTTCTCCTTAGCAAGTGTTTGATACAATCTCTTCTTCATGTAGTGACAAAGGTTGAATTAAAATTAAATTAGAAAGCACTAATTCGACATAACAAGGGCATGAGCAAAACTTGGTTCTACCAAACAAAGATGGATTCAAGTGAAGCATCAATAGCTTCACTAAAGAGTAAATACTATTTTAGAGCCTATTGTTGTTGTTTTTTTAGAAAAGAATCCTACGTAATCAAATTCAACTTAACAATTAGACCACTCTAGTTCTATAGCTTCTCTAAAGGCTATTAAGGATATGAATAATTAAGTTACCCCTCTCTCTAATAGCTTATACTTTTAGACGAGTTGACGGTTAACGATTTAACATGGTATCAAAGTATGCAAGAGATTATGTGTTTGAACCTCATTGCTTACCTGACAATTACAACAGTTGCACATATTTGGACCGCAAAAATGATTCCACATTTCCTATCGCATCTGAAAATTACTTGGGAAAACAATTTACCCTCCCTATCACCTAACTATATGGTAAAGGAAAAAGGAACTAAAGCTATAATCAGGATCTCCACTCCTTCAAAAGGATGCCAATTTCACTAGTCCCAAATTCATGACATTAAACAAAGAGGAGTCATATTCCATGTATCCACTTTCCCATCAAGTATCACCCCTTCTCCATCTATGAATAGATTAGCATAGATCTAGGAGTTAATCAAACAACTCCGAACGATGTCAACAGCAAAGCCCAATGTCCCTTAACCTCACTAAAATAATTAAGCTTGTGATCACAAATTTGGCAGCCTCTTTAGAAACAGCACCAAGTAGGAAGCTCTTTCTAACCCTTAGTGAATTATCAATTGTTAGAATCTTCCCAAAAGAAATTGCCACCCAAAAAAGCAAACTTGGAAGGCACATTCATGCAGCAAATACCTTTTCAAGGAGGGGAAAGTCCTCCTAATGCATCATTCAGTATGCAAAATTGAAATGGGACATAAGGGAAGTAAAGGCATGCTAGAGAAAAGAAGCAACCTATCTCTAGGTGGCGACTTCAGGAATTTTTGTCAGTGGTGTCGTTCAAAAAGTTAAATTCTACAAATCCAAAAATTTTCACTTGCCATATCTGTCAAATATTTTTAAAAAGTTGACAAACTAATTTAGATTTCTCAAATTAAAAAAAAAAGAGATTTTTTATATACTGACACTATTTTTAAACACAAAATACATGCAAATTAATTTTTACAATTGACCTTGACGAGATTTCATGTTTTGAATTCGTTGCATAGTAACCTCATTATCAAATACAACCTTTTCAATATATGTGATCTCCCGTTTGATTACACAATCAGTTTTTTATGAATTTTAATGTCTAAAATGCTCTGCCTACCGTTGTAGTCACGACAGGTAGAAGCAATGCTAATTTTACAAGCAAACAGACGAATAGAGATATGGTATCTTTCTTGGTCTCTAACAACATTCAAGTAAGGTCACCAATTATTTTGAGTTCAAATAGAATCATAAGAAATAATAAAAAAAAAGAATATATAGTATTTGAATGTCTTACTTGTCTACCGAAGAAGGCCAAAAGAGGATTGTTGTGGAGAAGAGAAGACTAACACCGGTGTTGGGGACAATAAAGTTTTTGCCGTTCTCCTAATTGTTTTGGGTTTTTTTTTTTTATTACTAATTTGGTGATTAAACCCTAAACCTCATATTGGTATCAAATAAATAAATAAATTAATAAAGGTTGATTATAAAAATCATAATAAAGGAAGGCAAGGTATGTAATGATTCTTTTAACAAAGCAAGTCAGTGGATGGGTGTAGTGAAAAAGTGTGGGGCTTATATTTAACACAAGAAGTCACAGTTAGGTTTAAATACTTCCACGAAATTTATGCACCTTCCATGTGGGTTCAACCAATACGGACTAGCTATGGGGTTCAATCATCTACAAAACAAAAATATGTATATGGTAAAAAGAAAAAATTTAAATGTTCAGAGGGTTCAATTGATCCCATTCTTCAAAGAGTAGCATTGCTAGTGCCTATCCCTCCCTTTGTTGGGTTGAGTAGAAAGGGAAAGAAGGAAGATGTTTTGTATGATTCTACTATCACACCCTTTGCATACTAAAGGAAATTCTTTTTGTTTGCTTTTTTTTTTTTTTTGAAGTGAAAGGAAGAGAACTAGATGAAAGGTTTGGAAACAAAAAGTAAGAAAATAGAGGGACCCCTTTCATTCCTACTCACCTCCCACTATTAGAACGAACCAATATGGTCGGGTTGAAAGGAAAGCCCCCTCCACCCTTCCTCTCATTTTCCTTTATTTCCATTTGTAACAAAGAAGGGAAAGCATCTCCATCCCTCCCATCTTGCTTCTGTCACTTTCGTTCCATTCTTCCAGCCTACCAAACAAACTCTAATTAGCATATGAAATACTTTGGATGCCAATTTCATGCACCAAATACTTTCCCACATGCTTTGACCTTAGTCAGATAATTCCCGTAAGGGACCCCACGCACCCATGAAGAAATTGCTGATTGATGAATTGCGAGGTAATTCGGGGAAATTCGCAAAATCAATTTTGGGAGTTCGCAAACTCATATTTTTTGGTGCGGCTGAAGGAGTTGGACTGCCTAACATGGACCTCAGCACACCCAATCTAGCAAGGGAAGGAAAGGAAATCAAACTGAAAAAGGTAATGGCCAATTTGAATTGAACTCTGAACCTATCAAATGAGTGCCAACACCCATAACAAACCAGCCATTGCATGATCTTGCACTACATCGCTCCTTATTTTTTTACCCACCTTATTCTGCCCACTTTCTCGCTACTTCTTTTCTATTATTTTTTGTGTAATAAATAATTAAAGAAATTCATTTTATAGTAAATATAATTATCTCTATGAATAACATATGCATTAGTAAACATCTATATATCTAAACTTACGTATATTATTAAATATATTATATATACACATGCACTGAAGGCACTCCCAGTCTCAAAATATTTTCACGCTCTCGCACACCCACTCTGCGAATTAGTGACTTAGGCTTTGATCACATACTTCTTTTTGGAGTCCAATATTGATGGGCTACACACGGAGAAGCATCTATAATGACCCTTTGATATATATTACATACTTGTCAACATATTTATCAATCGCTGATGGCTAGTAGGGCTGTAATCGACCAAGCCAAGCTTAGCTCAAGTAGTTTGAATTTATTAGTGTATATAAGTTAATCAAGCCAAGTTCAAAAAATTAAATGTGTTCAAGCTTGACTCGTTTACATAACAAGCCGAATTCAAATGAATTTTTAAGCTCGAGTAACTTAGTTTGTTTTACAGCCCTACTGGCTAGCGTACCATTTCAGATATATCGCTATAATTATTATAAATTTATTAAGATAAATTTTTACTCATAAAATTAAATTTAAGTTCTTATAGTACAAGGTTATTAGTTTAATTTTTCCATTAAGAAATTTTTTGAATTCATAATTTAATTTATAACTGAATATTTTCATAAAAGAAAGTAACAATGTTGGTACAAAGTTGCTTCTAAAAGTAGGAAGTTGACTTGAATTTTATTTTCTTCCTTACAAGACTGATCTAAGTTATCTTGAAAATTTTTAATTTTTAATTTTTAAATAATATACATCCTGAATAAACCAAAAGCCACTTGAAGTTAAAATACAGACCGTCCAACCTAACTCGTGTACACAACCCCACTCTCTCTCTTTAACCTATCTATCTCCCTTAACGCTTTACATTCCCCAAGAAACCCTATGTCTCCCTCTTCTCTTTACATCCCCAATAAACCCTTTTCATTTGATTCATTCCATATATACCCTTCACAACAAGGGAAAGAGTACACAACAAGCAGATATAGAAGCCAAGCTTCAATGTGTAAACCTTCGAGGAGGGTGAAGTATAAGAAAGAGAAGGCAAAGAATCGAAGCTCAGGAGGAGTGAAAGAGAAGGCACTCACCTGGATCTGAGTTGGAGCCAAAGGAGACACATCAGTATCACTCGCAAAATGGCCAAAACAGTCAAAACCAACAGAAACACACCGGTACACCCAAAAACACTAGCAAGTTAACTGAAATGAACCTCAGCCTTCATTTCTCCGTTTTTGGATGGTACGGTATGTACTGAGACGGGATTAACAACCAGGCTTGTGAATTGTAAAAAGCCACTTACTATCATAAAAAAATGAGAAGAAACTATGAAGGATTTTTTTTAAATTTTTTTATAAAGGATACATAATAATGGAGCTATTTCCATCATCTTTTTGGTTTCATGCATAGCCCCCTCAGTTGCATTTCTTTTTGTAACCCCTCAATTAGGTATGTAACAAATGGTTTATTGAAAAAACAGCCACTACGATTAGTCATAAGACTTAATGACATATTAATATATCTGCATTCTAGGAAGCACGGACACTCCTTTAGAGTGTTGTTTGCATGTTTGTCACGTGTTGAACATAGACACTTCTCGAACATGTTGGGATAAGAGTTAGACACATCAAATGACATGTCCAAAAAATATCATTATAATTGTTCTCAGTGGACAAGCCCTCAACACGTCAGGGGCACAGGTGTCCCTTAGTTGGACACATTTTGAGACACGGCTAGATGAGATATTATTATCAAAAGTATTAAATGAGGTCAAATTTATAAATTTCAAAATTGTAAAACACTAATATATAAAACACCTAAATATAATTCTTCATATCCTTAACTTGTTAGTTGTTGTATTGTAATTGTAAACTTGTTTAGTTGTCTTTATTTAATTTTTAATGATTAGTAAACATAACAAATAAACATATATAGAAAATAAAAAATTTGTTGTCTCTCTGCTGCATCTTTATCCTCATTTTTTGAAAATGTTGTTCTGTGTTGGTATCCATACCCGTGTTTGTATCCATGCTTCTTAGTCCCCCTCCTATTGATATATTTTGGTGCGTGACATATCCTGATCCAATCCTCTCCCATTCCCTACTAGCAACTTTACGCGAGAAATTATAGTTGGGGATGAACAATTGCTTCAGTATAGTCGTTTGGAGCCTTGGAGGTAATATGTCGACACTTTCAGATTGGGGTGATAAAAAAGTTTGCAGCCAAGACGTGGCATTATTGTAAGGTCAGTTTCTTTTGTGAGTGTGATTGCATCCCATCCCAATCATCCACCCAAGCATGAAACTCAAAACTAAGTTCCTATCATTTTACCACCATCAGCATAATCAACTTCAGTAGTCCCCCTTCCTTAAAATTCAAGAGCAATGTAATCCAAGCTATACATTATCTTGATTTCAAGTGTTTCAACGAATGTAAGTTTCCCAAGAGGAGGCAGAGACATCAACCTGTACAACAGGAGAGGTTAAGGTTCTTCAGACTGATTAATGACTTTACTCAAATAGGGAGCTTTTCTTAACCTTACACGCATTTGTGACATTATCCAATCCAATAATCTCAAGATGCCCTCAAAGGTGGTTCAAGATTTTGAGTTCTCCTAGTGGACCTAGCTTACATTCTTCTTCACTATTATCACTACCAATGCTTATGAACCTCATCAGTTTCTAAGAGAGCTTGATTTCACTATGTCTTTTGGCAGCACTCTTCGACAATTATCATAATCAAAGTCAAGCTCATTAGTTCCCTTGAGGTAGTTTTATAACCCCAAAACACTAACTAAATTTCAAGGTTAGTAATAATCAGTGTATCAGACCAAGGGTGGGAAACCTAAAGAAATGAGCCACTTTCCTTCCATGTCTTTACACCTCCCTCTATTTTTTGGACTTTTAAGAGAAAGAAAGGGGCGGCAAGGAGTCCAACAATTGAACGAGAAAGGGAGACAAAAATCCTGTCCTTAACACACACACCTGTTTTATGGGTAGAATGTGGGTTTGTGAGCATACCCATTCTCTTACATTTATGAAACTTGTGCTTATTTCAAAATGTTAGGCAGACATAAATGGAGAAATATGTTATTCTCACCATCTTCAAGCGTGAAAAAATAAATGTGACCAGAAAAAAAATTAGGTAAATGATTTAAAGATGTTATATATCTCTATAAATGTGATGACATCCACAATGGTAATGGACTATATATAAGTGCCTACTACCCCTACACACACACACATATATAACGTTTATCAATCCTATCCAATTGGCAAATAGTGGTGGGAATAAATTACCAATTAATAAAAAAAAATGCAAAGGTTTGAGGTCTAAGACTCCAAGGTCCATACTTACAATACCATGTCCCGAAGAAGGAAACGAATAAAATTGGAAGAGAAGAGATAAAACTATGACATATGAAGAGGATAGAATACCTCGCTTGCTGTTCATCTTCTTCTCTCCATGTCGGCAGTGTTTGTTGTCATTGCTCCATCTGCATTATCACCATTGTAGGTAAGAGTATCACAAGTTTTTTCCTGCCCACCATTGTCTCTCTGTTTTCTCCTTGAAGTAAAGCAAGGCTTTCCACATAAGTAGTGACATAGAGGGACTTCCTTGGGGCTCTAGCCCTATTCATTTCAAGATTCTTGATCCGTTGGTTCGTAGGGTCATATGAAACCAGCCCTCCACCCCGCCCTACACCTAGAACCTCACCGTTCTTCCTCAAGCCTAGTAGTCTCCACAACTGTTTCGATAGATCAAAAATGACAAGTTTAGACCAAGACTCCGGTGCCCCATACCTTTTCATCACCCAAATGCAATAACTGTTACTCAAACGATATCGACACCGGAAGAGATAGAGAGAGAGATTCTCGAACAACACCCACGTGGAAGTTCGCCAAAGACTCACCATCTAGACAATCCGGAAGTTCAAGCTCACGAAACACCTCTTTGGCCATGTCAAATGACAGAACCGTCTTGTGGTTCAGACCCACCTCACATTGGGTCTTTGCCATCCAATGGGAAGCCCCCTCAAGAAAAGCATGCGTCCAGAAGTCTTTTACAACGAGATACGGAAAGGAAGCAACATCAATTTCTCTCCATGATCCCATTCTGAGAGTGAAAATGTCAACCTTGGGAGGGAACTTCAGCCGGCGACGCTCCCAAAAATACAAAACTCCGACGACCTTGAATTCATTGTTGACAGCGACCAAGCCAAACCCAAGAGCAGGATTAACAAATTCACCCGACTTCCTGGCAACCCTGGTCGAACCAGGAAGGGTCAGGGAGTTTCTAATTGAAGGGTTCCATACAATTATAGTGTCTGTGTAACAACAAAGATCGTCGGATAGGCACAGCAAGCCATTGCAATGGCCGACGATTCTGAAATTTTTGTTTTCGCCCTTGAATGGGATTTCAATTTCCGAACACTCTTCGGCCAAAGGGTCATTATCATCGTGACACAATCTATAATAGAGCTCTCTATTGTCATCGTTGGAGAAATACTTAAAAGAGGAGCAGTTGGTCGTCGCCGTGGCTGCTCACAAGGATGCGATGAGGTGAGAGCGGCGGCGAAAGCAGGGCTGCCGATCAAAGAGTACGATAATTTGCAAACGCTTCTCATTCGTAGGAGAGACTTCACAGGCAGGCTCGCGAAAACATGTATCAACAGTTCGCGAGGAAGACAGTATGACATTATTGTCGTCCTCGTTAGACTCAAAAGTGTAATGTCAAACTTAAATTAGTTAATTGTTCGCTATTTTTTCACATATTAGATATTGTTATTTTATTTTTTTGAAATGATCTAAAAATGCCTTGTTCTGTTTTTTCAGGACTCAGAGTCTAAACGAAGAAAAATGAACAGAGATCGGCTAACCGATCCAGCGATCAACCGTTCAACTGACCATTCGGTCGGTGAGGTCGAAAAAATTATTGGAAGTTTTTCTATAGCTGCAGGGTCTCTCGAAACAAAACTTCAGAGGAGTGTTTTTGTGATCGAAGGCCGATCGATCAGTCTATCGATCGCTTATCTCCCAGATCGATCGCCCTGCACGGTCCTTGATTTTAAACACATGTATATAAAGCTGTTTGGATTTTTTGGAAGGAGTCTCTCTCATACACTCTCACTGTCTCTCTCTCTCTCGTTGTAGAACTTAGAAAGTTGTATTAGACATAACATTTGTATTTTCTTTAGTTTTCTTAGCATTTTTCTTCATTTTCTTTGTAACCAAACACTTGATTTCATATATAAAAATCTAGATCTATAGTTTCTAATGCTTTTTCAATACTTCTACATGCTCTCTGCGATGAAATTCTCTAGCTAAACTATTCATGTGGATGCAATTGTGAAGATTTATCAAGGATTACGTGGAGATTGAATGAGAGAATTCTCTTTATATTGAATATATTTAGATTTCTTATTCTCTACTCATTTACAGTTGATTTTTCTAGAAATCTTAGATTCATAATCACGGTTTGATGAATTTATTGTTTTGCTTCTAAGGATCTCATAAGGTTTTTAAATTATACTCTAATTGGGAGAGAACCCAAGGTCTTTAAGTCTAAATTTCTTGAATCAAGGATCCATGGAGAGATCCTTGATTTGAGTTATCCAAACTCTCTCTCTTCAATCCCATGTGAGAATTGATAAATTGGATAAATTGTATCCACATTTCTTTTCAAAAATCCATTTGATTATTTAGTTAGTCAATTTGTATTACAAGTTGTTAGCATTACTTAGGTTGAATTGTTTAGTTCTACCCTCAATTATTCTTAGTTCTTTAGCTTAGAGGGCAATTGCTTGCATTTTCATTAGGTAATTGATTTGTTGATAGTTACTTTTACTTAAATTGATTAGAGGTTAGCTAATTAATTTTCAAAACTCTCAAAAGATTTTTTTATCTAAATTTGGTTACCATAGATTGATTCTCCACTTGTTTTAGCAATCTTGGTTCAATATCTTTCCAATATCATGCTTTGTGTTGATTACTAGACTTGCACAAATCCCTTGGGAAAGAATGATTCGGGACTTAATCGGTAAAATTGCAATACGGCCACTTGCACATGAGTGCACGTTTGGACGTGGATAAAATTTTTTGGAGCTGTTGCCGGGGATTTGAAGGCATGAGCAAAGTTTGAAATTGTTTTTTGAATTAAATTACCAAAAATAGGTGAGAATTGATCACTCACCTTTGAGGGAAGCATCTACAGCTTAAGGCCAATGGTACATCCTTCTTCCCTTTTATGTGATATCCATGCTAGATTTTTGGTTAATATTTTCATAGCTTGTTTTGTTTGATTAGGATAATGATATTGCATCTCGCTAGGAGCCCAATTGGTGGCAAAGTTTGGAGGATAGGTTAGTGTACTATAGTTTTGAATTGGTGGTATTGTCTTTGCATGTGGAGATTAGAGAATTTGAAGTGAATTGAAAAAACCATTGTTCAATAATTGCAATGAGAAAAAAGTCATTGTCTTGCCATATATATGCTTATGTATGATGTGTTTCTAGGATCTGGAAATCTCATTTGTTGCATTCATTTGCATGCCATCATTCACACGTGATATATACGAATGTCTTGTGAGGCTTGAGAGCACTAGTTCTTCTTCATCTTCTAGAGAACTTACTCCCACACTTCTTTTAGTAGTCGACCTTGGTTTTATCCCTATGGCAAACATCAATGAAGGGGAGCTACCTAACATCTTTCTCCCAAATCCCAATGGCATACCAAACGCCCCGATTCAATATTTGAACGCCGACCCTAATCTTTGACCAAATCCTCCGAACGGGATTCCTAATGTAGTAGGGGGCAATGACTTTGATCAGGGGAGTAACCATGGTAACATGGAAGCTCCCCAATATCAGACCTTGAGGGATTATATAAATCCTCCTAGGCAAGCCTCGAGCTCTTGTATCATCTTTCTCCCTTATTATACTACATTGAAAATTCATCCGGAAATGTTGCTACCACAATTTCATGGAATGGAGTCTGAGCGACCATATGCATTTATAAAAAAATTTGAAGATGCTTGTTCCCTAGTCATGGACAACTCTTATCCACGAAATTTTTTTATCTTAAAACTCTTTCCTTTTTGTCTAAAGGATATCACCAAGGCGTGATTTAATTCGTTGAGACCATTGTCTATTCATTATTGGCAAGCTTTTCAAGGGGATTTTTGAACAGATTTTTCTCAAAAAATCAAGTGGAGGCGCTTACATGCCAAATCTCGCAATTCTTCCCCGTGTTGGGAGAGTCATTTTTCTAATATTGGGAGTGATTCAAAGATTTTCTAATATATTGCCTACACCATGGTTTCAATGAATCACATATCATTAACATTTTTTACGCATCTCTCACACTCCAATTCAAACAATTTGTAGAGACAATGTGCGTGGGAACTCTCATGGACAAGCAATCTCATGAAGCTTATGCCTATTTTGACTATCTCACAAATTTGGCTCGAGATTGGGCAACCACCGAGAGCCAAAATCCCGAGGGTCGCCCCAATCAACAAGGGGTGAACTATCAATTGAAAGATGTAGATGATGTTAATATTAGGCTCGCAACGTCAGTAAGGAAATTAGAAGCTCTAGAAGTAAAAGGAGTGAATGCGGTTGAGATAGAGAAAATTAAGGAGGTAAGTTATGTTTTGTGTGAGACTAAGGACCATGACATCTTGTCCGGTCATCGCAAGAGTTAAGGAGGCTTTACATGGCCAAGTTAATCCCATAGGTCAATACCAATAGGGAGGGGGAGACCCTTATTCCAACACCTATAACTCCAGGTGAAAGAATCAGCCAAATTTCTCATGGAGGAGTGAGGGGTCTTCAAACTCCCAATCGTATCAAGGAGGATTTCAAAATTCTTAATCTTATCAAGCACCTCCTCTACCTCTCCACACATAACAATACAAAGTTCCATCTATGGTACCATTTTTGTCTCAACCAAGACCATACCAACCTCTACAACAAGCCCTGACCAACACATATCAACTACCACACAAGAGGACCCTAGATGACATATACCAAAATTTCATGCATAATCAAAGAAGTTTTAATTCTAGGGGTGATAAGGCATTAGAGCAGCAAGGCCAAACATTGACTGACATTAAGAGTCAATTGACTCTTCTTACTCAAGCCTTGTCTATCAATGAGAAGGGTAAGTTACCCACTCAACCTCAATCAAATTCGGATAGGCATGTGCATTCCACTTAAATCTTAGGTCAACTGTCGTCTAGTCATGGACAAGTCCAAGCTATTACTACCTTGCGGAGTGAAAAAGTCATTGATAATACTATTTTTTCTAGGGATCCTTTGGGTGGGGGAGACATTCCTAAGGTAGTAGATAGCTCACTTGAGGTTGAGGGTGAGAACACGCCTAGTGGGGTGGAGGAAAGTGAGGCTAGAAAAGAAGTTGGTAAGTAGGGAGAGAATTGTGAATAAGAAAAGAAGAGTGTGAAGGAAAATAGTGAGTCCGTGGCTAGAGATGAGAAAGCCTTGAGGGAAGAATGTGAGGTGTTGGCTCATGCTCCTTTCCCTCATCGTTTAGCAAAGCCAAAGAACTATCCTTTGGGTTTTGAAATCTATGAAACATTTAAACAAGTCAAGATCAATCTACCTCTCTTACAAGCTATCAAGCAAGTTTCGTCTTATGCTATGTTTTTGAAAGATTTGTTCACCATTAAGACATGGTTAAAGGTTAGAGAGAATGCATTTCTAGCTCAAGATGTCAACTCCATTGTTCAAATTAAGACCCCACCAAAATACAAGGACCTGGGATATCTAATAGTTACTTATATTATTGGAGATCATAGGATTGAACGTTGCTTACTCGATCTAGGGTCAAGTGTGAACCTATTGCCTTTCTCGGTGTATGAGCAAGTAGGTCTAGGAGAACTTAAGTTTGTTAGACTCACACTTCAACTTGCGGATAGGTCAATTAAGGCACCTAGGGGATAGTGGAGGATGTTTTGGTGCAAGTGGAGAAATTTTACTATCCCACAAACTCTGTTGTCTTGGACACTCAACTAATTATGGACCCCAATGCACAAAATCACATACTGGTCATTCTTGGTCACCTATTCTTAGCCACATGTGATGTCATCATTCATATGCGGGGTGACCTTTTGAAGTTGTCTTTTGGCAACATGACTGTTGAGTTAAATATGTTCAATGCGAGGAAACAACCATGTGAGTGTGAGGATATTAGGGAAGTAAATTTTCTCGATGCTCTTATCCAAGATCATTTTGAGAGGCATTATGTAGAGGACCCATTTGCTAGAGTGCTTATGGTTAGTGAGGGTCTAGCTTGCTTGGAAGATAAAGAAGGGGGGGAGGGGTAGGTGAAGAAGTTGGTGAGTTAGATGTCGTACCCGTCATGGTGGTGGGTTAATGGACCCCCACTTTTGAACCTTTAACTCCCAACCTTATCAAACGTCAACCATCAAAACTCAAAGCCCCAATGCCCGAAAGGAAACCATTGCACTCTACTCTTAAATATTCATTTTTAGGCGAAGGTGAGTCATATCTAGTAGTCATATCTTCATGTTTATCAGAGACTCAAGAAGAAGGTTTGTTGGAAATGCTCAAGAGGCACTGGAAAGCCATAGGTTGGACAATCGTCGATTTTTACGGGATTAGCCCCCTTGTGTGTACCCATCGTATTTACCTTGAGGAAGGGACTAAACTGGTGCGTCAAATGCAATGGTGATTGAACCTAACCATGAAAGGTGTTGTGAGATGAGAGGTTCAAAAATTGCTTGATGTGGGTATCATTTACCCCATATCTGACTCTAGGTGGTTAGCCCAACTCAAGTTATCCCTAAGAAATCTAGAGTGACGGTAGGGCAGAATGAGAATAATGAGTTGATACCCACTCAGATTCAAATTGGGTGGCGTATGTGTGTAGACTACCGTCGTCTTAATACCGTCATTAGCAAGGATCATTTTTCCCTCCCCTTCCTTAATCAAGTGCTTGAACGTGTAGCGGGGAGGGCATATTATTGTTTCCTTGATGGTTATTCGGAATACAACTAACTTGAAATAGCCATAAAAGAGCAAGACAAAACAACATTCACATGTCCTCTTGGCACATTCGCTTACAAGTGGATGCCCTTCAGGTTGTGTAACGCTTCCGTCACTTTTCAAAGATGCATAATAAGCATCTTTAGTGATATGGTAGAGTGGATTTTAGAGGTCTTCATGGATGATTTTTCGGTTTACGGGGACACTTATGAACAATGTCTAACTAACTTAGAGTCCGTGCTTAAGCGATGTGAGGAGAGTCATTTAGATTTAAATTGGGAGAAGTGTCACTTTATGGTAATACAAGGTATAGTCTTAGGCCACATCAGTTCCAAGAAGGGTATTGAGATAAATCCCGCCAAGGTTGAGTTGGTTAAAAAACTACCTACCCCTAGGACCATTAAAGATGTGAAATTTTTCTTCGGCATGTCGGGTTTTACCAGCGTTTCATTCAATACTTTAGTGGTATCTCTAGGCCTTTATATGCCATATTGGCATAAGATGCACCATTTTAGTGGACTCCATCTTGCCTACTAGCATTTGACAAATTGAAAAATCATTTGACCATGGCTCTTATAATCTAACCTCCAGATTGGAGTTTATCTTTTGAGCATATGTGTGATGCTAGTGATTATGCCATAGGGGCCGTTTTGGGCCAAATAAAGGATAAGAAACCTCACGTGCTTCATTATGCTAGCAAGACATTGAATGATGCCCAAGTGAATTATACATCACCGAAAAAGAATTGTTGGCTATAGTCTTTGCTTTGAACAAATTTCGTTCTTACTTGGAGGATTAGTGATTGTTTACACCGTTCATGCCGCCCTCAAATATTTATTGTCCAAACAAGATGCTAAGCTTAGATTGATCTGGTGGATTCTTCTTCTTCAAGAGTTCAACCTTGAGATTAAAGACAAAAAATGAGTAGAGAAGGTAGTAGCGGACCACCTTTTTAGACTCCCCTTTGAGGCTCCCACCGTTGATGACTCTCCTATCAAAGAGACCTTTCCCGATGAACAACTCATGCTTTGTCAAGCCGTAACACACACTTTTACACCTTGGTATGCTGACGTGGCCAATTATTTGGCTACAAAAGCTATTCCTTTTCATGGTCCCCTTTAGACAAAATGAAATTTTTTCGGATTGTGAGGCAATGTTTTTGGGATGAGCAGCACTTATTAAAGTATTGCTCAAATCAAGTGGTTTGAAGGTGTGTGCCGGATGAGAGTTTAATAGTGTGATAGCCTTTTGCCACTCTCATGCTTGTGGTGGACACTTTTTGTCCAAGAAAACCGTGGCCAAGATTCTTCAATGTGGGTTGTATTAGCCTTAGATGTTTAAGGATGTTCATGCCTATTGTCTAGCTTGTGATAGGTGCCAAAGACTAGGAATTCTCTCCAGACGGCACATGATACCTTTTAATCGCATTACTATTCTTGAGATATTCAATTGTTGGGGGATTGATTTTATGGGCCCATTCCCTAGTTCTTTTGGTTATCTTTTCATTTTAGTAGCAATTAACTATGTGTCGAAATGGGTAGAAGCCTTAGCCACAAAGAAAAATGACCACCAAGTCGTGGTCAAATTTTTGAAAGAGAATGTATTTTTACACTTTGGCATGCCCCGGGCCGTCATTAGTGGCGGGGGCTCCCATTTTTGCAATAGGCCATTTGCTACTTTAATGCACAAGTATGGCATAGTGCACAAAGTTGGACTTTCTTATCATCCTCAAACCTAAGGCCAAGTTAAGTTGGCTAACCGAGAGATTAAGCACATCCTAGAGAAAAACGTCAATCCAACAAGGAAAGATTGGTCTCTCCAATTAATTGATGCTTTATGGGCCTACAGTATGGCATATAGGACTACACTTGGTGTTTCACCCTATAGTCTTGTTTATGGGAAGATTTGTCACCTTCCGGTGGAGATTGAACACAAAGCCTATTAGACAATCCACCAATGTAATGAAAGTTTTGATGAAGCGGGCACCCATAGGAAGCTCCAACTCAACGAGTTAGAAGAACTTAGAAATGATACATTTGAGAATGCTAAAATTTCTAAAGCCCGGATGAAGGCCCTTCATGACCAACATATCTCATGAAAATCTTTCCAAGTTAGTCAAAAGGTCATTCTTTATGATTCACGTCTCCATCTTTTCCCGAAAAAGCTTAGAAGTAAGTGGTCGGGTCCTTACCAAGTAAAGCACGTGTTCCCTCATGGAGCGGTGGAGGTACAAAACTTCACTAATATATTATCTTTCAAGGTTAATGGGCAACATTTGAAGCTCTACTTTGAGCCATTTCGAGGTGAGGTTGATTGTGTGGATCTCCTTGATCCCTCAATCTTGATTTGAGGTTGATCCTTTGCAGATGTTTAGTTTAGGAGTAGGACCTTTTTTTTTTTTTTAATTTTTTTAGTTTTTTTTTTTTTTTTTTTTTGGCATTCTCTAGTTGGAGGTATAGTGTAGTCATCTTCTCTTTGGGTTTCCCGTGCAATCCTAAAACTACACTCTATTGTTCATGAAGAATGCCATGCCTTCTTTTATTTTATATTTTTTTTGCACTTTATTTTGTCTTTTCTTCTTTTGTTTTCCTTTGTTTTGTGTCGGTGGTTGAGAGTGTTAAAAGATGAGGGGGTAGGTGCATTATCGGTGAGAGGACTCATCCAAGGTAGAAGATTTGGTGGGCTGGGGTGAGTGCTTTATATTTCTATATGTGTGTGGCCTTGTTCCAACTTTCTTAATCTCCCTTTCCTTTGTAGTTCTTCCTGCTCTCTTTCCTCTTTCCTTTTCCTTTATGGCCTCTAAAGGTGAAGGTGAGATGAGCAAATTGACCATTGTTAAGGAGGGCAAGGTTGATCTCAACTATGGAGCTTTTCTAAAGGCCTTTGTCCCCCTTGCTGAGTCGGGTCTCCAAGAGGACCACGTCATCGAGGTGGCTTGTTTGGTGGCTCCCCATCTTCTTACTGACTCTTCCCACCCCGTTTGTGCCCTACCGGTGACATCTACGACACCGAAGGGCAACTCTTTTGGCCCAAAGATGGCGTAATAGCATAGCTTTTAGGAGCATGATAGTTAGGTGTTCGGTTCTTGTATTTATGTATTATGGCCTTTCTATTATTCAGTCATTTCTCTTATGCCACTGTACTTCTTTATGTTTGGTTGTATTATCATTGTGCTGTGGTTCCTCCATTGTTTCTCTCGTTTCCCTTATTTTTTTGCTCTTTCATGGGTTCGTTCTCTCGCTATGCGGACATTGCGATCTTTAAGTTTGGGGGAGGAACCATTTTCGAGGGTTTGTGCTCTATTCGTGGGTGTATTTGGTTTTTCTAATGGTTTGCAGAAATTCAGGAGGGTTTGGGGCTTGCTGGCATGATCATTTGGGTGTTTTCCCTATTTTTGCTAAGAAAATTTTTGCAGGATTTTAACTATTAATCCACCGATCGATTGAATGGTTGATCGATCAATCGTTTGTTCCATCTCTGATGTCATCTAATCGATCGGATACGTTAGCATTGTTTGGACTTTCAAGGGCATTCATTGCTGCAACAATCGAAGGCAAGTGTAAACGATTGATTGGCCATTTGATTGATTGCGCTTGGTATTGATCGTTCGCTAGGGAGATCTATCGGGTTAATGAACCAATCAATTGGTGATTGAATTTTTATACATAGCCAATTGATCTCATTTGAAATCCGTTTGATCACCTAAAGAGAGAATTTTGAGAGGTTTGAGTAATTCTGACACAGCGAGGCCCTGCCAGTTCATTCTGGTGGACCCCACTTCTCGGACTTGCCATATTTTGCTCTCCTATAGGTATTCTTGCTCGCATTCTCTTGTCTTATTCATTGATACTTTTATTTGTAGGAGTTTGCAGGGGTTTGGGGAGTGTACCATTATTCATTTACTGCTAGATTGTTGTCGGTACTTATTAGTATGGCTGGTGGAGTGTCGGGGTCAGGGCTTGCCTTAGCCATTATGAGGGCCCAGTAAACTAAGTGTACACCTTAGAAGGGTGTAAAGCCGGAGATGTTTGATGAGATGCGTTTTAGAGGGATAGAGAAGGAGAAAGCGAATAGCCAGCTTTGGGGTAGGATGAAGATAGTGGTAGAGAGGCGATGGGTTATGAGGTAGTTTGCTGAGAATCTTTACTTGTGGCTTGATCCTATTACTCAGTGTCATATATGAGTTTAGCTAAATTTAAGGGCCAGTACTCAACTATTGCTTAGCATCATTGGTTGAGTTTAGCTAGGTTTAAGGGCCAGTACTCAGCTACTTTGGTAGCTGAGTTCATAGCCAACATTTCTTCAGATGTGACTTCTAATTGTCTTATTATCTGGTCTTGGGTGAGGAATAGTCAGATAGTGATTACTCCTGATTCTTTTACTGTGCAGTTTGACCTCTTTAGGGTAGCTAATCCTTAATTTAGTTTTGATGGGTCTGGTGCTCCCTCTCATGAAGAGATGTGTGTAGAGATTCTGGCCCTGAAGAGACTTGGCTTACTTCCCATGTGCGTATTAGGCAGCTGGCCTCTCACTATCACCCATTTTTCCTTTGGACCTATTACATTATTTTTCCTTTAGGTAGAACGGTAAAGTGTAGTAGATTTTGGGCCAGCTTTTGTGGGCCATTAGGATGGGTCAGACCATTGATCTTTCTTATTTCATGTTTATGGCACTTCAGGTCGGCACGGAGTTAATGACCACCCAGGCCAGCATCCCCTTTGGCTGCTTTCTCACTACGAGGATTTAGGCCCTGGGGGTGAGTGTTGCTGATGTGATTCTCATGATTTCAAAGACAAATATCGACTTGGTCACAGAGAAAAGAGCAGTAGGGCTGTTAGAGGGTATTCAGAGGAGAGCTTGATCAGCTCAGTGAAGACAACAGTGTAGCTCAGCCATCTCAGCCAAACCAGGCAGCTTCATCTTTGCCTCAACCAAAGCAACAACAGGGCCAAGAAGGATTTTCCATAGAGACATGGACTTTCCATAGAGACATTACTTCAGCAGTAGTGTCAGATGATGTTGCTGCCATTCAGGAGCAGATGATAACTCAGCAAACAAAGCCAGTCTAGTAGTAAACAGAGCGAGTTTAGTGGCAGATAAGCATTACGGATTAACTTACTACACCTTCAGGCAGATTGAACCAGTTGGACACTGTTATAGTTACACTCTATATATAGTTGATTGTTATTCAGGAGCAGCAGCCTACTCAGTCCACCCATCTTTAGAAGATCATCTCGCATATGGGACATTCACCTCTGGATGACGACAATGATCTATTTGCAACATGTTAGGAACTTTAGATACACTTTGCACTTACATTATTGGCCCAAAAGGCAACTCAAGAGGGAGGGGGGGTGAATTGAGTTTTTCAGAAATTAATAGCCATTAAGATTAATTAAAATTAATCTAATCAATAAAACAATAATCAAGATATATATATATATATATATAATGCAATGTAATCAAAAGAGAAATGAAAATAGAGCAATAGAAAGCACACCAAGAATTATCGAGGTTCAACTTCAATTCGTGGTCTATGTCCTCACCCCAAGATCCCCTTGAAGTCTTCCTACACTATGTAATCTCCAATTACAAAATGGATGCTGATTTATCAAGTGCTCAGCTCACTTTTACACAAGAACTTCTTCCCAAGTTCTTCTAGCTACCAAGTGGGTTTGTTCAAGATCCACTCCAGCTTACAAGAGTTTTTCTTCTACAAGAAAATTCTCAAACTCTCACTTACAGGTGTATGAAGCTGTACAAATGAAATACAAACTCTTTATCAAGAGTGGATAGACAAGTAAAAGCTCACACAATGAAGATAAGAGGAATATTCAGATTTTTTAGTTTGATCAGTCAGTGGTACTTGTGTTTCTTCTATCTCTTGTTTATAAATGCAGTTGGAAGCTTGTATATAAACCCTTGTATTGATTTCGTCCGTTGGAGGTTGTTGGGGCTCATTTAATGTAAGTCCAATTCATTATAACGTTAGAAAAACTAGCCGTTATCTCTCAGGTGTCGACACTTGGTTTCATGTGTCGACATATCTGGTTTGCATTTTTCAAATGTTGTCCATTATCTCCATGTGTCGACATATCAATTCCATATGTCGACACTTGATCATTCTGTTTTTAAATTTTTGACTTCTGTCTTCATGTGTCAACACATTGTCCAAAAATCTTCATTCTCTCTTCCAATGATCAAGTTCAGTTTCAGTAATACTGTAAGATCTTCAAAGAGTCTTCTCTTTGGGGCATGATGATAGATCAAAGTCTTCAATTCATCAAAGTTGTCTTCTATTCAATTTGGATTGAATTTGTCATTTGATAGTCATTTTTTCTTGGTTTCCAAATTGTCAAAACTCCATTTCATTAATGCCAAGCTCTTCTTCTTTATTACCGAGCTTTCTTTTTCATTGCCGTACTCTTTCTTTCATTGTGATCACTTCAATGAGACTTTTATAAGCTTGATGAAGTCTGCTCTTGAACATCTTCATTTTCTCTGAGTACATATCATCTTCATTGACTCTTTACATCCCAGATGAAGTCTTCACTTGGATTCTTTGTAGAGATTATGCAATTACAATGAATTCTTTTCTCAAACATCATCAATCTCTTCAAAATCAAATCATCCTCAATTGATCTTTGCACACTTGATGAAGTCTTCTTTTGAACACCTTCAATCTCTTTGAATATATGTCAACTTCATTGAGTCTATGCACACTTGATGAAATTTTTATTTGAACATCTTCAATCTCTTTGAATGCAAATAATTTGTTTGAAGTTGGAGTAGGTGTCATTCTTAGTTTGGTGCATTGCATGACTCTTAGAGTGTATTGTTTAATCTTAACTTGTTGTGCATCCACTCTGACACGTATTAGACTTTAAGTTGAACTTTAAGTCTAAATTATAAACTTTATTAATCTGCACACTAAGTAAATGCATTAGTAAAATAACACAAGGTTTAGTTATCATCAAAATTAACATGGGGATCAACCTAGAGTCAACAATCTTCCCCATTTTTATGATGACAAAACCTTTACAAATTAAATTGATATATGATTAAATGAAATGAACAAGATCAGATTGCATATCAGTAGAGAACTCCCCATTTGTTTTATAATGAGACAATTGATGCTTAAGAGACATACGACTTTTCAAGAACAACTCTCAAGGAGTTTTTATCAGTTACTTCAAAACAAGGTGAGGTCTGAAGGAGTCTTTATCAATTACTTCAAGATAGATTGAGGGAAATAATTCATGTTACTCCCCTTGAGAACATGCTCTCTATTTATTAATTATCATTCATTTCATTTTATTTCCATTCAATGCCATATGCAACCAAGTAATCAATACCAAATCATCAAACAATCCTTGGTCATTTTACATTAATCAATTATTCGCCACTTCTTGTCCAATTCTTCTTTAATCAATTGTTCTTTACTTCTTGTCCAATTCTTCTCTAATCAATTATTCTCTACTTCTTGTCCAATTCTTCTCTCCCTTTTTGTCAATTCATCAAAAAGAGAGAAAGAAAATGGAAATCATAGATAGATACAATAGTAAAAAATATTATAACAAAATAAATTATATAATCAGGAAAGCAAAAAAGCAACCAAGTCATCAAGACATCAAATGTGCAAAAGAGCAACACCATATTTCATTCATCTAAAAAGTACTACAAAAATTTGACAGTTGATATCCATAAAATGTGTAACAGAAAAAAAAAAAAAAAAACAGGATCATGTCAATGCAGAATGAAGGGGCAAAAGGCAATGTGAGGTGAGGGGAAGTGAAAGAGGTAGGGGTAGATAGGATATGGAAAGGAGAGTCCAGTGAGCATCAGATTTGGTGGCTGAAGAGTCCTCCTCTTCTCTGGCTTCTTCTCTTTCTATTCTTCCTCCTCATTTTCTTCATCTTCTTCATCAACTTCTTTTTCCTCTTTTTCTTCTTCTTCTTCCTCTAAGATTTTGCCTTTGTCTTTTCTCAACAATTATACTTCCTTTTTGAGTTCTCTCATCTTTCTTTCGATAAACATCATCCTTGTAGCTGCAATATCTACCTTTTTATTCAATTTGTCAAGAGATTCCACGACTTGAGTCATAAAACTACTTAAATCCCCTGAACTTTCTTCAAATTCAAAACTCAAACTTCTTTTTGTACTTCTTTGCCTGGAGTTGCTCCTAGATGGCGCTTTTTCCTTTGAAGTACTTTATCCTCTAGTTTCCTTTGGAGTCCATTTATTATTTTGTAGAATATACCCCATTCACTTGAGTGTCTTCTCATTGTATTCATCACTAATGGCCTTGGGGGTTTTTTTCTTCTCATTTTTCAAATCAATTTCGAAATGCTTAAAAACTTTTGTCAGGAAAATTTCATAAGGCAAGCTGATTCTAAAGATGGTAGCCTTATATATATGATCCAGAATAAATAGAGGCAAGTCAATCCTTGAATCAGTCAAATATGCCCATAAGAAAAATAACTCCTTCTCCGAAACATATTCATACTTTCTAGTTTTAGGAGTAAAAATAGTGCAAATAAAGTGATGAACTAACCTCAATTCAAGAGGCAAATCAGTGGCAAGAGGTTATATACTTTCATCTTTATCCCTTCCATAGAGAATTTTTAGTTGATCTTTCCTAGAGATATTATCTCTATAAACTTTCCCACCAAGTTTGATTCCAAGAATATGTCTGATCACCTCTTTATCCAATGTGAAGGAAACACCTTTAACATAACTCTTGATGGATACCTCTCCAGAATCCCTTTCGGCGTTAGCATAAAAATGAGCAACCAAGTCAGGGTATACATTATTCCCGAGTGTTGTCATAGATTTCCAATCTAGGTTCCCCAATTTGGTGCCAAATTCAAACTTGTGATGATCAAAGAACTTGTAATTCACCCATCTATCGTTAAATACCTTTCTAAGATGTACCTTTCCTGGGCTTTGCCCTCACTGAAATATAGTTCATTACATTCCAGGGCTATTATGGATGTCGGTTCTCCAGTTTTACTCCTCTTTCTTTTCCCATTGTCCTTGCTAAAATCCCTTTTTGATTTCCTCTTCGGTTCTTTCGAAATAGGGGCAGTTGCTACGACTAGGGCTTTTGAAATCTTTTTCGGTTTAGAGGTCTTGGGAGTCATTGAAGGATCAAGAATAGTTGAGAGAGGTTAGAATGAGATTGATTAGGGTTTATAAGAAGAGTGGAGTGAAGGTCGGTGATGGTTCAAAGGTGACGGTTGGGTTTTGGTGCGAATAGGGGAGCAGGAGAGAAAAAAGAGTGAGAGTGAGAAAGGGAAAGTTCGAATGTTTGTAAAGTGGGCTTTGTTAAAGTATATAGGCTTGACTCATGTGTCGACACATGAACTTGGTGTGTCAACACATGCGTGTTAACAAAATAATTTAAGTCCACTGTCGTGATGTGTCGACACATGAAAATGGTGTGTCGACGCATGCAACCAGACTGGGGCATGTGAAGTATAAGGAATTCAGGAGATGACTTTTCAATATGGGAGATAAATTTTGTTTTAATATGATCATGCAATGAATTATGAATATGAGAAATGCAATTCACATAAATGATAATCACATTTAAAGCATTCAAAACATAAATTTCACTTAAATTAAATAAGTATTAAGACACAGGATCACTCATCCACAATTCTCTTATTATCATGCAAAAACGATATTCACTCAATGGTTTAGTAAATATATCAATGCTCAACTATGAATGTTCTTTCATAAAGCTATGCGAGGTTGATACACTTATACATCTTTTCGATTGTTGTAATGGGTATGTTCATTTGATTGTCTTTTTATACTTACTCTTTTGATGAGCATACAGTTGTGAGAGCCACGTGGATCTTTATTGGTGAGTGTATGTCGATGAGTTGTTACATCAAAACTTAAAGGTATGAGAATGCATAAGTATGTTTCATTTGAGTATATAGTATGATTTTACACACACACACACACACGCACACTTGAACCTCTCTTTGTATGAATGATTGCATATCTTTGCATGTGTTAAGGGATAAGAGTGATATTTAAGATTAACTTGAGTTGAATCGTGCATGGTTTCCTTATTCTTGTCTTATCTAGCAATTCACAAAGGGATGTTTGTGGATATCATTACTGGAAACCCTCACGAGACACCACTTGTCCACTAAGGGTAACATAGGGGTTTAAAGGCTTGATACATAGGCTAAATGCATCCGTGACTCCTACGAAAGTGGAGCTCATCTTGTGTACATGTTTGTTTTTAATTATAGATTTTACTAGGGACTAGCAAAAAGCTAAGTTTGGGGGTTTGATTACACTTCAAAAGTGTAATCTCAAAACCCAAATTAGTTGATTGTTAGCTATTTTTTACATATTAGATTGTTGTTTTATACTCTGAAATGACCTAAACATGCCTTAATATGTTTTTGTAGGAATCGGAGTTTAAACGAAGGAAAAATGATCGAAGATCGGCCAACTGATCGATCGGCCCAACGGACTGATTGATCGGCCCAACGGACTGATCGATCGGGGGATCGATCGCTTAACTAATCGTTCGATCGGTGACATCGAAAAATCCACCGATCGCTCTTTTGCAATTGTAGGGGTCTCTCAAATCCAAACTTTAGAGGGGGTGTTTTTTCAATCGTAGGTTACTCAATCGGCCGATTGGTCGCCTATCCTTCAGATCGATTGCCCGGTGCAGTCCCTGTTTTTAAACACATGTATATAAGGTTGTTTGGAAATTTTTTTAATGGGTCTCTCTCATACACTCTCACTCTCTCTCATTGTAGAACTTAGAAAGTTGTATTAGAGATAGCATTTGTATTTTATTTGATTTTCTTAGTAATTTCCTTCATTTTCTTTGTAACCAAACACTTGATTTCATATACAAAAATCTAGATCTATAGTTTCTTATGTCTTCTCAATACTTCTACATGCTTTCTATGATGGAATTGTCTAGCTAAACTCTTCATGTGGATGCAATTATGAAGATTTATCAAGGATTACATGAAGATTGAAGAGAAGTATTCTAATTCTATTGAATATCTTTAGATTTCTTCTTCTCTACTCAATTAGAGTTGATTTCTCTAGACATGTTAGATTCATAATCATGGTTTGATGAATTTATGGTCTGCTTCTAAGGATCTCATAAGGTTTTCAAATTATACTCCATTTGGGAGAGAACCCAAGGTTTTCAACTCTAAATTTCCTGACTCAAGGATTTATGAAGAGATCCTTGATCTGAGTTATCCAAACTCTCTCTCTTCATTCCCATATGAGAATTGATAAATTGGATCAATTGTATCCACATTTCTCTTCAAAAATCCATTTGATTATTTAGTTAATCAATTTGAATTACAAGTTGTTGGCATTAATTAGGTTTAATTGTTTAGCTCTAGCCTCAATTGTTCTTAGTTCTTAGCTTAGAGAACAAGTGCTTGCATTTTCATTAGGTAATTGATTCGTTGATAGGTACTTTTGCTTAAATTGATTAGAGGTTAGCCAATTAATTCCCAAAACCCCTAAAAGATTTTTGGTCTAAATTTGGTTACCATAGATTGATTTTTCACTTGTTTTAACAATCTTGGTTCAATATCTTTCTAATATTATGCTTTATGTTGATTACTAGACTTGCACAAATTCTTTGGGAAAGAACAATTTGGAACTTAATTCACGAAAAGTAGTAGATGTGCGAGAAGAAAAACTCAAAACTCGCAGCAGCAAAATGCGAACCTGCTCTGTCTTAAAATCCACAGCCTGGCACATGTAGTAGATATGCCATAAGAAAATTCCAACTGGCGTATGTGCTACATGCGCCAGGGTGGTTTGAGACCATGCGCATGTGCTGTATGCGCTCGGTTCTTCAGCTTCCTGCCAAAATCAACCTTCAATCCTCCAAATGTCAAAAGTCATTTCTGAAGCTTTCAAAAGCCCAAAAGTTGAGCTTTCAAAAATTTTGCTTTCAACGGTCAAGTGTTCTGAGCCGAACTTTGTCAAACCAGCAACTCAAATCCTGATCAAAATTTACAAAACGCAAATTTTTTTTAAAATTCAAAGTTTTCCAGACTAGCGACCCACAAGGAGTCCAAAGCTTTTTGAACTTGCCAAGTTATCGTCCCTACGATCGCCTCGCGACCAAAAAGGGATTCTTACTTTGTTATTTTTTTGCCTTCGACAAGCAAAGACAGAAAAAGAGAGGCAGCTGTAAGCACCTTATTTTTGCCAGCTCGGCAATCTCCAACCCAATCGGATCCAGTTTTCAAACATCAGAACACATGCAAGCCCAAGATGGGTCTTTCAAATTCCAATCCAGTCAACTAGTCACTTTCCGGGCCCACAAGGTCCAACTGAAGCCATAAACATCATCATACCCCTTGGCATTCCAGAAAGCTTTCCAGGACCAGGTGAGTTCGGGAACCAACGCCATCCAGGTAGCTTCCTGAGATTGGGCGATCTTGGAACCAACACCTTATCGAATTCCAGACAGTTCACTTCCGGCACTTGCTAGCCCACTAATGTAGAATGTTCGTCATTTGGTAGTTCTCTGAGACCAACGTTCTTGGAGACTAACACCACCATCGCAGGTAGCTTTCTGAGACCAGGCATTCTCAAAAACCAACACCACCTTACAGGTAGCTCTCTGAGACCGAGCGGTCTCTGGGACCAACACCGCATAGGTAGTTTTCTAAGACCAGGCGATCTCGGGAACCAATACCAAGGTCAACACCGGCGGCTGCTAGCCCGACTCGGTGAAAAATGACCAAACCGGCCCCTTGGGCCTCCAGGCACATTTTAAGAAAGTTTAAAATCCCTCAAAACGGTAAGTCCATCCTTCCAAAGTGCTACTAAGCAGTTAGGCGTACTCTGCACGCCATTTTGTCCAATTCTGGTTCCATTTCGGCTAACTCTAGTTAAAATGACCGTTTTGCTTCTAAACGTCTGAACACAACACAAATCCCACCGAAGAGTAAAAAACTCTCCCGGGATCATCCCTAAATGACCTGACACGCTTAACATAACACTTCGATCCATTCCTGACCATTTTTAACCAAACTCGATCAAATGACCATTTTGCCCTTGACAACCCAAACGTGCCCCGAAACAACACCGGTCCTAGAATATAGAACGACGGGTCTTGTTATACACCCTTGTTTAACCTAAGGAGGACCTTACGCACTAAACACCCCTGACTCAATAAAGTTCCCTAGAGCGTCTCGCAAACGCTCTACTAAAATTGCCTTTTCTCCCGATTCCCTAGTTATAACGCACCGTCAAATGACTTGAGAAATGCGTAAACTAAGGAATTCCCAAAAGCTCATTCATGGGTCTTTCCATCAGTACAGCTCGATTGGATAGATCGCTCCCCGAAGTCCTTCATTGCGTGGCTTGAAAACTTCCACTTTCAACCACCCTTGGAGCATCTCACAAATGCTCCGCCAAGATTGGCTTTTTCTCCAATTCCTTGATTATAATGCACTGTCAAACGACTTCAGAAATGCATAAATTAGGAAATTTTTAAAAGTATTTCTAAAGTACTTTCCATCGGTATGGTCCAATCGGAGAGATCGCTTCCCGAAGGCCTCGATCATGCGGCACAAAAAAAGCTACTTTTGAACATATCACAGATGCTCCATAGAGATGCGATTTTATACAAACTTCCCGAGACGATATCTCACACTTCCGAATACCGTTCAAACTTTTCAAAAACTTAGAAGTGCACGAAAAACCCTAGGAGAACACCATGGATGCAACTGATTCCTCCGAAACCATCCCGGTTGGCTCAATTATTGAGATAAAGTTTAAACGAACACTCTTGGTGGCGGCGTGTATGCTACATGCACCCAAATTTTGATTAGATCGATCAAACTTTGCTTAGCCGTTAAGATTTGGGTGCCATGTGGCATTCTACCGATGGAACAGTACTGGTGCATGTGCTACATGTGCCAGGGCAAATTTTGCCCAAGCGCATGTACCACATGCGCTAGGCCTCTCCAGGATTGCTTATAAATACAAGCCTCCCCTTTTGCATATTCTAAAATCAAAAATTGTGGCGAAACTCTGCACAAATAGCTCCAGAAATCCGAAACCCTCCATATACTCCTCTCCCCAAACACTTAGGTTATAGTTCACCTCATTCTAACCCATACACCTCACCTACAAAGCCCTCCATGCCATAGAAAGCCTCTTTCTAGCCTTCCAAGTCCATCCAAGATTGAGTCCAAGCATTTATTGGAGTTTGAAAGTGTTTGAAGGCAAAAGGTGGTATTTCCTTTTATATTTTTGTCTTCCCCCACTCCTCTTTTCTCCCTCCTAGCCTACTTAGGCTATTCTCTATTTTAATCCCCATTTTCTACCCCCCATTGTTGTATGCTTGAGACAAGAGAGCTCCTAACTCATGCCTAGAGGAAAGTTGGTGAGAGCCACCATGTAGAGGGATCTCTCACTAGCCTACTTTAAGATGGTATGGTCTTGGAGCACCTTGATTATGTGGTGTAGCCTAAAGCCTTGTATGAATTCATGACCCCCTTGCATATGACTTCTTGTTCATGTTTTGTGTGCTTGGCTTTATTTGCATGTTTATAAACTTGTTTTCCAAAACTCGCACTATTCTCATCTCCATGCCATTTTCAAGCTCAATATTCTTCTTAAAATGGTTTTAAGAATTAGTTCCTCGAAGCTTAGAATGAGACTTTAAGAAATCATGCCTTAGAAAATCTCCCCATTAACCTTTAACTCACAATTTTGCATCCTTGCATTCCAACTTGCGTAAAAATGGTTTTCAAGCTCTCTAATTCCCAATGTTTCTATTCTCTCAAGTTTAGTGGTTAGAATGACCCATGAAATCCCCTCTTGAGTGGTCTCCCTTCTATATTGGCTATAGGGACCCTAAATTGTTCGGATGGTTACCTTCTCTTTTTATTCTTGTATGAAAATTATTTTCAAGCTCTTTGATTTCTATGGTTTCTATTATCTCAAGTTTAGTGGTTAGAATGGCCCCATGAAACCTTCTCTTAAGTGGTCTCCCTTTACATTGGCTGTGGGAATTCCAACTTGTTAAAATGGTTTCCTTTAAAAATGGTTTTTAAAATCTTCTACTCTAAAGGGGTTTTCAAAAGCTCACCCTCTCCCACTTTGCATTAAAAATGGTTTTTCAAGAGTTGTCATTATTGTGTTGGTTTTTAAATTCTTACTCTCTTCAAGATAAAGGTTATAATGGTCCTAAGGAAACCTTTTTTGGAATGGTTTTCAAACATTAACCATATAAACCATATACTTGACTAGAGTCAATTTTCATGTAAATGATCTTTAAAAGGGTTGTCTACCAAAGTTCTTTGCATAACATGATTTGTTTTCCAAAACTTTTTTAAAAAATGCATAAAATCACCTTTCAAAACCATCTTCCAATCCAACCCTAGGTTAACTTGACCCTAGTTGTCCAACCCTAGACTAACCTAACCTAAGTTAGTTAACCCTAGGTCACCTTAACCCTAGGTTAATCTAACTCTAGTTAGTTAATCCTACGTCAATCTAACCTAAGTTAGTTAACTCTAGGTCACCTTAACCCTAGATTAACCTAACTCTAGTTAGTTAACCGTAGTTCAATCTAATCTTAGGTTAACTTGACCCTAGTTGTCCAACCCTAGACTAACCTAACCCAAGTTAGTAAACCCTAGGTCACCTTAACCTTAGGTTAAACTAACGCTAGTTTGTTAATCCTAGTTCAATCCAATCCAAGTTAGTTAACCTTAGGTCACCTAACCCTAGTTCGACCTAACAAAGGTTAGCAAGCTTCAAGGTTCCAACTCAAAGACCCCTCGCATAACATATTTTCAAAACATCCCACTCTAGTGAGATTTCAAAAATCAACTCTAAACTCTTTTCAAATGCTCCCATTTAAAAAAAAAAAAAAAATGCCTCCAAGAGGTTATCTTAAACTTATCTCAACTAAAGTGGCTAGACATTTAACATTTCCCAAAAATTATTTTCAAAACGTTTTTAAAAACTCACAACCCTAAAGTGTCCCTAACCCTTTTTGGTTAGGGATTCCAAGGGAAGGAGATATATTAAGTACAACGTCCAAGATTGTCCATATTAGAGTTCCAAAGTCCTAGGTGTTTTCAAAAACCACTTTCAAAAGCTTTTTGAAAACAAGTTTATTAAAACGCTTCAAAACCCTACCTCCAAGGTTTTCAAAACAAGACTTTAAAACATTTTCAAAACTCTTTTGAGTTATTTCAAAGCACTTCCAAAACTCTCTCAAGTTGTTCCAAAATCATTTCAAAACCCTTCAAAATCCCATTTCAAGAGTACTTTAAAAAACTTTCAAAGTCTATTTAAAAAGCATTCCAACATCTAATTTCAAATCAAAACTCTTAAGTTCTCTTTTTCCAAAGATCTCAAAGCGTCTTTAAAAACTTTTCAAAGACCTCAATGTGTCTTCAAAACATTCCAAAGGCCCTAATATGCTTATTTTCCATTGAGCACTTACCTGAACTACGAATGACCTGATTCTCACCAAATGAGATACGTGGGCAACCTAAAATGGTGCGGTTATAACTTTTATTTCAACTCAAGTCCTTTTTCAAAGCTCTCCATCAATTCAAGATTTCTATTTCAAATTCCTTCAAGACTTCCATGTTTTCAAATATTTTTTTTGAAACTTGCATCATGTATCATTCATCCAAAAAGAGATGACCAAACCCCGTTTTCAAAACTCTAAAGTGGATATTAAGTGGATAATGGTAACCAGTTATTCTAGTGAGTGAACAAAGGGTGAATAGACATGTAGGTACCGAAAGGGCAGGGTAGGGTGATAATCTTAGGATATCTACTCTACACGTAACCAACCTCCGGACCATAGATTTCTATTTTCGAGATACCAAAATGAAGTTATTTTTAAAAAAGGGCTTAAAACTTTTCAAAGTTTGCCAAACAACCTATTTTCTTAAAAACCCTCTCTTGAGGAAATTTTTCAAAACCTTTTTCTAAAACCCCAAGTTTAATCTTCGGATTATACTTAGTTTTAGGTGACTTAACTCACCTTAATCAAGTTAGGTGGTGACTCCTATTTTTCTAAAAAGCCTTTAATCAAACCAATTTCATGTTTAAACCTAGTCGCACTTATCCTTTTAAGAGGATGAGTTCTAATGACAGAGTTTTGTGCTTTTCTGAGCTGAAAGGACTTGGTCAAAAATCGGGCCGTGACAGCTGGCGACTCCGCTGGGGACATTTAGAGGGTTAGGCCATTGACATGTCTCTTCACCCTCACTCACCTGGAATCTCCGGTTACTTTCTCCAGTTTTATCCACTTTTCAAATTTGTCTAAGTTTCCAAAACAAATCTTATTTTCCAAAATGATTTTTAAATAAGTGTCATCACTTGCATTCATTGCTTACATTCATTCTCTTGCATTAACCATCCATTTTACCTTGCATTGAGTTTTGCGAAAAGTTACTAACTCTTTGCATTTTTCTTTTGTAGGTGGACCTTTGTTCACATTTTATTTTATGTTGTAATTTATTGCCATGTACGTAATGAATGAACAGGATGTGATGTGTGTTGTTCGGTCCTTTCCTCCATTTTCAAAAACTCCACAAACACTTGCATTTGCATCTTGCATATATTACCTGGTCACTACCCTTCTAGATAGAAGGGAGAACAGTATATTGATTGTGGGGGGATGCTGTGTCAGTTTCTCAGCCTACGATCTCTTGAAAGTTCCCCCGCTCGAACCACCAACCAAAGATGGAGTTCACCCTTTCAGGGGTAGACGTCGGAGGGTTGAAGGTTTGGGAACCGAGCTTTTTAGGAAGCATTAGTAAACCCCCAATCTCATGCTCATGTAGCACCCCATGCATAGCCGAACCTCTACCAAATTTAGGACACCCACGTCAATTTCAAAACCAAGGAGGAAAGGACAACCACTTTACTTTCCTTTATTTTCCATTCAATTCACGCTGTTATGCTATTTAATTCTTGTATACATCCTTTCGCATCATAATTGCTTATGCATCATAATTAATTTCAAGACAAGAGTTCCCAAAGTAACTCAAGTCGTTACATCTCCATGCATCTAATCAACCCCCAAAGAAAGGCCTAAAGACCTTCTTGCTCAAATCAAGCCAACCCAAAACTCCTAAGGCTTCCAGATGACCTTAAGGATTCATGGCATGCATCGAAGTCATCTCATAAAGAGGGGTATTAATCCCTTTTTGTTCATGGAGATAGGGCTGCTAAGAAGACGAAGGGGCAATTCAAAATCAAAAGTCTCTCATCAACTTCCATCCAAGGAGGTGAATCCAAAGACTCAAGAGTAGTTTAGGATCTCATGCTGTAAATATAGAATAGGCGGAAGTCCCAAGGAAGATGTTCCCCCTCCCTATTTTTAATGTATTTTTAAAAAATTCTATATACAAAGAGAATTCATCTCAATAAAGTTGTTGTTACTGTCAAATGAATGAATGTATGAATAGATAAATGAATAGGCTCGCACAGGTACAATATTGCATACAAGGGCAACCCCCTATCTCCAGACATGAGCCAACACATCATACTTAGTTCCCCCCAAAAAGGCAGGGGCATCCCTAGGTCATGCATTGCATAAAATCTTTCTAATCCGGAACCTAACATATAATCCCTTTGTTTTATTTTTCTTTATTTTCTGTTCCCTCCTCATCTCATCAAAAGACTAGCAATAGTTTCTGGTAAGATTGCTTGCATTTTAGGTCACCATTGCTCCCAGAAAAAGAAAAAGAGGAACACGAGTGCCTTTTGTACTTCGAACACCAGTCTTTACCTAATAACGAGCAGCACAAATGACAAGTGAAGGCAACACTCCCTATCAACAGAACAACTCGATGACACGGGAAGAAGTGAATGAGATGAAGGCAAAGATAGACGAGATGTTCAAGCTTGTACAACTAATGGCCTTCAAATGACCTGCCGTGAATCCATCAACCTCAACATCCCACCCTAAGGAAATTGAAGCTATCCTGACAAGGGTCATCTTGCAAACTGATAATACGGGGAAGAATAAGGAACTCCCCACAGTGGTGCACATCGAGGAAGGAGAAGAAAACAACCCTGAAACCATCCTGTTAACTGCCACAGCAAAGAAGGAAAAGCTGGATCCTCTCGATCTCAAGATATAAGGCTTAGAAGAGTCCCTGCGCAACTTATAAGGTTATGATGCCCTTCAGTGGGACATCTTTTGATGAATTATGCTTCTTTCCCGACCACCCAAGACCACCCAAATTCAAGATGTCTGATTTCCAAAAGTATGATGGAAGTAGAGATCCCGTGGCTCACCTGAGACTATACGCAGGCGAATTAAGTGGTCATGGGAATGACCCCAAACTCCTGATGCAGCTGTTTTAACATAACCTGACTGGGCCCGCCCTGCAATGTTTCGCCCATTTAGATTTGAGGAAGATAATGACCTGGAATAAATTGGTCATGGCTTTCCGGTCCTAATACCGACACAACAGTGACTTAACCATGGATAGGTGTGCCTTGATGATGATGACCCCGGGGGAGAAGGAAAGTTTCAAGAGTTACGCTCTGAGATGGAGGGAGGCAGCCGCTGAAGTCAACCCCCTATTAGTGGAAAAAAAGTACACACAGCTATTTGTGAACACCTTCCAAGGCCTGTATTATGAGCGTTTATGCTTGAGCATCGGAAAGAGTTTTTCTGAGCTTATAATGCAAGGAGAAATGATCGAGAATGGGTTGAGAACTGGCAGAATCATGGACCCCTACACTAAGACAAGTGAGGGTTTTGCAAATACAGCTAAGAAAGTAGTAACTACTCGAAGTATTGGCAAGAAAGAAGGAGAGGCATTTGCCATCCTACCAATATAGCGTCAGCCATACTATCCCTCAGATCAAGCTCGACCACCATCGCCTGCTCCCATTGTCAATATCCCTATTGCTAACATCCAAGCACATGCTCCTGGACCGGTCGCGGCCTGACCATACTCCAACCCTAATAGAAACAATTGGCGAAACCGAGAATTCACCCACTTGGCATGCACTCAAACAGAAGCCTACCATGAACTCCTCAAAGCCAAGCACATAAACCCTGTACCTTAGTGGCCATTGCCAAGCCCGTTGCCTCTAACTTTCAATCCTGTCCTTACCTGTGAATATCATTCTGGGGGACAGGGGCATGACACAGAGTCCTGTTTCTCTTTGAAGCATAAAATCCAAGACCTCATTGATAACTAGGTCATCAATACCCAAGAAGAAAAATTGGTCCCCACTCCCAATGTCATGGTAAATCCTTTACCAAACCATGTTGTCAACATCATCACAGAAGGAGAGGCAGACCCAGATGGCATCATAGCTACATAATTTTTCAAGGGTGAGTCAGACATGGAGGAAGAAAGTGACTGGGAAGAGGAGCTACCGCCATGCCTTATCTATCTTAACAACGCAAGTGGAGAGTAAGATCCTCTTGACTATCCTGTGGAAGAGCCTATGGAAGACATTCCCGCTAATATTGTGCCTGCCAACGGCTAGGGAGAAGAATTCCTAAACCCCAGATATGCCGAAGCTGAGAACCGCCTAAAAGAGGAGCTCTTTAATTATGAGGATATGGGTTGGGGCATCAATGAACCAAGAATACCGAACCCACCATTCAAATTTAGTGAAGGTGATTTGGATAGCTTGTTTACTAAAATCGATAAAGAGGAAGCTGAAAAAGAGAAAATAAAGGAAAAGTCACTGCAAGTCCTGGAAGAAAGCCTGACCGCAAAACCCCAAGAAACTGAGCAAAAGAAAACCGTTCAACAGAAGGAAAGCCTTCAGGGATCCCAAGATGGGATGCACAACCTTAATGACCCAGCTAGAGAGGGGGTTAGGAAAAGGAGGCATCCCCGATTGCACTATGACTGCCCGTCTTTACCACTTCGCAGTCAATGAGTCAATTCGTCCAGTGCAACCAAGTGAAGAAGTTGGTAGATGGAGCAGCAGGAGTCGTCTCGAAGCCCACCTGAAGAAGTGACTATCAAAGGGATGTTCTTTTATCAAACTTTGCCTTTACTTTCCTATTAACCTTGTTTTGTCAACTCTAGTTTTTACCTTTTGTTAATCAAGAGCTTGTCATGTACATAAAACCTTTAAACTGAAAGAAAAAGAATATGAAGTTTGCATTTGTCATCTTCCGTACTTGCCCTTTCTTAGAAGTTTCTCCTCTTATTGTTATGCCTTGACTTGAAAAGGTGGATAGTACGCGCAACCTCATTTGTGGGGATCATTTTTGATCTAAAGCGAGGAGACATTAAAGAAAGGAAAGAGAGAGAGTGGATCACAGAAAAAGGGTGGCACTCAGAGGATGCCATGGCAAAGCAGTCAGCAGTTAGACCCTCGAAGGGAAGAGAAGCCATCGTTTCAAATTCCCTAAATAGCAAAGCAATTCCTTTGAACCGCCCACTCGAGCCATAAGTGATTTTCATTCAAACACTCTAACCAGGAACAACCCCCCACATTGGGGCAAGCTTGAGTAACAGAACAATTCAACTAACACATGTTTGTCTCAAAGGATGATGCCAAAGTACTAAGACTGAACTTCATGGACTAAGCAATCTTATCTGAAAGAAAGAGGGGCCATTTATTTTTCTACCATACAGTAAAAAGAATTCCTTTTGAAAAACCCATTTTGAGCCAAATCACATTTCTTCGGCAAACCCATCCTGGTGATCCCTGCCCACAATGGGTGAAAGTAAAATGAGGAAAAGGGGAGCGTGAGACGAAGGAAAAAAACTTCCCCCATACATTGAAAGAAGAAGGAAACAATGTGATATTCAAAAAAAAAAAAAAACAAAAGAAAAAAAGGGTGATAATGTGGCCCGAGAAATCAACAGGCTATGCAAATAGCAGTGCTGGGGCAAAACTAGAAGAAACCATGAACCCTATATGGGTAAAAGTTTATACAAAAAAAAAAAAAAAAAAAGAGTGAGGAAAAGACCTAAAGAGGAAAAAGTGCTGAAAGGATAGTCACCAATAAACCCCAGGAAGAATGTAACACTTTGGGCCTCCAATACCCTTCCTTTCGAAAACCCCGTAACCTAGCCACACTACAACCCAAGGAAAAGTCCCCTCAGATCAGAAAAGACTACTTAGTCTAAACAAGTTCAAAAGAAAATGGTGACATTTGAAAAAAAGGTGAACAAAACAAGCAAAAGCTTACTCAAGGTGGTTCTGGTTTATTATCACCACCGTTAAGGAATAGAGAAATTATTTGAGCCTACATACCCTTCATTCCTCACCCTTAACTTAGCCTACATTACGGTCCAAAGTAAAGCCTTCTCAGATTGAGGATGAAAACTGCTTGCTCATTTGTTAAAGGCTACTTCGGTTGTCACCTAGAGAGCCCACTAGTTCAAAAGTGAGGTTCCCGAAAGGAAGTCGAACGAGTGATAGGTTCTCCCTTTTCAGATAAGAGAGAGGAGAGTCGGGTTAAAAAATGGAGACCCTGAGAATGGGGCAACTACTATCGCTTCATGACAAGAAAATGGCATAATAAAGAAGGGAATCTTCGAGGAAGGAGCAAAAGACCAAAATGACTAGCTCCCGGTGGACACTCGGTTAAACCCAAAAAATTGGACCCTACCTCTAGGCCTGTTTTCATAAAAGTATTGTATACCTGTGTGCATTTCTTAAATCTATACATGCAACAATGCACCCATATTTTTCATGTTTATTCACCACTCGTACACACTCTTCATGATTCCTGCATTCCTGTGTTTTCACTTGTTATGTTTCCATATGCATACATTCAAAATAAGAGGCGCGAGCATATGATCATCATCCATGCAAAAAGAAAAGATAATAATATGCACATAACCATCATACAATCATCATCCATAAGGGCCAACACACGGCCTCAAAACATAAACAATGTTGTCGGTCTAACAAAATTATAACTGTGCCGGCAAGTGAAAAGAGGTGCCTCAAGGAGCGGGGTCATTGTCCAAGTCAAAGTCACCCATATCCGGCACATAAGGAGAAGGCTGGCTGGAGGAAGATCTGGCATTATAAGGGCCCTGGCCAAGACAAAAAAATAGAAGGAAAGAAAAACCTATGCATTAGAACATAGAAGATGCATGAATAAAAAAATGAATCATGAATAGCATACCCAGCTGGCCTCTATCAAAGATATGTGGGCAGTCAAAGCCTCCACCTCAGCACGATACTGATCTCGTGCCTGACAAGCTGCTAAGTACTCCTCCGAAACAAAGCCCTAGGCTCAGCGCCATAACTCGACCACTTCATGGTCGACCATCTACCCTCTAGCTACCAGATCTAACTGAGTAAAGGCGCTAATAGACCTCACCCTAAAATGATCCTCATAGTCCACACCGGGCAGAAGGAGGAAACGATCACCAGGAACCCCAACTATGTAAGGAATCTCCACCCTGTCGCACCCAGATTTTTTTCACTAGAGGAATACACACACAAGCAAGAAAAATACTATACTCTCTCGTTAGAACTCACCCTCCCAAAAGAATGGGTGCGACTAGGTTTGAATTGAAAATAGATTTGAATAAAGGGCTTTTAGAAAAAGTTTGGAGTCGCCACCTAACTTGATTAAGTTCAGTTAGGTCACCTAAAAACTAAGCATAATTCAAAAACTACACTTAGGGTTTTTGAAAAACGATTTTGAAGATACCTCCTCAAGATAGGGTTTTTAAGAAAAACGGGTTGTTTGGCAACCTTTGGAAAACATTTAGCCCTTTTCAGAAAAATAACTCCTTTTGGTCTTTCGAAAACAATGATCTTAGGTTCGGAGGTTGGTTACGTGTAGGGAAGACGCACTAAGCCACCACCCTACCCCGCCCTTTCGGTACCTACATGTTTATTTACCCTAAATTCACCTATGAGAATCTTCAATTAACAACTGCTCAATCTTATCCACTTTAAAAAACAATGTTTGAAAAGAAACTAACATGATGCATGATATACAAGTGCAAGAGAAGAGAATTGAAAAATAGATTTGGAAAGAAATTGATTTGATTTGAAAAGAAAGAGATAGAAGTTTGAATTTGGAAAGAAGGTTTTGGAAATAGAAATTTGGAATTGGAAGTTTGAAAATAGATTGGAGATTTGAAAAGATTTTGTGGAAATAGAAACTTGAAAAATGTTGTAGAATTGGAAATCTGAAAGAAGTTGCAAAAATAGAAATTTGAAAAATGTTGTGACCGCACCCATGAGAGTTGCCTACGTATCCTTTTGGAGGAATCATGTCAGTCGTAGTTCGGATAAGAGTCTGATTGAAAATAAAGGATAAGATTAGAAGAAAAAGATTGAATTGGAAATTGGATTGGAAGATTGAGAGATTTTGAACTTTGATTGGAAGATTTGAAAAGATTTGACTTTGGAAAACTCGATTTTAGGAAACCTAGACTTAGGAAAGAGAGAATTTAGAAAGGACTTGAGATTAAGAAAGATTGGACTCGAATGTTGGACTTTGAAGATTGGAAAAAGATTGGATTGAATTTAGAAAAAGTTCGAATTAGGGAAGGTCTCGATTTAGGAAAGTTTCAAAATAGGAAAGTGTCATTTTTGGAAAGTTTAAATTTAAGAAAGTGTTCAAATTAGGAAAGTTTTCATTTTAGGAAAGTTTTGAAATTAAGAAAGTTTTGAAAGTTGGAAAGTTTAGAATTTAGAAAATTTCAGATTTGGAAAGATTTGAAGTTTAGGAAAGTTTAGAATTTAAGAAAGTTTTAACCTAAGAAAGTTTTGAATTTGGAAAACTTTGAATTTGGAAAGATTTGAAATTTGGAAAGTTTAAGATTTAGAGTTTTAGAAAATCTTGAGATTACGAAAGGTTTGAGTTTAAGAAAGATTGGAAAACCTAGTTTTGGAAAGTTAAGATTTGAAAAGGGGTAGAGTTAGGAAAGGGTTGAATTAGGAAAGATTTGAAAGTTGAGTTTTAAAATTTAGGAATGATTTTTATGTTCAAGTTTTGGAAACTTAAGATTTAGGAAAGTAGAAGATTAGGAAGGATTTGAATTAGGAAAGATTTAGTCTAGGAAGGGTTAAGATTCCTATTTCCTAAAACAAGAGATTGGATTTCGTTTCTAAAAGAGAAGGTTTAATTTTGTTTCCAAAAATGGAGGATAGGATCTAGTTTCATAAACGGGAAGATTGGATTTGGTTTCCTAAAGAGAAGATGGGATTTGGTTTCCTAAAGGGAAGATTAGATTTGACAAGGACTTGGAAAGGGAGGTTTTAGAAACCCTAGATTTGGAAAACTATAGTTTTGATGTAGAAATTAGGTTTTGGAAATATGTATAGTTTTGATGTAAAAAGGGAGATTTTAGAAACCTAGGTTTTAAGGTAAGTTTGAAAATCTTGTTTTCGGGAAGGAAAATAAGGTTTCCTAATTGTGGGCTCTAGGGCTTGACTTGGGCTCTAAGAAAAGATATTTTTTGGAAAGTGAGTTTTTGGAAAGGAAGATTTTTGGGAAGGAAGATTCTAAAGAGACGTTTTTAGAAAGTGTGTTTTGAAAAGAATTTTAGGAAGGAAGTTTTTAGAAAGTAAAACTTTGAGAGAGTTTTGGAAACAAGATTTTGGAAAAAGCTTTTTGGAAAGAATTTTTAGGAAAGCAAATTTTGAGGAGAGTATTTTGGAAAGGAGTTTGAAAAGAGGAGTTTTGGAAAATAGATTTTTGGAGAGAGTTTTTAGAAAAGAATTTTGGAAAGAAGAGTTTTTGGAAAGCATATTGGAAAATAGATTTTTAGGAGGAGATTTTTGAGAAGAGATTTTGGAATGTATATAAAATATCTCACTTTTCTAAAGCGATTCTAACCATAAGAAGGGCTAGAACCACTTTAGGATAGTGGTTTTGAAAATAACAAGATTTGAAAATATGGACCATGAAAGTCACTTTAAATGTAACACTTTCCTAAAACAACTCTAGCCATAGAAAGGCTAGAATCACCCTAGGATTGTGATTTTGAAAACAAATTTTGAAAAAGAAGATTTTGATGCAATTTGAAAACAATGTTAATGCAAATTTTGAAAACGAGTTTGAAAACGATTTTTGAAAGAATGCAAGATAATGATATGCACAATACAAATTGGGGTCGTGAACATGCAAGGTTAAGGCTTCACCACATAATCAAGGGGGCCGAACCCACGTGGTCTCCGGTTAGACTAAAAGAAAGCCCCCGACGCAGTGACTCTCCAATAGTCCAATCCTACACATGGATCGGGAATCCCCTTGTTTCAAGCATGCAAAGAAAGGGGGGAAAAAGATGGGGGATTAAAATAGAGAAAACCCAAATGGGTTAGGAGAGAGAAGAGAGAGGGGGGAAATGCAGAAACGTAAAACGAAAGCCAACCTTGTCTTATTTATTTTACTTGGCTTTGCGCCCCTTGCCTTTCTTCGGTCTTCGTCTTGATCTTCGTCTTCAATCTTCAAGGGCTTGTCTTCAATCTTCAAGGCTTGAATATGCAGCACTTTAAGTCTTCAAAGGAGGCTTTGAAGGCTAGTGTATGAGTATATAGAAGTGTATGTGAGTGTATAGGAGGCAAGGGTTTGGAAAACCCTAGAGAAGCTAGGGTTTAGGAAGTGTACGGGCTCTGTATATCGAATATTGGTGTTTTTAGACTGAGTTTGCGGACCTTTTTCACGCTGGAGGAGGTTTTGTATTTATAGAGAAAGGAATGTACTGGCGCCTGTTGCAGTGGTGTTAGGCCAAAAATTACACTGGCGCCACTAGGCCATTTTTTGGCTTGGCACCACTACTAGTGGCGCCAGTCATTTAGGAAATGTTTAAAGTCGGCAAGCAACGTATCTTTAGAAGATTTGGCCACTTGTACTAGTGACTACCATGTAATTTTTAGCCTAGCTTCACTCAGAGTGACACCGAAAAGTCCGGGGATGAATTGAAGGGGCCGGGAATGACCCGGAGAGCCGTAAAGGGACAGGAACCCTTAGAATAATGTCTCAGGGATAAATGACTTGAAAAATGATGACAAGATTTGTTACAAGGGTTAACCGGGACATTAGGGGCAAAACGGTTAACCAGGCCAGAAAGTTGCCGAATGGACCCGGAATGTTCCAGAAAAAGCCTCGAGATTTGGAAACATTATTTAGAATGTTCCCAAAAGCTACCGGTTTGATACCCAGAGCCAGTGTGGTCGGAAAAGGCGACCGGCCCACCAGGGGCGAAACGGTCATTTCGCACCGGGTTTGCCGGAACTGACTCGGAATGATCCAAAAAGATAAAGAAAGGTTGAGAATACTATAGGAAGCATTCTCGAGAGGTTACCGGTTTGATACCCAAAGCTGGTGTGGTTCCCGGGGCATTTGGATGCCTAGGGGCAAAATGGTCATTTAGTTTCAAATGGGTCCTACGGGCCCAAGAAGCAACCGATGAACTAAATTGGAGTTTAGAAGTTGTGTTAGAGTCCAAATATGCATGTGATATGTGAAAGTGAGCCTAGTTGGGCTGGAGATTGCCGAGCGGGCAAAAATAGGGTGCTTACACACCCTAGTTTGATAAAATCCGAACATACACTAAGGAGGATCCATAGCAGCACGAAAGTCAGTATGTAGTTGCCGCCAATGACACTCTCCCAAGTATGTCTCCCATGAAAAAGGGCCCTGGAAAGTGACCCGCGACATAGATAGAAGTATAAGATCCCTCATACCAGCATACTGAAAAGATAGGTGGTATGGCACCCAAGACACATCCCGGGGTCTCTGCAGCTCCAGGTTAGCCTGAAGGGCGACAAAATCAGTAAGCAGGGACTGCTAGACTACTTGATCTCTGGCCTTCCTCGTGGCCAGCGGAAATGCATCGGTAGCTAGTACCTCCGACAAGCGAACAGGCAGGTACGCATAACTCCACCATATTAGAAATGGCCAAAAACCCGTCAAACTCCCCCATGCCCCGGATGTCCTCACTCTCATCCCTCCTAAGAAACTGGCAAAAGTAAAGGTGCCCCAATCCACAAAGTCTAGTGCATCCAAGTCTACTACCAGGCTCACCAAGGGTAAAGGAACCGTCGACTTATTATTATTATTACAAAAGCAACTAAAGACAATGTATAATACCAGCCGGTGCCTCATGATGACCTGATCACTTGGGAAGGGCTCGAGAGTAAATGATGTCTCCGCTAGACATAAAAGTGAAGGCGAAAAGCTTGAGCCTGCAATCTCAGACAGGCCCAAGAGAAGATGAGCCTCATCCAGAGTCACAGCCCGCAAGGAAATCGGGACACCTCCAAAAGACAATCCAATAATCATGGCCTAGTCAACGGGAGTAGGCCCCAGCTCAAAGCCTACCTAGTGTACAGTCCCAGTCTCCCCAAACCACCGCTCTAATAGCCCAACCGCTATCCGGTGATCAAGCTTGTCTGTTTGAAGAGTCATAAAGGCGTTGAAGCCGATCCGGTGTAGGAAATCCTGATAGAATGGGGCCGACGCTTGCATAGCTCTCAAGGCTAAAATACTAGCTCCTCTGAATGAATTGTGAGTTGATGAGGACATCTGACCATAACGCGAATACAAGCTCGGGTGGTAAGCCAAATCTCGCAGTGGTGAGACATCAAGGATCGCTAACTGGTCATCTGTGAAGGAAGTATCCCTCCGTCTGTCCCGAATAGATGCCATGCCATATCCTATCTGTGGGTCAATAGCCAAATCAACGTCATCCTCAACCCTCTCGTCCGGAGCAACTGAGGGCTGTCCCGTCATAGAACTACCACCGGAAGCCATCCTGCTCGTAGACCGCTGAAGCCGACTACTGCCACCTTGGGCTGAACTGCTCCTGCTACTGCTATTGCTACCCTCCCCTGGCTCAATCTGTAGTGCCTTCCCGCGGTGCCTCCTGTCAGAACCATCATCACCTGCCTCCGACATCTTCAAAAAGTAATGACATGCAGAAAGTTGGTTAGTCATCGAAAACGTATGAAAAGTAAAGAGATAAATATATCCAAAAAAAAAAGGAGAGAAAAAAAAGCAAAAGAAAAAAAGAAAAGGAAAAAAAGAAAAGAAAAAGAGAAGGGGGAAGCTAAGGCTCTGTCCATTCCCGCAGTTCATTTCAAAATTTCAAATCGGTTTTCCAGGCTTTCCCCTTAAAAGCCCTGTTTCAAAGATTTTCTAACGGGGTTTTGGGCTTTCTCCTCAAAAGCCCTATTTCAAAGTTTTTAACGATTTCCCAAGCTTTTTATCAAAAATTTTTGTTTCTAAATTTCAATTCGGTTTTCCAGGCTTTCCCCTCAAAAGCCCTATTTCAAAGATTTTCTAACGAGTTTTTGGGCTTTCTCCTCAAAATCCCTGTTTCAAAGTTTTCAACGGTTTTTCAAGTTTTTTCCTCAAAAAGTTTGTTTCTAATTTTCAAAGCGGTTTCCCGAGCTTCCCCCTTTAAAAGCCCTGCTCCAAAGTTTTCAACAGGTTTCGAGCTTTCTCCCCAAAAAGTCTCATGTCAAAATTCAAAATGGTTTTCCGAGCGTTCTCCTTCAAAAGCCCTGTTCAGAATGTTTTTAACAGTTTTCTAAGCTTTTTCCTCAAGAAGTTTGTTTCTAAATTTCAAAGCGATTTCCCGGCCATTCCCTTTCAAAAGCCTTACTCCCAAGTTTTCATTGGGTTTCGAGCTTTTTCCTCAAAAAGTCTCATTTCAAAACTTCAGATCGGTTTCTCGGGCTTTCTCTTTCAAAAGCCTTGTTCCAAAGTTTTCTACAATTTTTCTAAACTTCAAATTGATTTTTCGAGTTTTCCCCTTCAAAAACCCTACCCTTAAAAATTTTCTAAAATTTCGGTTTCTCTAGGCTATCTCCTCCAAAAGCCCAATTCTAAAAAATAATTGTTTTTCCCAAAAACTTCAAAGTTGGGTGTTAAATTTTTTAACGCTCAGTACTTTTTGAAAATTTCGCTAGAATTTCGCCTTAAAAAGTAACTACCCCAAAATTCAACAAGCCACAAGCACAGTCCCATGGCATCCTGAACCTTTAACCATACCAATCAAAACAATCCCATCCTCTGCAATACGCGACCCATTCTCGAACGTAATTTTTTAAGTAAACTTCTTCGGTTTTCCAAATTCCTCGGCTCCACTTCTGTTTTTAAAAATTCCACAAAAATTCTTAAAACATTCAAGAATATCCCCACAATTTTCTAAAATTACCCTACAATTTTTCGGCCTTCAGCAAGATCAATTTTCTAATTTTTCTCAAATTTTCTTATTTTTTGTAATTTCTAAAAATTCAAAATTTCAAAATTTTTTTAAAAATTACAAAACTTCATACAACTCTTCTATACATTTTTCCAAGACTCCCCGTACAAAAATCACACCCAAACACACAATACCCAGGCCTATGGAAACGATTTTTCCAACCCCGCAAGAAACTCATTTTCATAGACATGCAAAATCACCCCAAAAATGCTCGAATCTTTACCAAATCGCAAAAACAATCCACCCATTATGTTCTAAACGTCCTAAAACATAGGTTTACACTAATCATACACAAAAAATGGATGCATATACATCGAAATTGACAAAATTTCAAAAAAACTAACCTTTGGGTTCTCCGGCGAGAATCCGGCGAATATGACGACCTCCGGTAAGTACCCGATGTCTCCCGACACTTCCCCAACGATCCCCAGTCGAAATCCCTTGAAAAAATCTTGGAGAAATTCAAAAATCTCTAGCAAAACTCAAAACTAGCAGCAGCAAAACGCAAACCTCCTCTGTTTTAAAACCCACGACCTGGTGATTACATCCTAAAAGTGTAATCATAAGCCCTTAATTTGTACTTTGTTAGACTTATATTACAATTAATTATCTTATTTTAGTTAGATATTTGTTTGAGTATGTTTTGTATGTATTTTGTAGGTTATATAAGCTAATAAAGGCAAAAAGAAAGCAAGAATAATCAAAGTGGGTTCAAGGCGAATAATTTGTTCATGAAAATTCAGATTTGTCTCGGTATTCTGGCCATAATTTTTTACTCCGATATCCGATTGAGCTGATTTTGGCGTCATTGGAAAGAAGACTTCAAGCTTTATAACTTTGCGTTTAATGTGCATTGGCTGAATCGAACTCTAGGGTGGTCATATCAAGTTTTGAAGTTTCTAGGGTTCAATAGTGATGAATAGTACCCATCCGAAAGGTTACTGTTCACTGTTCATGAACAGTAACCGTCCGGACGATGAACAGTACCGTCTGAACGGTTACTGTTCATCATCCGGACGCACTTCAAACAATCGTTAGACGTGCCGTCCGGACAGTATTCGGACGGTTACTGTTCATCCAGAATGCATTTTTTGCGTCTGAAGTTGCATTTTTAGGGATTTTTGTATAGTTTTTGAGTAGTTAGGGTTAGTTTTTGAGCAAAGGGCGGTGGGAGAAGCTTCCAAGAGGTTCGTTTTTCCATTTTTCTTCATTTTTCGCTTAGATTTAGCTTTGTAATGGTAGTATAGGTGTAAAACTTGTAGTTTTCTTCCATTGTATTGTATTTTCTTTCACTTTCTTGCATTTTTTTTGCAACCAAACAACTTTAATATTCAAGTAAATTTTAGATTTAAGTCTCTATATGCTTTCTTTACATTTTTACATGCTTTTCTTATGGATTTAAGTAGCTAGTTTTATAAATTGGGTTTAAATGTGAAAATTACTCAAGAAATCCAAGGGTTTGAATGGAGGTATCTCATGAATTAATTGCCATATTTTTCTAGAATTCGAATTTCTAGTAATTAGACGTGGAATTTTAGAAAATTTAGATTATTGACTAAGTTTGGTAATTTTAATCACCTAAATCGATGGTATTAATTTTAGGACTCTTGACTAGAAAAATACTTCACAATTGCTAGAAAATTCATTCCTAACAATTGATTGAAGATGCCTTAGAAAACCTAGGTTATTGACTATGTTTGACTAATCAATGCACAAACCACAAATTTGGTATTGACTAAGTTGAATCAACGGTATTAACCTTTGATTCCCCATTGAGCATGTATCTAATTTCAATTGCTTGAGAATTATCAGTTTTCAAAGTTAAATTTTCCGAATCAAACACACTTAAATGTTGTGTTTGATTTGAGTTATAAACCCCATTGGAAACCTTGGATGAAATTGAGTGATTGGATCATTTGAGCCTAATTCCCTTTTAATTGTTTTAATTCTATTTTCACTTTGCTTTACTTTAATTATCTAGTGTTAATTGCTTTAATTTCCATTGCATTAGGTTAGTAATTCAAAACCATCATAAAAAACCCAAAACATTTTTGGTCTTTTTATTTTCCTTTTTATTTTAGATCCAATTCTCTTTTTTATTGCAATTCAATCCTAGGTTAGGTTGGTGTGAGTTGAGTGCTAAAGCCTATATTTGGCTAGGTCCCTTGGGAGAGAACGATACCGGATCTTCCGGTTTATACTTCATCGCAACCTCTGTACTCTTACGGGGTGCTAACTTCATTTGTAGGAATATTACATTTGGGGGCGAGTCAAGTTTTGGAGCGGTTGCTTGGGACCAAAGGCATGAGGCGAGCACTACCGAGCTTTGGATTGAAGAGCAATTGGTGGATTGAATCTCCATCCATCTACCATGACGAAGGAATCTTCGGCTTAGGCCATCGGTAACTTCGTTTCAATTTTTGTTTAAATACTATATTAGATTTTCATTCTTTCTTTTTCTCTTTATTTTAGGCTTGTTTTGTTTATTTTGTATAGATTTTATTTTATTTTAATAATTTGATTGGAGAATTGCTAGAGAAGAATTAGGGATTGTGTATATTGCAAATTGGTAGTATATAACTTGTGGAGATTGGAGGTTTGGTTGGATTGAACTTTGATTAAATTGGTGGAATTTTTATGTGGAGATTGGAGATTTGGATGGAACACTATTAAGCATTGTTGTGTATGATGTGTTGAGGCGCAGTGCGCTATTTTTGTTAGTGCATTGTATCCATATTCTATTGTGCATTTCTTTATGTTTGGTGGTAGATTTTCACATCTTCCATCATCCAATATGTCTATTAGAGAACACATAAAAGCTAATGGCCAAAGGTAGCCTTCACGACCACCTCCCACTCTTAGGGGGTGTGACCAATTTAACCTTGGTAGGGGATATGAGAGCACATATTCTCATCATTATTTAGAGCCTCACTCTTACTAAGAGCCCTTTGACTATTATCATGCACCACCTCCACCTTACCAAACTCCACCATGTGAATACCCTTATGCCCAATTTTTACCCTATGAGGAATATCACACTCCTCACATTGGCACACAAGCGGACACCATAAAGGATACCCTAGAGGATACACTTCAACAAGCTATAAAATTTCAAGAAGAAGTGAACTCTAAAATAGATGAGGGCCTTAATGAGATAAAGAGTCAATTGACTCTTTTACTGCAAACCTTGGTTGTCCGAGCGGAGGACAAGTCCCTTGTGTCATCTCCAATTATTCCTCTTAACCAAGGGTGTCTAAGTGAACCTGCTCATCCCATCACTAACCATAGGAATGAGGAAATCATTGATCAAAACTCCCTTCCCCAAGACTTTGAGTCCAAGGAAGACATTCCTAAGGAAAGTGAGGCAATTATTAAAATATATTTTGGGATGAATATTTTGAGAGAGTGGAGTCCAAAATTAGGGACTCCAAACAAGAAAAAAAGGGTAGTGATGAGACTACCCTTAATGATGATTTTGGTTTATTTGATGTTCAGAATGTGCAAATCAATGAGGATGTTAATGGTCTAGAGGCCATTCTTACCATGTCTAGGGATCATGAGATCCCTCCTTCTACGCCTCTAGCACCTAGTCCTATTTTACCGGAGCCTTTGGAGCTCTACGTCCCAACATTTGAACCAAATATCATTCACATGGCCGACCAACCAAAAGAATGGGAGGGTCAAGCACTTCATGTTATGGGCATCATTAGCACATTTGTGCATGATCATTTTGCATTCTCTACATTTTATGACCCTTATTACCCTTATGTGCTTCAAAGTTATATCCTAGAGTTCATCAAAGAAGTGGCCATTGTCTATTCTTATGTTTGTATGAACTCTTTGAAAATCTTGAGTTTAGGGGTGTGGGATGATGGCAAATTCCCAGTTTGTGGTATTTAGTGATCCATTCTCTCTCTCATTTGTATAGGAATAGGAGTAGTTTTGTTTCTTTATTTTTTTTTTTTCAGTTTATTTTCTCATTTTAAGTTAGGGGTGCTTTAAGTTGTTTAGTTTCTTTATTTTCTTAGTTTATTTTGCATTATAAGTTGGGGGTGCCTTTTGCACTCTATTTTTCTCTTTTTCCACTATTGAATTGCATTTAATACTTTGTTCTCATGCATTGAGGACAATGCATCACTTTAAGTTGGGGGTGGGGTAGAGGCTTTGCCTTTATTGTTTTGTTTTTGTTTGTTTGTTTTGCCCCCTATAAAAGAAAAAAAAAATTTTTTACTTGTGAAAGTGCCTTTTGAGATTAAAAGATAGGAATTTTTGCATGTATCTTTACTCAAGATGATGTTGAATCACTCCTTATACCCAATATGTTGTGAAGATTGCTTAATTCATACATTTGTAGAGGAAATTATATCATTGTACACAATCATGCTTTTTAACACAATTTGTTACTAGTCTTGGAACTTTCACCCTTACATTAGTGGAGATTATTACCTTGTGAGCTTTAGAGCATTTATCGCCTTTTGGAGCGTTTACATTTAATCAACGATAGTTTCTTCACCCTTACTTCATTCAATAGCATCATTATGCTTGTTTTTGGTTCATGGGTTGAGTTTTGATCTTGTTATTGACACTTATACTCTATGAAATGTTTCGGTTGTATAACTTTGGATATGATTCTATGCCATTTTCTTCTTCATAGTCATAAGTTTCCCATTACCAAACCGTTCATTTTCCCTTAACCCTTGTTGATCTTCTACTTGAAAAAATAGAGGAGATTGATTTGGGAAATTCAATGCAAAAAGAGTATAGTGAAATATGAGAAGTAGTTATTGATTCTAAAGGAAATGATAAAAGGATGGAAACAAAAAGGGAGAAGTAACAAAAAGGGAGGAGTAAGAAAAGAAAAAAAAAAAGAAGAAGAAAGAAGAAGTAAGAAAAGAAAAAAAAAAAGAGAATAAGAGGAAGAAAAGAGTGAAAGAGCAGTTCAAAAGTTGAAAATATTTAAAGAGAAGAGTGAGTTTGGAGAAAAGTGTTCTAAATGTTAAAAAGGGAGAGTCGTAGTTGTTTTTCATTCATTATTTCTTATCTTGATCACACATGACATGACCATTTACTCAATCTCTTCACCCTTACCTTTCACTTGTACATGGCATAGTTGATTTAAGTTGTGCTTGATTGAAGTTTTCAATAGAGTATAAGCTTTATTTTGTCAATTTCTTTGAATCGATGCTTAACTTTGAACATTCTTTCATGGAGCTATGCTAATGTCGATACACTTCTATCTTTTCGATTTTTGTAATTGGTACGCTCACTTGTTTTGTCTCTTTATATTTACTCCATTGTTGGGCATATCATTGTGAGAACCATGTGGAACTTTAATTGCGAGTGTATGCCTTGTGAGGATTGAATCAAAGCGTAAAAGGGATGGATTTGCATAAATGAGTTTCATTTGTGTTGTTTAGTATGATTCTCCACCCACACACATGAACCTCTCTTTTGTATGAGTTGTTGCACATTAATGCAAGTGTTGGAGTTTGGAGTGGCATCAATGTTAACTTGAGTAGGATTATGCATTCATTCCTTATTCTTATCTTAATAGGCAATTCACAAAAAGATGTTTGTGGGTATCATCATTGAAAACCCTCACGAGACACCACTCGTCCACTAGAGGTAACCTAGGGGTTTAAAGACTTGATGCATAAGCTAAATGTACCCGTGACTCCTACGAAAGTAGAAATTATCCTTAATGTTTTTGATAATTTTTGCTAGGGACTAGCAAAATGTAAGTTGGGGGTTGTGATTACACCCTAAAAGTGTAATCATAAGCCCTTAATTTGTACTTTGTTAGACTTATATCGTAATTAATTATCTTATTTTAGTTAGATATTTGTTTGAGTATGTTTTGTATGTGTTTTGTAGGTTATATAAGCTAATAAAGACAAAAAGAAAGCAAGAATAATCAAAATGGGTTCAAGGCGAATAATTTGTTCATGAAAATTCAGACCTGTCTCGGTATTCTGGCTATAACTTTTTCCTCCGATGTCCGATTGAGCTGATTTTTGCATCATTGGAAAGAAGACTTCAAGCTCTACAACTTTACCTCTAATGTGCATTGGTTGAATCGAACTCTAGGATGGTCAAATCAAGATTTGAAGTTCCTAGGGTTAAACAGTGATGAATAGTACCTGTCCGAACGGTACTGTTCAACAGTGAACAGTACCGTCCAGACGGTAAACAGTAGCGTCCGAACGGTTACTGTTCACCGTCCGGACACACTTCAAACTGCCGTTAGATAGGTCGTCCGGACTATATTCGGACGGTTACTGTTCATCCAGAATGCATTTTTTGCGTCCGAAGCTACGTTTTTAGGGTTTTTTGTATAGTTTTTGAGTAATTAGGGTTAGTTTTTTAGCAAGGGGCGGCGGGAGAAGCTCCCAAGAGGTTGGTTTTTCCATTTTTCTTCATTTTTAGCTTGGATTTAGCTTTGTAATGGTAGTATAGGTGTAAAATTTGTAGTTTTCTTCCATTGTATTGTATTTTCTTTCACTTTCTTGCATTTTCTTTGTAACCAAACAACTTTAATATTCAAGGAAATTTTATATTTAAGTTTCTACATGCTTTCTTTACATTTTTACATGCTTTTCTTATGGATTTAAGTAGCTAGTTTTATAAATTGGGTTTAAATATGAAAATCACTCAAGAAACCCAAGGGTTTGAATGGAGGTATCTCATGAATTAATTGTCATATTTTCCTAGAATTCGAATTTCTAGTAATTAGATGTGAAATTTTAGAAAACCTAGATTATTGACTAAGTTTGGGAATTTTAATAACCCAAATCGATGGTATTAATTTTAGGACTCTTGACTAGAAAAATACTTCACAATTGCTAGAAAATTCATTCCCAACAATTGATTGAAGATGCCTTAGAAAACCTAGGTTATTAACTATGTTTGACTAATCAATGTACAAACCACAAATTTGGTATTGACTAAGTTCAATCAATGGTATTAACCTTTGATTCCCCATTGAACATGTATCTAATTTCAATTACTTGAGAATTATTGATTTTCAAAGTTAAATCTTCCGAATCAAACACACTTAAATGTTGTGTTTGATTTGAGTTATAAACCCCATTGAAAACCTTGGAAGAAATTGAGTGATTGGATTATTTGAGCCCAATTCCCTTTTAATTGTTTTAATTCTATTTTCACTTTGCTTTACTTTAATTGTCTAGTGTTAATTGCTTTAATTTCCATTGCATTAGGTTAGTAATTCAAAACCATCATAAAAAACTCATAACATTTTTGGTCTTTTTATTTTCCTTTTTATTTTAGATCTAATCCTCCTTTTTATTGCAATTCAATCTTAGGTTAGGTTGGGTTAGCCTATGGTTAAGGGTGACCTAAGGTTCACTAACTTGGGTTAGGTTAACCTAGGGTTAAGGTGACTTAGGGTTAACTAACTAGGGTTAACTAAATTTAAGATCAGTGAATTAGGGTCAAGTTAACCTAGGGTTGGATAACTAGGGTCAAGTTAACCTAGGGTTAGTCAACTAGGGTCAAGTTAACCTAGGGTTGAACAACTAGGGTCAAGTTAACCTAGGGTTGGATAACTAGGGTCAAGTTAACCTAGGGTTGGATAATTAGGGTTAAGTTAACCTAGGGTTAGACAACTAGGGTCAAATTAACCTAGGGTTGGATTGGAAAATGGTTTTGGAAGTTGGTTTAATGCACTTTTGGAAAGAGTTTTGAAAAACAAAACATGTTATGCAATGGACTTTGGTGGACAACCCTTTTGAAGATCATTTTCATGAAAATTTTGACTCTAGCCAAGAGTATAGTTTATATGGTTAGTGATTGGAGACCATTCCCAGGGAGGTTTCCTCATGACCATTATAACCTTTATCTTGACAAGAATAGGGGTTTCAAAAATTAACATAATGATGACAATTTTTGAAAAATCATTTTTGATGCAAAGATGGAGAGAGTGCATTTTTGAAAATCATATTTTAAGAAAGATTTTGAAAACCATTTGTCAAGGGAAATACTCCATCAAGAGAGGGTTCATATGGCCAACAAAAGGGAGACCACTAAAGAAAGGGTTCCATGGGAGCATTCCAACCACTATACTTGAAAGAGTGAAAATCTTGAAAATTAAATAAAGCAACCTTTATGCAAGTTAAAATGCAATGATGCCAAAATGAGAGTTAGGGGTTAGTAGGGATTTTTCTAAATTTCAAGGAGCCAACTCTTGGAACAATTTTTGGAAAAAATATAGAGTCTGGAAATGACATGGAGTTTTAAGAGAAATATAAGAATCATAGAACATGATAACAAGCATAAAATGAAGTCAAGCATGCAAAATATGATCAAAATAGTAATATGCAAAGGGCCATGATCACATACAAAGCTTGTAGGCTACACCATATAAACAAGGGGCTCCTAGGCCATACCATCTTAAAGTAGGCTAGTGAGAGGTCCCTCTACACGGTGGCTCTCACTTGCTTTCCTCTAGGCATGATCTAAGTGCCCTTTTGGCTCAAGCATGCAAGAATGGAGGGTTGTAGATGGGGGTTAAAATAGAGAATAGCCTAAATAGTCTAAGAGGGAGAAGAGAAGAGTGGGGAAAGAAAACAAATGTAAAAAGGATACCACCTTTTGCCTTCAACACACTTGTAATCTTCAATGGATGCCTTGATTGGATCTTGAATGACTTCAAGAAGGCTTGGAGGGATGGTAGGGAGTGTTTAGTGGTGTATAAGGCTATGTAAGTGAAGTGTATGGCCTTTAGGGTGGGGGAATCTAGCCTAAGTTTTGGAGGGGGAGAATGTGTATGGAGATTTCGAGGTTTTGGAGTGATTTCAGCAAGGCTTCGCATCAATTTCGGACCTGGAATATGCAAAGAGGGAGGCCTCTATTTATAGGCAAAACTTTCGGACACTGGCGCATGTAGGACATGTGCCTGTGTAAAATTTACACAGGCGCATGTGCTACATGCGCGGGTACTATTCCACTGGCAGAACGCCACGTGGCACCCATTGTACTGACTCAATCTCAACTGTTGATCAAAATTTGGTCGATCTGATCAAAATCTGGGCGCATGTAGTATACGCTCCATCACTGGGAAGGTTTCGAGAGAATCGGTTGCACCCACGGTGTTCTCTTCGGGTTTCTCGTGAACTTTCATGCTTTTGGAAAGTTTGAATTATGTTTGGAAGCGTGGGATATTCTCTTGGGAAGTGTGCAAAAAGGACATGTTTGTGGAGCGTCTGTGATACGCTCCGAGGGTGTTCGAAAATAGCTGTTTTCGTATTGTATGATCAAGGTCTTCAGGAAGTGATCTTTTCGATCGGACCGTACCAATGGAAAGTATTCTGGAAATACTTTCGGGAATTTCCAGATCTATGCATTTCTCAAGTCATTTGACGATGCGTCTTGATTAGGGAATCAGAGAAAAAGTCAACCTTGGCGGAACGTCTGCGAGACGCTCCAGGGGTTGTCAAAAGTAACTGGGTTTGAGCCATACAATGAAGGGCTTCAGGAAGCGATCTATCTGATCGAGCCGTATCGATGGTGTAAGCTCCCCATTTTTGCCCGCTCGGCAATCTCTGGCTCGACCGGGCTCGGCTTCAAGCATCTCAACACATGCAAGCTCAAGATGAGCCTTTCAATCTCTAATCCAACCAATTGGTCGCTTCTCGGGCCCACAAGGACCCGTTAGAGCCATAAGCACTATTATTCTAGGCAGCTTTTCAGACTAGGTGCTCCTGGAAACCAACGCCATCCAAGTAGCTTCTTGGGATCAGGCGATCTCGTGGACCAACACCTCATCAAATTCTAGACGGTTCACTTCTAGCGCCTGCTAGCCCGCCAACATAGAATGTCCGTCATTTGGTAGTTCTCTGAGACCGGGCATTCTCAGAGACCAACACCACCAATTCAGGTAGCTTTCTAAGACCAGGCGTTCTCAGGAACCAACACCACCCCTATAGGTAGTTCTCTAAGACCGGGTGTTCTTAGAGACCAACACCGCACAGGTAGTTTTTAGAGACCGGACGGTCTCGGAAATCAATACTTAGGTCAACACCGGCGCCTGCTAGCCCGACTCGGTGGAAAATGACCAAACCCACCCCTTGGGCCTCTAGGCACGTTTTGGGAAAGTTCAAAATCCCTCAAAATGATAAGCCCATCCTTCCAAAGTGTTGTTAAACCATTAGGCATCCCCCGCATGCCATTTGGTCCAAATCTGGTCCTATTCCAACCCATTCCAGTTAAAATGACCATTTTGCCCCTAAACACCTCAACACTACACAAACCCCGCCGAACGGTAAAAGACTCTCCCAAAACCATCCCTGAACAACCCTACACGCTTAACACAACATATCTAACCATTCCTAACCATTTCTAGCCAATCTTGACCAGAATGACCATTTTATCCGATTGAGCCATATCGATGGTGTAAGCACCCCATTTTTGCCCGCTCAGCAATCTCTGGCCTGACCGGGCTTGATTTCAAACATCTCGACACATGCAAGCTTAAGATGAGCCTTTCAATCTTTAATCTAACCAATTGGTCGCTTCTCGGGCCCACAAGGACCCGATGGAATACTTTCCATTGATACTGTCCGATCGAAACGGTCATTTTGAGGAATGGTTTTGGGAGAGTCTTTTACCGTTCGGCAAGGTTTGTGCAGTGTTGAGGTGTTTAGGGACAAAACGGTCATTTTGATTGGAGTGGGCCGGAATAGGACCGGATTTGGACCAAATGGTGTGTGGGGGATGCCTAATGGTTTAACAACACTTTGGAAGGATGGGCTTATCGTTTTGAGGATTTTGAACTTTCCCAAAACGTGCCTGGAGGCCCAAAGGGCGGGTTTGGTCATTTTTCACTGAGTCGGGCTAGCAGGCTCCGGTATTGACTTAGGTGTTGGTTTCCGAGACCACTCGGTCTCGGAAAACTACCTGTGCGATGTTGGTCTCTAAGAACGCCCGATCTTAGAGAACTACCTGTAGGGGTGGTGTTGGTTCCTGAGAGCACCTGGTCTTAGAAAGCTACCTGAATTAGTGGTGTTGGTCTCTAAGAACGCCCAGTCTCTAAGAACTACCAAATGACGGACATTTTACGTTGGCGGGCTAGCAGGCGCGAAAAGTGAACTGTCTAGAATTTGATGAGGTGCTGGTCCCCGAGATCACTTGATCCCAGGAAGCTACCTGGATGGCGTTGGTTTCCGAGAGCGCCCGGTCCAAAAAGCTGCCTGGAATAATGGTGCTTAAGGCTCCAACGGGTTCTTGTGGGCTTGAGAAGCGACCAATTGGTTGGATTGGAGATTGAAAGGCTCATCTTGAGCTTACATGTGTTGAGATGCTTGAAACCGAGCCTGGTCGGGATGGCGATTGCCGAGCAGGCAAACATGGGTGCTTACACCATCGATACGACTTGAACGGATAGATTGCTTCCCGAAGCCCTTCATCGTATGGCTCAAATCTAGTTACTTTTAACAACCCCTAGAGCGTCTCGCAGACACTCCGCCAAGGTTGATTTTTTCTCCGATTCCCTAATCAAGACGCACCGTCAAATGACATGAGAAATACGTAAATTTGGAAATTCCCGAAAGTATTTTCAGAATACTTTCCATCGGTACAGTTCAATCGAAAAGATCGCTTCCCGTAGACCTTGATCATGTAATACGAAAACAGCCACTTTCAAACACCCTCGGAGCATATCATAGACGCTCCGCAAACATGTCCTTTTTAGCACATTTCCCAAGATGATATCCCACACTTCCAAACATAATTTAAACTTTTCAAAAACATGAAAATTCACCGGAAGCCCAGGGAGAACATCCCGAGTGTGACCGATTCTCCCAAAACCTTCCTGATTGACTCAATTATCGATGCAAAGTTTGGATGAACTTTCCCAGTGATGGAGTGTGTGCTACATGCGCTCAAATTTTGATCAGATCAACCAATTTTCGATCAACAGTCGAGATTTATCTAGTACATGGGGTGCCACGTGTCATTTTGGCAATGGAACAATACCTGTGCATGTCCTACATGCGCAGGGTCAAATTTTGGCCAAGCGCATGTAGTACATGCGCCAGGCCTGTTCTAGAATCTCTATAAGTACCAGACCACCCTTTGCATATTCCAACTCCGAAATTGATGCGAAACTCTGCTGAAACTGCTCCAGAACCTCGAATCCTTACATTTACTCCACCCCTCCAACACTTAGGCTAGATTCTACCTCTCTCAAGCCTATACACTTTACCTACAAGGCCTTATACACCATTACACACTCCATTCTGGCCCCTCAAGCCCTCTTGAAGTCATTCAAGCTCCAATCAAGACATCCATTGAAGACTACAAGTGCGTTGAAGGCAAAAGGTCGTATCCCTTTTACATTTGTGTCTTCTCCCACTCTTTTCTTCTCCTTCCTAGCCTATTTAGGCTATTCTCTATTTTAATCCCCATCTACAACCCCCCATTCTTGCATACTTGAGCCAAGAGGGCTCTTAGATCATGCCTAGAGGAAAGCAAGTGAGAGCCACCATGTAGGGGGATCTCTCACTAGCCTACTTTAAGATGGTATGGCCTAGGAGCCCCTTGTTTATGTGGTGTAGCCTAAAAGACTTGTATGTGATCATGACCCCTTGCATGTTACTAGTTTGATCATGTCTTGTGTGTTTGGCTTCATTTTTATGCTTATTATCATGTTCTATAATGCTTACATTGCTCTTAAACTCCATGTCATTTCCAAGTTCTATATTTCTTTCAAAAGTTGTTTCAAGAGTTGATTCCTTGAAGCTTAGGATGAGACCTTAGAACTCATGCCTTAGAAAATCCCCTTCTAACCCCTTAACTCTCACCTTGGCATCATAACATTTTAACTTGCATAAGGGTTGCTTTCCAATTCTCTAATTTCTAATATTTTCATTCTTTTAAGTGTAGTGGTTAGAATGACCTTATAGAACCCTCTCTTGAGTGGTTTTCCTTTTATTTGGCCATAAGAACCCTCTCTTGATGGAATGACCTCCTACAAAAATGATTTTCAAAAATCTCTCCAAAGATGATTTTCAAAAATGCATTCTCTCTATCTTTGTATTAAAAATGGTGCCTTAAAAAATTGTCATCACCATATTGATTTTTGGACCCCTTACACTCTTGTCAAGATTATGGTTATAATCGCCATGAGGAAACCTTCCTTGGAATGGTCTCCAATCACCAACCATATAAACCATACTCTTGGTTAGAGTCAAAATTTTCATGGAAATGATCTTCAAAAAGATTGCCAACCTAAGTCCATTGCATAACATGTTTTGTTTTTCAAAACTCTTTCCAAAAGTACATTAAACTAACTTCCAAAACCCTTTTCCAATCCAACCCTAGGTTAACTTGACCTTAGTTATTCAACCCTAGGTTAACTTGACCCTAGTTCATTTACCCTAGGTTAACCTAACCCAAGTTAGCTAACCTTAGGTCACCCCTAACCCTAGGTCAACCCAACCTAGGTTAGTACACCTTAAGGTTCCAACTCTTCAACCTTTTTCTAAATGATCACTTAATTTTAAATTATCCTCATAACCCATTTTTCCCAAAACCTCCTACTTTCTTGATTTCAAAAAAACCAACTCCATAAACTCTTCAAATGTCCTTACACTCCATCTTCAAGACATTTCCAAAAATGCTTTCAAAAGGTCACAAACCTAAGGTGCCTCAAGCCCCCTCATGGTTAGGGATTCCAAGGATAAAGTGATAAATCAAGAACAACCTCTAAGGTTGTCCATATTATGATTCCAAATCCTTAGCCATTTTCAAAAATCACTTTCAAAAACTAATTCATCAAAACATTCTAAAGTCATGCCTCCAGGGCTTTCACAACAAGACTTCAAAAACACTTTGAAGTTCTCTTGAGTCATGCCAAAGCATTTTTTCAAAACTCCCTTAAGTTGATCCAAAAAAAAAAAAAAATTAAAACACTCCACCATCCAATTTCAAGTCAAGACTTCCAAGACCACAAAGAGTCTTCAACTTCCAAAGACCTCAAAGTGCCTTAAACCTTTCCAAAGGCCTCAAAGTGTCTTAAACTTTTCTAAAGACCCCAAAGTGTCTTAAAAACTTTCCAAAGGCCCTAATGCGCCTATTCTCCATCGGGCTTTAGCCCAAACTACAATTGACCTGATTCTCGCCAAGTGAGATACATAGGCAACCTAAAATGGCATGGTCATAACCTTTATTTCAACTCCAACCCCTTTTTTAAAAATTCCAATCAATTCAAAGTTTCTATTCCAAACTCTTTCAAAACCCTCATTATTTTCAAACTTCTTCCAAAAACTTGCATCATGCATCATCTCTCCGAACAGTGATGACTAAACCCCGTTTTCAAATTTCTAAAGTAGATATTAAGTGGACAATGGTAACTGGTTATTCTAGTGAGTGAACAAAAGGGTGATTAGAAATGTAGGTACCGAAAGGGCGGGGTAGGGTGATGATCTTAGGATATCTTCCCTACACATAACCAATCCCCGAACCATAGATTTCTATTTTCAAATGACTAAAATGGAGTTATTTTCTAAAATGGCTTAAATCTTTCCAAAAGGATGCCAAACAACCTATTTTCTTAAAAATCCTTTCTTGAGGGAGTTTTCAAAATCTTTTCCAAAAATCTTAAGTTTAATCTTCGGATTTAGAATTAGTTTTAAGTGCCCTAACTCACTTTAATTAAGTTAGGTGGCGACTCCTATTTTTTTGAAAAGCCCTTAGTCAAACTAATTTTCAAACCTAGTTGCACTTGTCCTTCTAGGAGAATGAGTTCTAGTGACAGAGTTCTGTGCTTTTTGTCTCTAAGCCGAAAGGACCTTGGACACCCAAAAACCGGGGTGCGACAGATGGAAAGATCTGTGAACGAGTTTTCGGGAATTCCTTGGTTTACGCATTTTCCAAGTCAGTTGATGGTGCGTTATAATTAGGGAATCGGGAGAAAAAGACAATTTAGGCGGAGCGTCTACTAGACGCTCTAGGGAACTTTTGTCGAGTCATGTGAGTTTAGTGTCGTAGGGTCCTCCTCGGGTTAAATAAGGGTGTATGGTGAAACCTTTGGCTCAAAATCCTGAGGCCGGTGCTGTTTTGGGGCATATTTGGATTTCTAGGGGCAAAACGATCATTTTGACCGGGATTGGCTGGAAATGGTCAGGAATGATTTGGTGTGTTGTGTTAAGCGTGTAGGGTTGTTCAGGGATGATTTTGGGAGAGTCTTTTTCCGTTCAGCAGGGTTTGCGTAATGTTTAGGTGTTTAGGGGCAAAACGGTCATTTTAATTGGAGTGGGCCGGAATAGGACCGGATTTAGACCAAATGGCGAGCGAGGGACGCCTAATGGTTTAACAATATTTTGGAAGGATGGACTTATCATTTTGAAGGATTTTAAACTTTCCCAAAACGTGCTTGGAGGCCTAAGGGGCGGGTGTGGTTATTTTTCACCGAGTCGGGCTAGCAGACGCCGGTGTTGACCTAGGTGCTGGTTCCTGAGACCGCCCGGTCTCAGAAAACTACCTGTGCATAGTTGGTCTCTAAGAACGCCCGGTCTTAGAGAACTACCTGTAGGGGTGGTGTTGGTTCCTGAGAACGTCTGGTCCTAAAAAGCTACTTGTAAGGGTGGTGTTGGTCTCTGAGAACGCCTGGTCTCGGAGAGCTACCAAATGACGGACATTCTACATTGGCGGCTTAGCAGGTGCCAGAAGTGAACCGTCTGGAACTTAATGAGGTGTTGGTCCCCGAGATCGCCTGGTCCGGAAAGCTACCTAGAGTAATGGTGCTTATAGCTCCCGTGGGCCCGAGAAGTGACCAATTGGTTGGATTGGAGATTGAAAGGCTCATCTTGAGCCTGCATATATTGAGATGCTTGAAACCAAGCCCAGTCGGGCCGGAGATTGCCGAAAGGGCAAAAATGGGGTGCTTACAGCTGCCCCTCTTTTTCTGTCTTTGCTTGTCGAAGGCAGAAAAATAAATAGGAAGGATCCCATGTTGACTGCGAGGTAATCAGAGGGACCAAAGTTTTTGGAATTTGGAATTTTAAGTTTTGAAAACTAGATTGTATGAATTTTGGAATTTTGAAAACTCAATTTTGAAATGATTTTGAAATTTTTCCTGAACCGACATTCCGACCAATGGAATGACACTCCTTCAGAGAGATTCAGGATTTTTGAATTTTGAAAACGATTTTTTTTAAATGATTTTGAAATGGCCTTCTATAATGGAGGGATTTGGATTTGAATTGGAAGGGTTTGGAAAACTTTCAAAACTTCAAATGAAATTTTGAGGAAAAAGGTTTGAAAGTCTAGAATTTGATTTTGGAATTAAAATTTTTGTGGAGAAAGTTTTGAAAACCCAAAATTTTTTTGATAGTACACTTTTTGAGACAAAAGTTTGAAAATTTGAGATTTTGAAAGTTAAGCTTTTTGAGGCGAAAACTAGAAAATCCAAAATTTTGAAATTTGAGCTTTTTGAGACAAAAGCTAGAAAACCCGAAATTTTGAAATTTAGGCTTTTTGAGGCAAAAACTTGAAAACCCGAGATTTTTTAAAAACGAAGCTTTTGAAGGAAAAGCCTTGAGAAACCCAAGAAATATTTTGAAAACGGAGCTTTTGAAGGAGAAAGTTCGGGAAACCCAAAAAATTTTGGAAGGTTAGGCTTTTTGAGGCAAAAGCTAGAAAACCCAAATTTTTGAAAATTGGGCTTTTTGAGGAGAAACCTTGAAAACCCGAAAGTTTTTGAGATTTAACTTTTTGAAGGAAAAAGTTTTTGAAAAAGCCGACAATTGATTTGAAGTCAAACTTTTTGAAGGAAAAACTTTGGAAAACCTAGAATTTGACTAGAATTAAACTCTCTTTTTTTTTTAAGGGAAAAAGATTAGAAAACCTCGAAATTGATTTGACTTGAAACTTGTTTTGTTGAAGGAAAAATGTTTAGAGAATGCAATTTGTCTCAAATTTTGAATTTTTGAAGATAAAATGTTTTGGAAATTTATTTGGACTCGAAACTTGAGTTGTCAAATACAAAATGTATTGAAAACTCATGTTGGCTTGAGACTTGAACTGTTAAGAACAAAACATATAGAAAAATTGTTTTGACCTGAAACTTTTGATTTCTCTTCTTTTTTTTTTTTTTTTTTGAAAGCAAAACATTCAGGATATTCATTATGACTCGAAATTTGAAACTTTTTGAAGGAAATTTTTAGAAAAAAAAAATTATTTGACTTTTGAAAATTGATTTTGAATTTGGAAGAAAGCAAGAATTTTGATCTTTTTTACTTTGAAAGTTTTTGTAAAAAAAGTTTTGAAAGGTTTTGAAATTGACTTTGAAATTTTAAAGTTTTTGTAGATGAAGCCTTGGAAGTGTTTGGACTTTTGAAATTTGAATTTTGGATTTGAAAGAAAACAAGGCTTTTGTGTTTTGGAATGGATGCTGACACTAGAGTTGAAAAGGTCTTTGAAAGTTTTTGAAGTTCAAAATTGATTTTAACTTTTGAAAAAAAGAAAAGCAAGAGCTTTCGTTTTTTGAAATATTTTGATTTGACTTGGTAAGAATTATACCTTGACTTTACCTTTTAGAGGTGGTTGAGTCTGGGGAATCATCAGAGACTGCTTTGTACTTGTGATTCTTCTATCTCGGAGCTTGGAGGGGGGACATTTGTCCATCTTGAATTGAGATTTCTTGAGATTGGAATACTCGGTGTTTGTTTGACTGTCAAGTTTTGCTTTTGGAGGCAAAATAGGATTTTTGCTAACGTAGCTTCTGAGAGGTGGTTCAAGGTTGATATCCTGAAACTAAGTCTTCTTGAACAAACGCTCTGTCTGATGGAATGTTGCTTCTCTGGGGAGGTTCAAGGTTGATATTTGCTTTTAAAGAGGAAAGTTCGAAAACGTAATTTGCTTTTTCAGAGAAAGCTTTGCAATCCAATATGCTTTTTTTTGGAGGAAGCTCTAAAACCCGATCTGCTTTTTCGGAGGAAGCTTGAAGACCCAATCTGCTTTTTCGGAGGAAGCTCTGAAACCTAATCTGTTTTTTCGGGGAAAGCTCTGAAACCCAAATCTACTTTTTTTAGGGAAGCTCTAAAACCCAATTTGCTTTTTCAAGGGAAGCTCTGAAACCTAATCTTTGCTGATATAAGGGATTTGCTTGTAGTTTCTTTTCTTTTTTTTTTCTTGTCTTGACTGTTGGAGAAGATGGCATTTACTGCTTCTTGGATTGAAATTTTTGGAGAGTATTGTTCCTTTGATGTGTTGATTGTTGACTTTCGCCTCTGGCTGGCATGGCGGCATTCTGGGTAAGGTGCTTCCTCGGGTTCTTGAATTTGGTTTTGGAGGGGGCGAAGCCTCCTTTTGAAAGGTTTGGGGTATTTAGAAGGTCGAACCTATATGGGTTAGTTTTCCTTGAGTGGATCAATTGGTTTGCAATTGAACGGGAGGTGTAGGGTGGGTCGTTGCCTCTATTTTTACAATTTGAAGAGGTCGAGTCAGGCTAACATTAATAGGGGTGGTCGAGGGTGGGTCATTGTCCTATTCTCTGTGGTTGTGAAAAAGGTTGGATTAGGTTGTTCACTGTTGATTGGGGAGGTCAAGGGTGATTGAGTGCCCCATTCTCTGTTTCTTGTTGTCTATGGATGACAATTCGAGTTTTCTAGGGTGTACGCCATTTCTTTTGCAGAGCGCTTGGATTCTAACTCACAGACCTTCTGAGATGTTGTGCTTCTTCTTCGGGACATCTTTCCTTTTGTAATCACTTGAACACTTGTCAGTGTATTTTGTTAGACATGTTGTTCGGTAGATACTGTATAAGTCCACCACAAGTCAAAATGAATGCACATCATACTTTTGGATGAATGCACAGGTTGATACATAAGAAAATGAATGCATGTCATACTTTTTGATGAATGCGTAAGGGTAGAATTAAATGTATGTCATGTTTTTTGATTGGATGTTTATGCAGGGATGGAATTGAATGCATGTCATGCTTCTTAATGAACGCATAGAGATAGATTTTGAACGCATGTCATACTTTTTGACGAATGCACAGGGATAGATTTTGGAATGCATGTCATACTTTTTGATGAATGCACAAACATGAATGAAATTGAATGCACATCATACTTTTTAATGAATGCACAGAGATGGATTTTGAATGCATGTCATACTTTTTGATGAATGCACTTAAATGAAATTGAATGCACATCATACTTTTTGACGAATACACAGAGATAGATTTTGAATGCATGTCATACTTTTTGATGAATGCACGTAAATAAAATTAAATGCATATCATACTTTTTGATGAATATATAGAGATCGAATTTTGAATGCATGTCATACTTTTTGATGAATGCATGAACATGTATGAAATTGAATGCACATCATACTTTTTGATTAAGTGCACATATAGGAATGGAATTGGATACATGTCATACTTTTTGATGACTGCACATATGAAAATGGAATTGGATGTATGTCTTGAAGGTTGCCCCAAGGTTTATGTTCAATTATGAGCATTATATCTTAAGATTAGGCAATCTTTTTGAACTTCCGTTCTTCTCTTGGGATTTCCCTTTCAAGTTCTACCCTTTTCTTTCCAGATTGTGATAGCATTTGCATCACTTTCAAAGATTTAACTAATTGACTCATTCTTTCCCTCTCTTCTGATGAAAAGGAAAACTCCTTCAAGTGGGGTTCTTGAGTGATGGCCGATACTGACCTTTTAGCAAAGCAACAGGTAGCTTTTGTCCTTAGTTCGGAAAGACTTTGAAAGCTATTAAAAGCACAGAAAAGCCCAAAATTATTTATTTATTTTTTTTTGAAACCATTAAACTTTTCAAATTATAAGAGCCCTATAAAGACATGATCAATCAATGTAGGGCAAATATAGATTTATGAATATCAAGATACAACTTGGGTTGAAAAGATCAACATCAAATATGCACGAAATCACACGAAACAAGCACAATTGGTCGTGAGATGATTAAGACCATATTAGTGACAATGTATCGGTGTAGGTGTGAACTTCACAAAGACTAATGAGAATATAGACCCTGGGCGTGATCTAGGATGGTACAATAGCTCACGGGTTATCACACCTAGAAGTCAAACCTGTTTCATCCCATGCTCTTTTTTCTCCATTTTTTTTCTTTTTTTGGTGGAAGTCCAACCCTATCTCTCCAATGATGGAAATACAGAAATGAAAAGTATGGCGGCTTTCACACACATAAGCAGGTAGCCTTCTCCTCTTGTCACATAGCAATGGTAGCTGCACTTAGACTCACTGGTAGCCCTTTCCAGAAGTGATGAGAGAGGGAATCGACAAAAGGTCAATCTGGGTGTGAGACAATCCGCAAGTATTTAACCTATTTAAAATAGATCATAAAGGCAGATTCCATATTCTAAGAAGTCTCGAGAAGTGGGTGTTAAGTTAAACATAAATCACCAATATGGTAAAAATCATCAAAACCATTGACTCATCTTTATGCAAGTGATCATGCACACGAGATTCAACCTCAAACAAGCATGCACATCAATCTGTTCATAATTGAATATTTGCCCCAGTGATTGTGCACATGTGGGACAAATATTATCAAAAATCTTGTTTTGGTTTTTCTAATTTTTTTTTTAAAGATTCAATCAACCCGGGCTTGCCATCGTGTATTAATCTTCCTTTTGAAGGTGTAGATACTTGTTGGTTTGTCAGGACATCATTTGGGGGTCACTCCTTAGATTTCAATGAGCTACGTGATTGATTCTCATCTCTCACCCTTCTGTATTTCCCCTCTCTCTGTATTTTTTATTTCTCTCTCCCCTCTTTTTGGTGTCAAAGATTGTTTCTACTGAATGTTGTGCTTATGCTATCCCATCCTTCAAGTCGGGGTAAAACATTTTAAGGAAAAACTCTTGAAGGAGAACATCATTCATGAAAAGCCATGAGAAAATGATATAAACATGACAACTTTGGATCCCTTTCATTTAGATGATGTTATTTTCATGCTCAAATTCGAATTAAAAATTAAAAGATGGGTTTGAAAGAAATCTCCCTTTTCGAAATAAACCCCTCAGACTGCTTTTGGAATCACGTTGGCATCCTTGACACTTCATTTTCCATGAGTGTCATCTGATTGCACAGGGATGGCTTTTTGAGGACTGGTAAAGTGGCAACATGGTGTCGAGGTCATGGCTTTGCATAAGTTATGAATTAGGCGGGATGCGGGAGGGATTCTATCGGTTTGACTGTGCTCTTGAACCTAAAAAAAAAGAAAAACAAAATGCAGTTAGCATGTGGAGTTGAAGGTTTATGCAATGCATGTCCTATAGAGGTCCTTTCTTTGAGGGAATCTAGGCATGATGTTAAGTCTATTTTGGAGGAGGGATTTTACCCCTGTGTGCAATACAATACCTCTTCAGCATGGGCCGGTTGATACTTCTTTGTTTAGGGAATCCTGCCTCCATGAACTAAGAGAGATTTGGGCCTCTCTTGAGATATGATTCTATGCATGTTGTGAATCTTAAGGGTTGGAGGAACCTTTAGAGGTTTAGGTAGCTTTGATTAGCATGAGATTGGATCATCCCTTTCTCTCTACGGTAGATTGAATGCATGAGAATGCAATGGCTAGAGTTTCTTGGCACTCTTGTTGTGGGATAGATGTTAATGCATGAGCCTAATAGTAATTATATGGATAGCATAATGACAATGAATAAGTAGTTTAGAAGACCCCCTTTTCATTCTTGGTTCACCCTCTAACTCTCTTAGCCTTTGTAGGCTAGGGAAAAGACAATGAGATGTAAAAAGAAAGACAAAAAGGAGAAGTTAGTGCCTTTAGATTAAAGATCTTTATGCAATTCATGCCCTAGGGGTGCCCCTACTTTGAGAGGGGTACTAAGCATGATGTGTTGGCTCACTTTTGGAGATAGGGGGTTGCCCCTGCATGTAATATTGTACCTGTTTGAGCCTATTCATTCATTCATTCATACATTCATACATTCATTCGATGAAAGTAAAAAGGATAGCTTTATTGCATTTGATTTCTTTTTACATGGAATTGAAAGTACATTTGAAGGGGAAGGGGAACATTTTCCTTGGGACCTTCACCTATTCTATTTTTACAGTTAAAATCCTAAACTACTCTTGAGTCTTCGGATTCGCCTTCCTTGGTAGAGGTCGGTGAAAGATCTTGCTTCCAAATTGCCTTTTGTCTTCTTGGTATCCCTATCTCCGTGAGCAAAGATGGATTAGAGCCCCTCTTTATGAGATGACTTTGATGCATGCCATGAATTCTTAGGGTCTCATGGTACCCTTAGGAGTTTTGGGTTAGCTTGATTTAGACGAGAAGGTCTTTGAGCCTTTCTCTAGGGGTTGATTGGATGTATGAAGATGCAATGAGCTGAGTTACTCTGAGAATCTCTTGTCTTGAAATGAATTCTGATGCATGAGCTGTTATGATGTATGTACATGGAAGCAGCAAGAATTAGATAGCATAACAGGAAGGATTAAACAAAATTTATAAGGGAAAAATAAAGCAATCGCCCTTTCCTCCTTGATTTTGAAATTGACGCGTATGTCCTAAATCCGATAGAGGTTCGGCTATGCATGAGGTGCTACATGAGCATGAGGTTGGAGGTTTACTAATGCTTCCTAAAAAGCTCAGTCCCCGAACCTTCAAACCTCAGGCATCCACCCCCGAAAGGGTGAACCCCATCTTTGGTTGGTGGTTCAAGCGGGGGAACTATCAAGAGACCGTAGGCTAAGAAACTGACACAGCATCCGCCCACAGTCAATATATTGTTCCCTCTTCTATCTAGAAGGGTAGTAACCAGGTAATATATGCAAGATGCAAATGCAAGTGAGCGCATCAAGTGTGAATAGAATTTTCGAAGATGGAGGAAAGGACCCAACAACACACATCACATCCTGTCCATTCATTCACATACATGGTAATAAATAAGACATAAAATAAAATGTGAACAAAGGTCCACCTACAAAAGACAAATGCAAAGAGTTAGTAACTTTTCGAAAAACTCATTGCAAGGTAAAATGGATGTTTAATGTATGAGCATGCATGTAAGCAATGGATGCAAGTGATAACGCAGATTTAAAAATCGTTTTGGAAACAAAGGCTCGTTTTCAAAAACTTGGAAAATTTTGAAGAGTAGATAAAATTGGACAAAGTAACCGAAGATTCTGGGTGAGTGAAAGGTGAAGAGACATGTTAATGGCCTAACCCTCTAAGTGTCCCCAGTAGAGTCGCCAGTTGTCGCGCTCCGATTTTTAGGTGTCCAAGGTCCTTTCGGCTCGGAGACCCTAAACACGGAACTCTGTCACTAGAACTCATTCTCCTAAAAGGACAAGTGCGACTAGGTTTGAAAATTGGTTTGACTAAGGGCTTTACAAAGAATAGGAGTCGCCACCTAACTTGATTAAGATAAGTTAGGGCACCTAAAACTAAGTGTTAATCCAAGGACTAAACTTAGGGTTTTTGGAAAAGGTTTTGAAAACTCCCTCAAAGAGGGCTTTTAAGAAAATAGGTTGTTTGACAACCTTTGGAAAGATTTAAGCCCTTTTTGAAAATAACTCCATTTTGGTCATTTGAAAACAGAAATCTATGGTTTGGGGGTTGGTTACGTGTCGGGAAGATATCCTAAGATCATTACCCTATCCAGCCCTTTCGGTACCTACATGTCTAATCACCCTTTTGTTCACTCACTAGAATAACCGGTTATCATTGTCCACTTAATATCCACTTTAGAATTTTGAAAATAGGGTTTAGTCATCACTTTTCGAATGGATGATGCATGATGCAAGTTTTTGAAATAAGTTTGAAAATAATAAAGGTTTTGCAAGAGTTTGGAATAGGAACTTTGAATTGATTAGAATTTTTGAAAAAGGGATTGGAGTTGATATAAAAGTAATGACCGCACCATTTTAGGTTGCCTACGTATCTCATTTGGCGAGAATCAGGTCATTCGTAGTTCGGGTAAGAGCCTGATGGAGAATAGGCGCATTAGGGCCTTTGGAAGATTTGAAGACACTTTGGGGTTTTTGAAAAAATTTAAGACACTTGGAGGTCTTTGGAAAAGTTTAAGACACTTTAAGGTCTTTAAAAAAGTTTAAGACACTTGGAGGTCTTTTAAAAAAGTTTAAGACACTTTGAGGTCTTTGGAAAAGTTTAAGACACTTGGAGGTCTTTTTAAAAAAGATTTAAGACACTTTGAGGTCTTTAGAAAAGTTTAAGACACTTTGAGGTCTTTGGAAGTTGAAGACCCTTTGTGGTCTTGGAGGTTTTGACTTGAAATTGAATGATGGAGTGTTTTGAAAATGATTTTGGATCACCTTAAGGGAGTTTTGGAAAAATGTTTTATCATGACTCAGGAGAACTTGAAAGTGTTTTTGAAGTCTTGCTTTGAAAACCTTGGAAGCATGACCTTAGAATGTTTTTTTTTTAATTAGTTTTTGAAAGTGGCTTTTGGAAATGGCTAAGGGTTTGGAATCCTAATATGAACAACCTTAGAGGTTGTTCTTAATTTATCACTTTGCCCTTGGAATCCCTAACCATGAGGTGGCTAGAGGCACCTTAGGTTTGTGACCTTTTGAAAGCATTTTTGGAAATGTCTTGAAGATGGAGTGGAAGGACATTTGAAGAGTTTATGGAGTTGGTTTTTTGAAATCAAGAGAGTAGGAGGTTTTGAAAAAAAAATGGGTTATGAGAATGGTTTAAAATTGAGTGATTATTTAGGAAAGGGTTCAAGAGTTGGAACCTTGAAGTGTACTAACCTAGGTTAGGTTAGCCTATGGTTAAGGTTGACCTAAGGTTCACTAACTTGGATTAGGTTAACCTAGGGTTAAGGTGACTTAGGGTTAACTAACTAGGGTTAAGTTAACCTAAGGTGAGTGAACTAGGGTCAAGTTAACCTAGGGTTGGATAACTAGGGTCAAGTTGACCTAGGGTTGGTCAACTAGGGTGAAGTTAACCTAGGGTTGGAGAACTAAGGTCAAGTTAACCTAGGGTTGGATAACTAGGGTCGAGTTAACCTAGGGTTGGATAACTATGGTCGAGTTAACCTAGGGTTGGATAACTAGGGACGAGTTAACCTAGGGTTGGATAACTAGGGTCGAGTTAACCAAGGGTTAGACAACTAAGGTCAAGTTAACCTAGGGTTGGATTGGAAAATGGTTTTGGAAGTTGGTTTAATGCACTTTTGGAAAGAGTTTTGAAAAACAAAACATGTTATGCAATGGACTTTGGTGGACAACCCTTTTGAAGATCATTTCCATGAAAATTTTGACTCTAGCCAAGAGTATGGTTTATATGGTTGGTGATTGGAAACCATTCCCAGGGAGGTTTCCTCATGGCCATTATAACCTTTATCATGACAAAAGTGGGGGTTTCAAAATCAACATAATGATGGTAATTTTTGAAAAATCATTTTTGATGCAAAGATGGAAAGAGTGCATTTTTGCAAATCATCTTTTTGAGAATGATTTTGAAAACCATTTGTCAAGGGAAACACTCCATCAAAAGAGGGTTCATATGGCCAACAAAAGGGAGATCACTAAAGAGAGGGTTCCATGGGGCCATTCCAACCACTATACTTGAAAGAGTGGAAATCTTTAAAATTAGAGAAATGGAAAGCAACCTTTATGCAAGTTAAAATGCAATGATGCCAAAATGAGAGTTAGGAGTTAGTAGGGGTTTTTCTAAACTTCAAGGAGCCAACTCTTGGAACAATTTTTGGAAGAAATATAGAGTTTGGAAATGACATGGAGTTTTAAGAGAAATATAAGCATCATAGAACATGACAACAAGCATAAAATGAAGTCAAGCATGCAAAATATGATCAAAATAGTAATATGCAAAAGGCCATGATCATATACAAAGCTGTTAGGTTACACCACATAAACAAGGGGCTCCTAGGCCATACCATCTTAAAGTAGACTAGTGAGAGGTCCCTCTACACGGTGGCTCTCACTTTCTTTCCTCTAGGCATGATCTAAGAGCCCTCTTAGCTCAAGCATGCAAGAATGGGGGTTTGTAGATGGGAGTTAAAATAGAGAATAGCCTAAGTAGGCTAAGAGGGAGAAGAGAAGAGTGGGGAAAGACACAAATGAGCGTATCACAAACGCTCCATCATTGGGAAGGTTCGTCCAAACGTTTCCTCGATAATTGCTCCAACCGGGAAGGTTTCGGGAGAATCGATTACACCCACGGTGTTCTCTTGGGGTTTCTCGTGAACTTTCATGCTTTCGGAAAGTTTGAATTATGTTTAGAAGCGTGGGATATCGTCTTAGGAAGTGTGCAAAAAAGGACATGTTTGTAGAGCGTCTGTGATACGCTCTGAGGGTATTCGAAAGTAGTTGTTTTCGTATTGTATGATCAAGGTCTTCAGGAAGCGATCTTTTCGATCGGACCGTACCAATGGAAAGTATTCTGAAAATACTTTCGGGAATTTCTAGATCTACGCATTTCTCAAGTCATTTGACGGTTCGTCTTGATTAGGGAATCAGAAAAAAAAAGTCAACCTTGGCGGAGCGTCTGCGAGACGCTTCAAGGGTTATCAAAAGTAACTGGGTTTGAGCCATACAATGAAGGGCTTTGGGAAGCGATCTATTCGATCGAGCCGTATCGATGGAAAGATCTGTGAACGAGCTTTTGGGAATTTCCTGGTTTACGCATTTCTCAAGTCAGTTGATGGTGGGTTGTAAGTAGGGAATCGGGAGAAAAAGACAATTTAGGCGGAGCGTCTACGAGACACTCCAGGGAACTTTTATCGAGTCATGTGAGTTTAGTGTCGTAGGGTCCTCCTCGGGTTAAACAAGAGTGTATAGTGAAACCCTTTGCCTGAAATCCCAAGGCCAGTGCTGTTTTGGGACATATTTGGATTTCTAGGGGCAAAACGGTTATTTTGACTGGGATTGGCTAGAAATGGTTAGGAACGGTTTAGGTGTTGTGTTAAGCGTGTAGGGTTGTTCAGGAATGGTTTTGGGAGAGTCTTTTACCGTTCGACGGGGTTTGCACAGCGTTGAGGTGTTCAGGGGCAAAACGGTCATTTTGACTGGAGTGGACCGGAATAGGACCAGATTTGGACCAAATGGCGTGCAGTGGACGCCTAATGGTTTAACAATATTTTGGAAGGATGGACTTATCATTTTGAGGGATTTTAAACTTTCCCAAAACGTGCCTAGAGGCCCAAGGGGCAGGTTTGGTCATTTTTCACCAAGTCGGGCTAGCAAGCACCGGTGTTGACCTAGGTGTTGGTTCTCGAGACCACCCGGTTTCAGGAAACTGCCTGTGCAGTGCTGGTTTCTAACAACGCCCAGTCTTAGAGAACTACCTGTAGGGGTGGTGTTGGTTCCTGAGAACGCCCGGTCTTAGAGAACTACCAAATGACGGACATTCTATGTTAACGGGCTAGCAAGCGCCAGAAGTGAACCGTCTGGAACTTGATGAGGTGTTGGTCCCCGAGATCGCCCGATCCCGGGAAGCTACCTGGATGTTGTTGGTTTCCAGGACTGCCTGGTCCGAAAAGCTGTCTAGAATAATGGTGCTTATAGCTCCTGTGGGCCCTTGTGGGCCCGAGAAGCGACCAATTGGTTGGATTAAAGACTGAAAGGCTCATTCTGAGCCTGCATGTGTTGAGATGCTTGAAACCAAGCCCAGTCAGGCTGGAGATTAACGAGTGGAAAAAAATGGGGTGCTTACAGTAACCCCGTACTTTTACGGGTGCTAACTTCATTTGTAAGAATACCGCATTTGGGGGGCGAGTCACCTAGCACATGTAGTAGATGTGCCAGAAGAAAATTCCAATTGGCATATGTGCTACATGCGCCAGGGTGGTTTGAGACCATGCGCATGTGCTATATGCGCTCTGCTCTTTAGCTTCCTGCCAAAATCAACCTTCAATCCTCCAAATGTCAAAAGTCACTTCTGAAGCTTTCAAAAGCCCAAAAGTTGAGCTTTCAAAAATTTTGCTTTCAACGGTCAAGTGTTCTGAGCCGAACTTTGTCAAATCGGCAACTCAAATCCCGATCAAAATTTTCAAAACCTAAAATTTTTTTACAATTCGAAGTTTTCCAAACCAGCGACCCATAAGGAGTCCAAAGCTTTTCGAACTTGCCAAGTTATCGTCCCTACGATCGCCTCACGACCAAAAAGGGATTCTTACCTTAGTATTTTTTTGCCTTCGACAAGCAAAGACAGAAAATGAGGGGCAGCTGTAAGCACCTTATTTTTGCCAGCTCGGCAATCTCCAGCGCAATCGGATCCAATTTTCAAACATCATAACACATGCAAGCCCAAGACTGGTCTTTCAAACTCCAATCTAGTCAACTAGTCGCTTCCTGGGCCCACAAGGTCCAACTGAAGCCATAAACATCATCATACCCCTAGGCATTCCAGACAACTTTCCGGGACCGGGCGAGTTCGGGAACCAACTCCATCTAGGTAGCTTCCTGAGATCGGGCGATCTTGGGGACGAACACCTTATTGAATTCCAAACGGTTCACTTTTGGCGCTTGCTAGCCCACCAATGTAGAATGTTCATCATTTGGTAGTTCTCTGAGACCAGGCATTCTCGGAGACCAACACCACCATCGCAGGTAGCTTTCTGAGACCAGGCATTCTCAAAAACCAACACCACCCTAAAGTTAGCTCTCCGAGACCACGCAGTCTTAGGGACCAACACCGCACATGTAGTTTTCCGAGACCGGGCGATCTCAGGAACCAACACCTAGGTTAACACCGTCGCCTGCTAGCCCGACTCAGTGAAAAATGACCAAACCTGTCCCTTGGGCCTCCAGGCACGTTTTGAGAAAGTTCAAAATCCCTCAAAATGGTAAGTCCACCCTTCCAAAGTGCTACAAAGTAGTAAGGCGTACTCCACACACTATTTTGTTTAATTCCGGTCACATTTCGGCTAACTCCGGTCAAAATGACCGTCTTGCCCCTAAACGTCCCAACACAACACAACACAACACAACTCCCACCAAATAGGGAAAGACTCTCCCGGGATCATCCCTGAATGACCCAGCACACTTAACATAGCACTTCGATCTATTCCTAACCATTTTCAACCAAACTCAGTTAAAATAACCATTTTGCCCCTGACAACCAGAACGCGGCCCGAAACAACACCAGTCCTAGAATATTGAATGGCGGGTCTTGTCATGCACCCCTATTTAACCTAAGGAGGACCTTATGACACTAAACACCCTCGACTCAAGAAATGTTCCCTAGAGCGTTTCTCAGACGCTCTGGCAAAATTACCTTTTCTCTCGATTCTCTGGTTATAACACATAGTCAAATGACTTGAGAAATACGTAAACCACGAAATTCCCAAAAGCTCGTTCATGGGTCTTTCCATCAATACGGCTTGATAGAATAGATCGCTCCCCAAAGTCCCTCATCGCATGGCTTGAAAATTGCCACTTTCAGCAACCCCTGGAGCGTCTCACATACGTTCCACCACGATTAACTTTTCCCCCAAATTCTTGATTAAAATACACCGTCAAACGACTTGAGAAATACATAAATTAGGAAATTCCCAAAAGTATTTCCAGAGTACTTTCCATCAGTACGGTCTGATCGGAGAGATCGCTTCTCGAAGGTATAGATCATGCGGCACAAAAAAAAGGTACTTTTGAATTCCCACGGAGCGTATCACAGACACCACAGAGATGCGATTTCATGCACACTTCCTGAGACGATATACTTCTGAACACTGTTCAAACTTTCTAAAAACTTAAAAGTTCATGAGAAACCCTAGGAGAACACCAAGGATGCAATCGATTCCTCTGAAATCTTCTCGGCTGGCTCAATTATCGAGGCAAAGTTTAAACAAACACTCCCAGCGGCGGAGTGTATGCTACATGGGCCCAAATTTTGATCAGATCAATCAAACTTTGCTTAGCCATTAAGATTTAGCTAGTACAATGGGTACCGCGTGGCATTCTGCCAATAGAACAACACTGGCATATGTGCTACATGCGCCAGTGCAAATTTTACCTAGGCGCATGTACCACATGCGCTAGGCCTCTCCAAGATTGCCTATAAATACAGGCCTCCCCCTTTGCATATTCCAGAATCAAAAATTGTGGCAAAACTCTGCACAAATAGCTCCAAAAATTTGAAACCCTCCAAATACTCCTCTCCCCAAACACTTAGGCTATAGTTCACCTCATTCTAACCTATACACCTCACCTACAAGGCCCTCCATGCCATAGAAAGCCTTCTAGCCCCTTCCAAGTCCATCCAAGATCAAGTCTAAACATCTATTGGAGTTTGAGAGTGTTTGAAGGCAAAAGGTGGTATATCCTTTTATATTTTTGTCTTCCCCCACTCCTCTCTTCTCCCTCTTAGCCTACTTAGGCTATTGTCTATTTTAATCCCCAGCTTCTACCCCCCCATTCTTGTATGCTTGAGACAAGAGAGCTCCTAGCTCATGCCTAAAGGAAAGTTGGTGAGAGCCATTGTGTAAGGAGATCTTTTACTAGCCTACTTTAAGATGATATGGTCTTGGAGCACCTTGATTATATGGTATAGTCTAAAGCCTTGTATGAATTCATGAACCCCTTGCATATGGTATCTTGTTCATCTTTTGTGTGCTTGGCTTTAATTTCATGTTTATAAATATGTTTTCCAAAACTTGGACTATTCTCATCTCCATGCCATTTTCAAGCTCAATATTCTTCTCAAAATGGTTCTAAGAGTTGGTTCCTTGAAGCTTAGAATGAGACTCCAAGAAATCATGCCTTAGAAAATCTCCTTATTAACCCCTAACTCACATTTTTGCATCCTTGCTTTTCAACTTGCGTAAAAATGGTTTTCAAGCTCTCTAATTCCCAAGGTTTCTATTCTCTCAACTTTAGTGATTGGAATGGCCCCATGGAACCTTCTCTTAAATGGTCTCCCTTCTATATTGGCCATAGGAACCCTAAATTGTTAGGATGATTCCCTTATCTTTTTATTCTTGTATGAAAATAATTTTCAAGCTCTTTAATTTCTAAGGTTTCTATTCTCTCAAAATTTAGTAGTTGGAATGGCCCCATGGAATCCTCTCTTGAGTGGTCTCCCTTTACATTGGCCATGAGAATTCCAACTTGTTAAAATGGTTTTCTTTAAAAATGATTTTCAAAATCTTCTACTCAAAAAGGGTTTTCAAAAGCTTACTCTCCCCCTCTTTACATTAACAATGGTTTTCCAAGAGTTGTCATTATTGTGTTGATTTTTAAATTTTTACTCTCTTTGAGATAAAGGTTATAATGATCCTATGGAAACCTTCTTTGGAATGGTTTTCAAACATTAACCATATAAACCATATATTTGACTATAGTCAATTTTCATGTAAATGATCTTCAAAAGGGTTATCTACCAAAGTCCTTTGCATAAGATGATTTATTTTCCAATACTTTTTTCAAAAATGCATATAACCAGCTTTCAAAACCATCTTCCAATCCAACCCTAGGTTAACTTGACCTTAGTTGTCCAACCCTAGGCTAACCTAACTCAAGTTAGTTAACCCTAGGTCACATTAACCCTAGGTTAACCTAACTCTAGTTAGTTAATCCTAGGTCAATCCAACCCAAGTTAGTTAACCCTAGGTCACCTTAACCCTAGATTAACCTAACCCAAGTTAGTTAACCTTAGGTCACCCTAACCCTAGTTCAACCTAACCAAGGTTAGCAAGTTTCAAGGTTCCAACTCAAAGACCCCTCACATAATATATTTTCAAAACATCCCACTCTAGTGAGATTTCAAAAATCAACTATAAACTCTTTTTAAACGCTCCCATCTTCAAAAAAAAATGCCTCCAAGAGGTTTTCTTAAACTTATCTCAACTAAAGTGGCTAGACATTTTAACATTTCCCAAAAATTATTTTCAAAACGTTTCCAGAAACTCGCAATCCTAAAGTGTTCCTAACCCTTTATGGTTAGGGATTCTAAGGAAAGGTGATATATTAAGTACAACCTCCAAGGTTGTCCATATTAGAGTTCCAAAGTCCTAAGTGTTTTTAAAAACCACTTTCAAAAGCTTTTGAAGACAAATTTATTAAAACGCTTCAAAACCCTACCTCCAAGGTTTTTAAAACAAGATCTCAAAACTCTCTTGAGTTATTTCAAAGCACTTCCAAAACTCCCTCGAGTTGTTCCAAAAATATTTCAAAACACTTCAAAATCCCATTTCAAGGGCACTTTAAAAAACCTTCAAAATCTATTTCAAAAACATTCCAACATCTGATTCCAAATCAAAACTCTCAAGTTCTCTTTTTTCAAAGACCTCAAAGCATCTTCAAAAACTTTACAAAGACCTCAATGTGTCTTCAAAACATTCCAAAGGCCCTAATGCGCTTATTTTCCATTGAGCTCTTGCTTGAACTACGAATGACCTAATTCTTACCAAATGAGCTATGTAGGCAACCTAAAATGGTGCGGTCGTAACTTTTATTTCAACTCAAGTCCTTTTTCAAAGCTCTCTATCAATTCAAGATTTCTATTTCAAATTCCTTCAAAACTTCCATGTTTTCTAATATTTTTCTCAAAACTTGCATCATGCATTATGCATCATTCATCCAAAAAGTGATAACCAAATCCCGTTTTCATAAGTCTAAAGTGGATAATGGTAATTGGTTATTCTAGTGAGTGAACAAAGTGTGAATAGACATGTAGGTACCAAAAGGGCAGGGTAGGATGATGATCTTAGAATATCTTCCCTACACGTAACCAACCCCCGGACCATAGATTTTTGTTTTTAAGAGACCAAAATAGAGTTATTTTCAAAAAAGGATTTAAAACTTTCCAAAGGTTGCCAAACAACCTATTTTCTTAAAAATCATCTCTTGAGAAAGTTTTCCAAAACCTTTTTTTAAAACCCCAAGTTTAATCTTCGGATTATACTTAGTTTTAGGTGACCTAACTCACCTCAATTAAGTTAAGTGGCGACACCTATTTTCTAAAAAGCCCTTAATCAAACTAATTTCACGTTTAAACCTAGTCGCACTCATCCTTTTAGGAGGATGAGTTCTAATGACAGGGTTCTGTACTTTTTCTAAGCCAAAAGGACTTAGTCAAAAACTGAGACGACACATGTAGTAAAAAAGAATTACCCACACTTAAATCATATATCTATCGATCTATGTTATTATAAACTGCTCAATGAAACAGTGTCTATAACAAATATGTTCTGGCTGTGTATGCTTATCATCGTCATTTAGGTTTAGTTTTAGTTTGTTCACATGCTTTCTTTCATGTATAATTGTAGCAAATGTTTATATCTACAAATCAGTTTCTCTCATCTACACCAAACAATTTCATGAAGTAATCTCTCTTCCATCTCTCAAGCTTGGAGTTTATGTTTCGATCTGCATTTATGGTGGACATAAAATTGCCATTATATTTATTTATGTTTTCATCTGCATAAGAGTTTTTAATTTTATGTGCCTAAATGTTTTCAATTTCCTGATACTCTTTCTCTGACTACACTCATGTCAACGCAATAGAGAAGTCACCTTTGGGTGTCTTCAGTTTATTCTGTGATGAAATTTGAATAAAATTATAATGAAATGAAAATGACATTGTGCAGGAAAGAGTTATGGCAGAACTAAACGGTTAGAATGGTGTGGTGGATCACAACCTTCAATACGAGAGCCAAAAGTTATTTTTCTCTCTACTAGTTGCTTCATTTTATGTGTTTTTTTATTAGTTGAGTACTTGGGTATACCAATTAAAGATATAGATGGAATTAGGCTACGAGTAATGCTATATAACCAAAAAATTCATACAAAATTTTTGTACAGACTTGTGTAGTTGAATAACAGTCTTTGAATTTAAAATAGACCATCTATTATGAAGATTTTGTATTATAAAAATGTCATTATAACATTGTACAAACTTTATAAAAGAATGACATTTTTCTGAGGTTATAAATCACTATTCCACTGTTTGATATTTCGAGTAATCCATTTCTTTGTCTAAATAATTAATAGTTTTTATTGTATCTTTTGTTGGTCCTTTTTGTTGAACGCTCACTATTATGTTGACTTTAAATAAGAGAAGATTAGCAGTGGAATGAACAATATATCAGGTCATCATCATGCATGCATGCTGATATCTTTGTGCAAATATTTCCATTTTTTTGCAAGCCGTTTTCATTTTGTGGTTAAATGGACCAATTCTTACGTTTTAATTTTAAATATTTCACGCGTTTGATGTTTTAACAGACTTCCAATAGGATCAATTTTTGATGAATTATTGAATTATTTTAGATAAGCTTTTACCAATTGAACTTTTTGTTGCTTCTGAAAAAAAAAATGTATCAAAATCCAAACTTAAGCATTTTATTCACTATTATTTATTTATCTAACAAAATAGAGTAGTCACGTGTGTGGTTACCGCTAGTTATTATAAAGTAAACTCTTTTGGTTCAGCCTTCACTTTAGTGAAGTCTTCGCAGGAAGTTTGTCTTGTATACATTCAAACATAAATAAGGGGTAATTATGTAATACCTACTAATAAACTACCCACTACTTTCTTTTTTTGTTTTCTCTTTTATTTGCACAAATTAATCACCCACGCATTAGAGCACCCTTCTAGTGTATTAAAATCTTAACTCATAATAATGGGGTAGCTTATATATAGATATACACACACTAGTGTTAAATAGTGTAATGTTATTTTGAACAAAAATGCTGGCCAAATCTGTACATCAATCGTCAGTTGATGACTAACACCTCAGTTGAGGCCCATAAACTGAGTGTGGACCACAACTAAAGTGGCAGCCATTGGCCGGCGACTGATGGTCAATTGCAGTTGCGGCTCGTCGTCGTCTATTTTAAAACTAAATAATTTGGTATGAGAATTGATTGGAAAATTTTGTATTATGATCCTATGTTAGTAATATTAATAAATTATAATTTTCTCAGGTAAAAAATTCCTACAGATATTTAAATTAAACAAAAAACAATGATTATGACATGTATTTAGATTATATACTTTGTTTTTTATTTTTTATTTTTTTTTCCCAGATTTCAGACTATATATGTTGTTAGATTAGAATAGATCAACCATATTTTAGGAATCAACATTTTGTAATATTCCAAATTAAAATTATTATAGTTAAGGAATAAATTACACAAACAAATGCACTTTGATATGGGAATACATTTATGTTATGTTACGTACGTGAATATGAACACCACCCCCCCCCCTCAAAAAAAAATCTGACAATTTTCTACGAAGCACGAAATTGAAACAGAAAATGGATATAGATAAAAAGAAAATAATAATACTTTCATACCCTACGTTTGTACCTTAACTGTAATAATTTCCATTTGGTTTATATATGAATGCTATATAGAAGATGAGCGGTTAGATTAGATATGGAGACTGATTTTAGGATTCGCAATGGGGTGGTCTAAACAAATCAAGATAGGTGGAATCAAAACGTCAGTAATCGTTAAATAGAGATCACAGGACTTAGAGATAAAGTTTGGAATTGTGATTATTGTTAAATTAGCAATGAGTCCATGCTATGCACGAAAATTTTTAAGAAAAGTTGCATTATTATAAACACATGCCAGTGATAAATCGACCTTACAACAGGCTTTTATTTAAATCTATTTCATCCAAAGAAAACTGAAATAACTCTTGCAAATAAAGTTAAAACTCATAAACATAAGTTCCAATAGTAATTTAACCCAAAAAACAAAAAAAATCCTTCCTTCTTCCAATTTTTTTTTATCTTCCCATTCATTCTTGTGACTCCTTCTTCCTCTAATTCTTTCCATTCTACCAAGGAAGAATCTATAGTAATGCATAAATCTAGATAACTACATAGCTCATTTCTCTTATTTATGGGGAGGATGTCTAACAATTTGATAAGATTAATTTAAACAATCAACTTCAAACAACTAATTAACATGTTTATCGTATTAGTTTATACGCATGCATATATATCATCTAAATATATGTTTGATATTATCCCATCTCATGTGATACCTTTATGCATGTAATATTTGAAATGAAAACATAATATTTAAGTTTATAATTTTTTTATTGCATTTATGTTTGTACGTTTGACATTGTGAAAAGATCAAAATTATTAGGATTGAGATTAGGTAAAGATAAAGGAAATTCAGGCTAGGATAACATAATAGAGACATCTTGATAAGGTTACTTTAAACAATCAAGTTCAAACAACTAATTGACATATTTATCTTATCAGTTTATATAGATGTATATATACCATCTAAATATGTGCTTCACATGTATCCCATCTCAAGTGATACCTCTACTACTCATGTAATATTTGCAATGAAGAAAATAATATGTAAGTTCATAATTTTGTTTTATCACATGTACGTTTGCAAGTTTAAAATTGTGAAAAGCTCATAGGATTAAGATTAGGTCAACATAGGAGATTTAGGCTAGAATAACATAATAGTTCAAATTTAATAATATTGTGAATAATAATATTAAATATTGGGAGGATTGGATGGTTAGTTTGGATGGAGGAGTTAAGAGGATAACTACTTGATATAAAAACTATATAAATTAGGTGTCAACCCTGCAATGCATGGGAGTCAAGCTTGTTCATGATAAAAATGATAGGATTAAAACAAAAAAGTACCTTAAAAAGAGTTTGCATATATTAATGAAGTACAGATTCCAAAGTTCACCATCCTAATTTATTTGTTGTTGATCAAATGTTCACAAAAAAATAAAATTAAAATATAAAACATCTCTTGTAAGTTAAGAGCCATAGAGTTATGCATAGGTATTATCTTTGTGTTCATTTTCAATACTATGCATAAAAGAAGATAATTGTAACATTAATATTGCTATAGCACACAAATGTAATAGTTATTTTTGCACATGTAATGTATTAATCTAATATTCTTTTTGCTTACCAATTTTTTGGAGAATAATTTATTGTAAGATATGGTCGTATTACAATATTTCAAATCATTCTAATGATACTATAATACTATAATCTCTTAAGAATTAAAGATGAGTTGAAACTGATATAATAAGAGTTTGCATGATAATACTCCCTTACATAAGCTATTATCAGTGGATTACATAGTTGAATCCTAATATACTTCTAAGAGATCTTACCTAGTTAAATCCTAATGAAATATGTTAAAATTATCATATATATTGTTGGGTACTTTTATACATAGCCCTTGCATATAATGTGTTAGTTAATAAATCATTGGTTGAGACAGGAGATTTGTGTTTTGTGTTAAATTATAGAGACTTCAATGGATAGGACTCATACTTAAATAAGGTGAAAGTACTTCATTATTTATAAAGTTAATAATGAAACTCTATTAGTTGTAATCATGTCCTCTTGGTTGATATATATATATATATATATTTTGTGAGAGGAGAAGTCACTCTCTGTTGCCTTATTTTTACAAAATAGTATCTCATAATTGTTATTGTATTTATATATATATATATATGTATGTATGAATTAAAATGTCATATTTATAAATTATTAATTAACAACCTCAAATCATATAAAATGAAACAAATATTATACATTAGAAATTGATAAAGGAACCTAAACTAAAAATAGAAATTAATGCTACATAAAAGCAAACCAAAACAATTTTTTTAGAATGAAAAGTCGCACAAAATAAAACAAATAAAATATTGAAAGGGAAAAAGCTGTATAAAAAAACCACATAAAGAACCAAATTTTTTTCAATAAAAAATACACAATGTCAGATTAACAATAAAGAAAATGATGCCAAATCATATTAAAAGAAATATCTATATATATGTTAGTAGGGAATAATGAAATCATAAAATATAATAGAAGTTCTCATTGGAAGTGCCTTAAGCTGAAAAAACTTTGGAGCCTCATAGTGTGTCCCATTCTTTTCATTCAACAAATTTTGTCTATATTTTCGTCTCCCAATCTTCAATGAGACGAATCTCATGGTAGCATTTTTTAGTCTTTCTCCAAAACAAACAATCAATCATCAATTCTAATTTTTACTGATAATAATATACATACATCATAAACTTTACATGTAAAATAAAATAGTTCTATTGCCAAAGTAAATAGAAAGTGGAAAAAGATAATTAAAAGAAAATATGTGCACTTTGATATTGTGGCAAATGATATATATATATATATATAAGAGACATTCGTTTGAAGAAATAATATTTCACTAGACTAACTACATGTTCAAAAGTCTTTCTTAGTTTTTATTAGGTGAAGGTTGAACGTGATGAAGGGTGAAAAGGAATTAGTGGAACTGAAAAGGGTTACTAAAAGATGAGAAAGAAAATTTGGATAAATAGGTATGAGAAAAAATTAGTTGAAAGTCCTCTACATTAGAGTTTCAAGATAAGTGCAAATCATACCAATGAGAGAAGGACTACCTACAAATCTTATAGTATAAGGATTTTAAGATAAATACAAACTTTATGAGTTTTCAAATTAATAAGTGAGACTACCCATATGATATGGCATTTTAAAAGTATAAGAGTATATAAAGTGTCATCTAAGTGCCACATCGAAGAGAGGCAAAATATAGAAGTGAACACAACTTTTATATATATATATATATATATGATTTCTAACTTTTGAATTAGAGAAAAAAAACAAAGTTTGAAAGATTAAAGATTAGGTTGAAGATTAAAGTTTATTAGGTTTAAACTTCACTTATATTAGTATCCATAATTTGTAGGAGTCGAATATAAATCCAATAACATATGTACATGTGTTTTTTGTTATATTTCATAAATTCAAAATCATGAGAAAAAACAGTTAGAAGTGTAAATACCCCACAATATTTTACTATTTATAATTGTATAGATATAGATGTGATTGTGGCATAACTTTGGTATGTGTTATTCTTTCATGTAGCTATTAGTTTTTATTTTATGAATTTCAATACAGTACTGTTCATTTAGAAGAAAAAAATAATGTTACAATGTATAAGTAATTAATTCAAGGCATATAAATTTCCGCCATTATCATAGAGTAACTTAGATAACATGCCTAAAGCATAATTAACGCACAACTTAGACGGAAGTAGCAAAGCAAAACAAACTAAAAAGAAAAAAAATTCCTTTGCAGTTCGGTTATCATCTTCTCTGTCTTAACCTTCAAACTATATTCCATATCATATATTGTTTTGCAATGTTGAGGTTCTCTCCAATATAAACATGGCCATCTGATCTTTTATGCTAATGGTGAACTAAAGGCCTGTATAGTAAATCAGGTTGCTTTTGCATTAACGTGCTAAGCCACATTTTGAAGTCTAAGGAACACTTATATACCTTGAAGCAGTGAAATGCATCTCCTAATAGTTTGAAGTTGCATAGTTATACACCCAGTTTCACTTGAATCAATTTATAGAATTTTCATAAAATCTTGGTTCTTTCGATTTCTCAATCCCTTGCATTAAAATGCAGATTGTTTTACATGTGCACATATGATCACACTCAAGCTGGTAAGAAAGAAACAATAACTCTTCTCTCAAAAGCCTTGCATTCTACTCCTCTACCAATTAGTTTTGCCGTTGCATCTTATGCAATATTGGATTGGCGATGATGGGATATCGACGTAGGCTTTATTTCGACAACAGCAGAAACCAACAAGGTGATGCAATGATGATGGTGTGGAGTGGGATGAGATCCCGTGCGACGGTGATGGAGGAAGATGTGCAGTGACATCGACCATAAAGGAGTGCAGCGGCAATGATTCAATCTATAGCTTTTGATGGTGATTCAACAACTCTATTAAATGAGTTTTAATGCGCATGCGATGTGCTCGCGACTGAAAAAAATTATATAGGATTCAGATAATAGAAGAAAATTATAAATAAAAAATAGTCATATATAAGTCCGAAAACAAAACTTAAGAAAAACTCAAAAAAAAATTTCACCTTGCTTAAATCTAAAAGGTGACAGTAGAGAAAGATAAATATAATATCATAAAATAATGACGAAATACATCAAATCATAAAAACCCTACTTCTATATAATTTTTAGTAGGAAAAACAAAACAAAGCTTATCCCAAAACATTGTGACCCTGAGGGATGTTGAACACGGCGAGGCTAATATCTTTGGAGGAGACGGGTGGTGGCGATGGGCCAACAAAGCTTCTCGAATTTGTAGGATTTGAAAGCTTTTAGGTTCTTAACTACGTGTTAACCCATAATTAATCCAAAACCCAAAGTAATGGGGGTTCAACTTTTAACTTTATGCATCATACAATTTTCACTTAGGCCCCACATCCACATGCATGCTTTGTTCAAATATATAATGATTATTAAAGCTTACATTTATATACAATGATAGTAGCTAATATTTACCCGTAATGCATACTAATTCTTGTGTCTCTATCATAGTATTCGGCAGTATTATAACCTTAACATACACATCCTTAGCAACTGCACACAATAATGAAACGATAGAGATTCTTTAAATGAATGGGGTGCTAATAGAGTTAATTTTCTAAAAAATATTTGAATATTTAAGTTTTATTGTGTTCTCAATTTTTCAATTGATTTGATCATCAAAATAAACATATACACATTTAGACATACATACACAAAGAGTATACAAAAAAATATTTTCTTAAAATTTAAAGCTTATCTGAATTGGAGAACATTTTGTTGTGAAAACAGGCAATAGATTGATTTCTGACCAAAAAAATATATATACGAACCAAGAGAACATGATTACAAATAATAGAGATTACAAATAATGGAGTTTCATTTTAAACATTATCAATAATGGAGATTATTTTTGTTAGTGAGTAAAGTTATTACATGAATAATATAATACCATATATATATTATATTATGAAGTAGTTTAATAAAACTCAGAAACTTGTAGTACAATTCTAGTGTCTCTCTAAAAAGTTAAAATATATATATATATATATATATGTGGTACTCTGTTTAACTAGTAATAACTCGTGCCTTATACGAAATTTGTTAGAACGCACATAATACACCGAATACAAAATTAAAGAGAAGTGTACTTAGTTATTTATCTTCTCAAAAAACTCTACCAAATTAACCTCGTCTTTTTCTTCTTCTTCATGTAAACGATAGAATAAATACGTATTGTTGCTACGCATAAATATTATAGAATAGTAATTATTCTCATAAACTTGCTTACTTGAAGAGGAGCCACGGATTGCTGATCAGATTAAATCTTGTCCAATTTGTCACTATCTTTTTTTTTTTTGTGTGTAAAAAGTAAACATTAATGAACTTATAATTTTTCCTCTTGCGATTTGAACCCATCATTAGTGTGATAAAATTGCAATCAAAATGTTCAAATTACGAAGCACAAACTCATGTTCTTCATCTGCTTCGTGGTGATAAAACATTCCGATCAATTCAATAAGGTCATCCAAGTGAAAATACTCGCACACATTAATTTATATTAACTGAAAAAGATGAAATCTAAATTGAGTACTGAAAAATACAAAAAAATATGCTTAAGTTCTTATTCATAGCTCCTTAAATCTGCTAACCTATAACATCAAAATAAAATTTCATGGAAAAAATAAATAAACTACACAATAAAAATTAACACAAATGCAAAACGAAATGAAATTTTGTCTTCCTAAGTAAGAAGAGGAAGCTCCAATTGGTCTCTAAAATCTCTACTGTAATATTTCTTCATATGCAGTATCCTCTCACGCACAGCCACCTCAAACCTAGTTGACTATGATTACTCAATTTCTCTTCATCTGAGATGTTGTGCTAGCTTTGATAGATAGAGTTGCTAAGCCCAATGGATAACTACTAAAATTTCAATTGAAGTTTGTGAGTACTATTTCTAGCTTAAATCTGAATCGATATATTTGATTTAATTTGCAACTAAAATTTAAATATATTAGTCCGATTTGTTTTTGTGGTAGAGTTCTATTTTGATAAGCAACTTATTTAGTTTTTTAATAACCTATTTTAAATTAGTATACTTGTTAGTTATTTTAAAATTGACCAATCAGATGCTACCCAGAATGTGACGTGTTATAATTAGAATTTAAAAATCTAAAAATTTGTGAAAGATGTATTGAAAGTTTTGAGCTCAAAGACCCATCAACGTTTTGCTATTTATAATAGTATAAATTATAGTCACCTTTTTTTTTTAAGGTAGAATTATAGTCACCTAATTAAGTCTTTTTTTTTTTTTTTTTTGTTGAACTTAATCCCAAAATATTAACTTCTATAGTCCGGCAGATAATGAAATTTAATTTGATTAGATCAAAACATAAGGCCGAAGATTTATCTATTTGGTGACTCCATCACTGAAAAGTCCTTTTGTGATGGTGGCTGGCGCCATTCTTGCATCTGTTTTTGCTGATTCAGACATCCTATTTTTACTTTTTCAGTTGACTTTGGCGTCAGAGACAAGGACACTGAGCTAGTCGATGTTGATATCGTCGCTCTAGACCAAGTCTGGGCGTATAAGGGCAAGGGCGAGTTGAGAGGAATTGGTCGAGCTACCCACATACTACTAGGTTGCCTAATCTGATATCAGTCCTTCTCGGTAACTAACAGAGTACCAGCTGGTATGATTGTTGCCCAGAAGGTGGAACGAGGCCAACACCAACTCGAAGACTTTCCGACGGTCCTACTGCAACTTCCTATTGCTAAAGGTGGCATGGAGCATCTACAACCCTGCAATCTGGCTACCGTTCTTAAAAAGAGCGGCACAAAGAAGAGGAAGGGGGATGGAGCGACCATATCCACTGCCATTGCTGATGTTGCTTTTGCCACCGGTGCTTCTTCGTTTATGGCACCTCTTACCACCACAGTCCCTACTGCTTTCACAGTGGTGGATCTAGTTGAGCCCATGGTGCCTCAGGAGGCGAAGAAAAGGAGAAAACTGGCAAAGCCTACCGAGGTTGAAGGTGCTTCACAGAAGATGGTGTGCCCCGTAGAAGAAGGCAAGGGCAAAGAGGAGGAGCTAGGGACTGAGTAGTTTATGGCGCGGCCAAAGATTTGTGGTCATGCCATAACTTCTCAGGATTTCGTCCTCTTCAGCGCCGATGTTGCTGTTGGGGCTCTCCAGGCCGTTGTGCCACTTAGAGACATCAAGGAACCTAGTGACACAGCCACCGAAGACCTCTTGATGGGGGCAGCTCACCCATCGATGGTGGTAAGGAAACTTCCCTTTGCTTTTTCTAGTTGATTATTTGTTGGGCTTTTTACTAATGTCTTCTGCTGTTTGTTCTGATTAGGGAGTGATTCAAAGCTTGGAGGTCATGTAGTACTTCTATATCCTACATAATCAACACAAGAACTTGCTGAAAAAAACACGGCGAGCTGAAGGATCACTTCTATGACCAAGATCGAGACATTTGTACTCTGGAGACAACGCTAAAGAACATTAAAGTCATCCTTGTTGAGACCCAAGCTTGCTTTAAGCAGAAAGAGAAAGACTTCAATATGGTGTCGGCTAAAGCTTCAACTCTAAAGGCTCAGCTTGCCGAAGCTGAGAAGTCGGACTCTAAGGCGAAGGCAGGCTTGGCAGAAGCCATGACAAATCTAGTGAAGTTAAAGATTAAGTCATAAGCCCAATAAACAAAGGGTTATGAGGATGATAGAGACTCTTATAAAGGACAAGTCTGTTAACCCGAGGGGTGATCTCCATTGATTGTAATTGATTTTGATGATCACAAAACCTAGTTATTATGATCTAACATGTTTAATTTAAGTATGCAACCTAGTTTAAATAAATCAGATTTATGGACAATCATGAACTATCACAAACGATCTTGCTAGCAGTTCATAAGAGTGCTAACACCATAAAGGGTATATGAGTAGGTTGTGAGAAATTGAGCAAATTCTGTCTTAACCAGATTAAAAACACCGAAGACACCTGTATATGGATATGGGTAATGATATCTATGGCAAACTCATTTTGAAGACCTTTGATTCTCATTTTCTGTTCCACTAAAAGAATCATGCAAGCTTGAACATGTCATTCTCAAAGGCATTGAAAAAGGAGCTCAAACAAGAAGTATATCGAGATTGATGCCAATATAAAAGATTGGTAACACTTGACAGAATGAAAAGACTTCGCTACACAAGCAGGTTGTTGACTTCAAATGATTGGATGAACCAAGAACTACAAAGTGGTATGAAATACCTAAGGAGCTCTCAAAGCTATGAAGGAAATCAATAGAGCTAAGACATATCTACACCATCGAAGACTGATTGACTAAAGGGATAAGTTAAGGTCTGTGGAGAGCAACAACAACTGCAGCAGAGAACCAGATTACTGACACCAACCAAGATTGCTGACAATCTTGATTAAAGGCAAATGACAGAATAGAAAGGGAGACAAATTGACAGCACAAGTTGAATATTGCTGACAACAATATGGAAGATCAAGTCTCAAAAGAAGCAAAGATAAAGGTTGGAAGCACGAAGTGAAGTTTATATACAACATCGTTAAAGAACAATAACCAATACAGTGGCAAGTCAAGATTGGCAACACCAGAAAAATGATTGCTGACACTGTTACATCGAAAGATGCCTGGAGCCCAATTAGCAGCACCAGTAGAAGATTCTTGACAATCTTGGTAGAAAATGGGAATTCGAAAATACGCTCCAACGGTTAGATTTTTCAAAACTATCTTAGTCGTTTGTGCATTTAATGCACCTCCAATAGCTGTAACGGCTATTTTTTGAGAGAGACTATTAAGATATGAGTTCAAACTCATTTATGGGCAAGAGACAAGGATCTTAATCTTAAAGTGCAAAAATTCAAAAGCCCTAAAACCTCCTCATTACTCTGCAACTGTCATCATCCGTGAGGAGTTATTAAGCTGTAACTTGCATTATCTTCACTTCTAAGAGTGACACTGATTATCTTGTAACCTTATTACTTCTGAAAAGGTTGTTGTAACCCTTGAGAGCTTGAGTGTAGCTTGACAACACTCTGTAAAATCGAGAGCTTAGTTGAAGCTTCTTGGCTGTAAGGATTTGGTGTAAATCCTTGGATGTAATAGTGAGCTGGGCACTAGAAGAAACTAGCAATTGTGTATGGAGAAGATTGCATAGTGGGACACCCTCGAGAGGATTGAGGAAGAGAAGACGTAGGCAAGGATTAAGCCAAACCTTTGTCAATCTCTTATTCTCTACTTTCTACGAACCATATGTGCGTGGGTGTTTACTGTTGAATGTTTATGCATGTTATTCTTATTTGTCAGCAATCTGATTTCATAGTTGCCTCATCTATTGTTTGTTGTAGTTTAAACTAGGATTGATTTTGATTAACCAAAAAATCCAGTAATTTCTAAAGATCCCAATTCACCCCCCCCCCCATCTCTCGGGATTATCTTTCACCCAACAACGTCAAGTGGATCTACATGCAGCTCTTCTGGGAAGGCTAGAAAGTAGGCTTGAGGAAGCATGTTTTGGACAAGTCTTCTCTTCTTTGGACGGAGATACCTACCCGGGGTGAAGCTGACTTGGGATTCGATGCAGAGTCTGATGAAGACGAAGAAGAAGAGGAAGAGGCTCCTCTTGGAGTCAAGTCAGCGGAAAATTACACCAACCTTGCTGCTGACCCACCTTCGTAGCTTTCCCTTTCTTTGTATTTTTGCTTTCTTTCTTGTAATTATGCCTGCAGGCAAGACAGTTGTAATCTGTACTCCATTTATTTATTTAATACAAGAAGATTTTTGGTTATCTCTGTTTTTGTACTTCCTTTTGCTTAAGCTAAGTATGCTTTTATTGGTTATTCTACTTGATTTGAATGAGTTCAATTTTTAGTTATGACCTTTTTATTTTTTAGCCAAATTGTTTAACTGAACTATTCTATATGAGAAAGACTTAGTTTTCTACTAAGTTTTTGATATGTCTTGGTCATTCTTAAGCCAACCTGCCAAACCTAGGCAGGAATAAGTTAAACACTTAGTTTTTTATTTTTACAAATTTTGGCCTTTGTTGGCTGACCTGCCAAATCTAGGCGAGAATAAGTTCAAACACTTAGTTTTTGTGATCTTTATTGGCCGACCTATCCAACTTAGACAGAACTAAGTTTTTACACTTGATTTTTGTGACCTTCATTGGCAGACCTACCCAACTTGGACAGGACTAAGTTTTACACTTCGTTTTTGTGACCTTCATTGGCCTACTTGCCTAACTTGGATAGAAGCAATGTTTTACACTTGGTTTTTGTGATCTTCATTGGCCGACTTGCCTAACCTAAACAGGATCAAGTTTTACACTTGGTTTTTGTGATGGCATCAGATATGTACATTTGCTGAATGACTTCTAGTTTTATTGATAATGTGCAGCTTTTGAAGGAAAAACAAAGTATTATTGTAAGCCATTACATCCTTTGCGAATATGAAGACTCCTACTAGTAGAATTTCTTGAGATTGTTCGCGTTCCAATGTTGGGGTAGTTGTCTCATTTTTTTGACAATTTCTAGTCGGTATGCCCTCACGCCGACCTAGGACGCAACTCTGTAGGGACCTTCCCAATTAGGGTTGGGCTTCCCATCTGCTAGATTCTTTATTGCCCCCAATACCTTTCTTAGTACTAAGTCTCTGGGAGCAAAGGCTTTTGGCTGAACTCGTTTGTTATAGGATCGGCTTTGCTGTTGATGATATCTGGTAAGTTTGAGTAGGGCAACCTCTCTCATTCCTTTAACAAGGTTAAGGTCCTTTGCCAAAGTCTAATCGTTAAGGCCGGTGTTGATTACTACTGATCTAATGGTTAGAAGTCTGACCTTCAAGAGTATTACTGCCTCCACCCCATACGCCATTGAGAAAGGAGTTTCTCCAGTAGATCTCCTTAGAGTGATTTTGTAAGACCATAACACGCTAGGTAGTTCTTCCACCCATCTTCCCTTTAGCTTTTTCTAGCCTCTTTTTAATCTATTCAACATAGTCTTGTTTGATATTTTGGCTTGCTCGTTGCACTGCAGATAAGTTGGCATTGAATAGAAGTTTCTAATCCTAAGCTCGTTGCAGAATCTTCTGAACATGTTGTCATCGAACTAGGTGCCATTGTGAAAACCTAATCTTATATTTTCACGATTAGTTGAATTACATATTAGAATTAGTTGAATTAGTTTATTTAATTTACATCTATTGTATGGTTAATTATAAATTATGTGTGCCACATGTGTCATTTCATTAGTGGTAAGTTAGATGATGAGTTGAGTGGGGAGTCATTAATGAACGGGTGTATAGGATACCTAAGAGTGTGGGCTGCAGTATTGTATCTATATTGGCTTCATTGAAGTGAAGTGAGAAGAGGGGGGTTATCGGTGGAGAGAAAAGGAGAATAACGAAAAGAGGGAACAAGGTGGCAAAGGAAGAAAGAAAAGAAAGAAAAAAATAAGAATTGTGGGGGTGAGTGGCCTAGCATGATGGGAGAGAGAATAAAGAAAAACAATAGAGGGAGTGAAGGGATGGCTACCATTATAGAGAGAGAGAGAGAGTTATAGAGAAAGAAAGATAGAGAGAGAGAGAGAGAGAAGCTTGGAGAAAGAGAGAGGAATCGGTGGAAAAGAGGAAGAAGAAGAAAAGAGGGGAAAAAACCTAAGGAAGCTTTCTTGCACTTTATTTTTCTCATCTAAGGTGAGTATCATGCTTGTTTTATCTTATTTTCTCTAATTATTGTATGTTGTTTGAGTCATGCCATGGAAGGAGGAGGATGGAGGTGAAATCTTCCATGGTGAAAACTTAGAATCATCCATGGCTGCCATAACAGAGTCTTCTCTGTGAAAAAGCTACTGTTTGGAGATGTTTCGACCTAGTTAAAAATTTGATTTGTGGCTAAATTTTTGAAAACTGTATCTTAGAGTTATGATGATAATTTAGGCTTTGGATTCACTTAAAAATGTTATAATTTCAAATTATGATGAATTTTTTAAGTGGGATTGTCTCTGCAGATTTCTGATGCCCAGATCTACGACCCCTAGTTTGACTGAACATTTGACCAAGTTAGAGTGGTCCAAAAATTATAAAATTTTGACTGTATCTATTAGAAATGTGGATGAGAATAATACCAAATTTCAGGTCATTTTGATGTCGTTTGCCTATGTTAAGAACCTCTTAAAGAGAGACTATTTGTAGTTGGATTATCGTTTCTGTAGCACTGTCATGTTTTGTAAAATATCAAAGAAATACGTAGGATTGTTCAATAAATGAGAAATTTGATAAGAATACTCTCTGATATGTCTATTTTCTAGTTCTCAAAATTTGAAATTGTTTAGTATAAGCTCATGAAGTTATGCCCAGATTATTAGGTCTATGTCAATTTTGGCAGATTAGAGGACTTAGCGGATTTTGGTACTTTTAAGCTCTTATATTGCATTGGGAACGTAATTGAGGTTATCATATGGCATGCCTAATGCATGATTTTAGTTTTATGGTTTATTTTGGGTGTCTCCATTATGTTCGATTATTTTGCAGAATTATCTATTGAGTTTCCTAAACTAACACGGTTATGGTAATAGGAGCTAACGGAAAATAAGATCCTTCAACATCAACCAAGAAGTAATCTTTGGCATAGTGCGTGTATAGTGACAGGTGGGGTGTTGGGATAATCTTAGTCATATTAAATGAATTGTTTTCTATATGTATAATAGTGGTGAATTCATATGAAGTGTTAAAGGTGTTCATACATGAGATGAAATTGGTATTTATATATATGAGAAGTTATGTGGAGAGATTGATGATTATATATATATGGTGGCATTGCATACCATCCATATTGTATGCCTTGTATTGCACTAGAGAGAGTTAACCACGGTGGGTTAGCCAACACTTAGTCACGGTGAACTAACCTAGGGGTGCTACGATGGGCATTCCTTGATAATGCACCATCAATATATTGGGCCAACTTTATCTAAAATTACATGCACATATGGGTGATACATGTCGCGCCCAGATTTTTCACACTCGAGGAATACACACACAAGCGGGAAAAGTACTGCACTCTCTCATTAGAACTCAGCCTCCCAGAAGAATGAGTGCGACTAGGTTTGAATTGAAAATAGATTTGAATAAAGGGCTTTTAGAAAAAGTTTGGAGTCGCCACCTAACTTGATTAAGGTGAGTTAGGTCACCTAAAAACTAAGCATAATTCGAAAACTACACTTAGGGTTTTTGAAAAACGATTTTGAAGATACCTCCTCAAGATAGGGTTTTTAAGAAAAACAGGTTTTTTGGCAACCTTTGGAAAACATTTAGCCTTTTTTAGAAAAATAACTCATTTTGGTCTTTCGAAAATAGTGATCTTAGGTTCGAAGGTTGATTACGTGTAGGGAAGACGCATTAAGCCATCACCCTACCCCGCCCTTTCGGTACTTACATGTCTATTTACCCTAAATTCACCTACGACAGTCTTCAATTAACCAATGTCCGATCCTATTCACTTTAGGAAAATAATGTTTAAAACTATCATGATGCATGATATGCACATGCAAGAAAAGAGAATTGGAAAAATAGACTTGAAATAGATTTGAAAGGAAATTGATTTGATTTGATAAGTGAGATTTGAAATTGGAAAGCTTTAGAAATTGAAAATAAAGATTTAGAAATAGATTTTTGGAATTGAAAGTTTGAAAATAGATTGGAGATTTGGAAAGATTTTGTGGAAATAGAAACTTGAAAAATGTTGTGGAATTTGAGATTTGAAAAAGATTGTGACCGCACCCATGAGGGTTGCCTACATATCCTTTTAGAGGAATCAGGTCAATCGTAGTTCGGACAAGAGTCCGATTGAAAGTAGAGGATATGATTGGAAGAAAGAGATTGAATGGGAAATTGGATTGGAAGATTGAGAGATTTAAACTTTGATTGGAAGATTTGAAAAGATTTGACTTTGAAAAACTCGGTTTTAGGAAACCTAGACCTAGGAAAGAGAGAATTTAGAAAGGACTTGAGATTCAGAAAGTTTGGACTCAAATGTTGGACTTTGAAGATTGGAAAAAGATTGGATAGAATTTCGGAAAAGTTTGAATTAGGGAAGGTCTCGATTTAGGAAAGTTTTCAAAATAGGAAAGTGTCATTTTTGAAAAGTTTCGTTTTAGAAAAGTTTCAATTTAGAAAAGTGTTCAAATTAGGAAAGTTTTGAAATTAGGAAAGTTTTGAAATAGGGAAGTTTTGAAAGTTGGAAAGTTTAGAATTTACAAAATTTTCGATTTGGAAAGATTTGAAATTTAAGAAAGTTTAGAATTTTAGAAAGATTCAAAGTTTGAGTTTTAGAAATTCTTGAAATTAGAAAGGTTTGAGTTTAGGAAAGATTTGAAAACTTAAATTTGGAAAGTTAAAATTTGAAAAAGGGGTAGAATTAGGAAAGGGTTGAATTAGGAAAGATGTGAAAGTTAAGTTTTAAAATTTAGGAAAGATTTTTATGTTCAAGTTTTGGAAACTTAAGATTTAGGAAAGTAGAAGATTGGGAAAGATTTGAATTAGGAAAGATTTAGATGAGGAAGGGTTAAGATTCCTATTTCTTAAAGTAAGGGATTGAATTTTGTTTCTAAAAGAAAATATTTGATTTTGTTTCCAAAAACGGAGGATTGGATCTAGTTTCCTAAACGGGAAGATTTGATTTGGTTTCTTAAAGGGAAGATGAGATTTGGTTTCCTAAAAGGAAGATTGGATTTGACAGGAATTTGGAAAGGGAGGTTTTAGAAACTCTAGATTTAGAAAACTATAGTTTTGATGTAGAAAATAGGTTTTAAGGCAAGTTTGAAAATCATGTTTTTGGAAAGAAAATTAGGGTTTCCTAATTGTGGGCTCTAAGGCTTAACTTGGACTCTAAGAAAAGAGTTTTTGGAAAGTGCGTTTTAGAAACGAGTTTTTGGAAGGAAATCCTAGAGAGGAGTTTCTAGAAGGAATATTTTGGAAAGAGAGTTTTTAGAAAGATTTTTTGAAGGAGATTGTTGGAGAGAGTTGTTTTAGGAAAGAGATTTAGGGGACGTTTTTAGAAAGTGGATTTTGAGAAGAGTGTTTTGGAAAGGAGTTTTGAAAAAAAGATTTTCGGAGAGAGTTTTTAGAAAATAATTTTGGAAAGAAGAGTTTAAGGAAAGTATATTAAAAAGGAGGGTTTAGAAAGAGAGACTTTTGAAAAGAGAGTTTTTTTGGAAGATATAAAATATCTCACTTTCCTAAAGTGACTCTAACTATAAGAAGGTTAGAACCACTTTAAGAAAGTAGTTTTGAAAACAACAATGAGTTGAAAATATGGACCATGTTGGTCACTTTAAATTTAACACTTTCCTAAAGCAACCCCAGCCATGGAAAGGCTAGAATCACCCTAGGGTTGTGATTTTGAAAACAAGTTTTTGGAAAAGAAGATTTTGATGCAATTTTGAAAACAAGTTTAATGCAAGTTTTGAAAACAAGTTTGAAAATAGTTTTTGGAAGAATGCAAGATAATGATATACACAATGCAAATTGGGGTCGTTAACATACAAGGCCTTCACCACATAGTCAAGGGGGCCGAACCCACGTGGTCTCCGGTTAGTCTAAAAGAAAGCCCCCGACACGGTGACTCTCCAATAGCCTAATCCTACACATGGACCGGGAATCCCCTTATTTCAAGAATGCAAAGAAAGGGGGGAAGAAGATGGGGGATTAAAATAGAGAAAACCCAAGTGGGTTAGGAGAGAGAAGAGAGAGGGGGGGAAGTGCAGAAACGTAAAATGAAAGCCTACCTTATCTTGTTTATTTTACTTGGCTTTGCTCGCCTTGCCTTTCTTCGGTCTTCGTCTTAATCTTCATCTTCAATCTTCAAGGGCTTGTCTTCAATCTTCAAGGCTTCAATATGCAGCACTTTAAGTCTTCAAAGGAGGCTTTGGAGGCTAGTGTATGACTGTATAGAAGTGTGTATGAGTGTATAGGAGGCTAGGGTTTAGTGTATGGTGGCTAGGGTTTGGAAAACCTAGAGGAGCTAGGGTTTAGGGAGACTACGAGCACTGTATATTGAATATTAGGATTTTTAGACTGAGTTTGCAGACCTCTTTCACGCTGGAGGAGGCCCTGTATTTATAGAGATGGGATAGACCTAGCGTCTGTTGCAGTGACGCCAGGCCAAAAATGCTTTTGGCACCACTAGGAGTGGCACCAGCCAATTAGGAAAGTATTAAGGTTGGCAAGCAACGTATCTTTGAAATATTTGGGCACCTGTACTAGTGACTACTATGCAATTTTTAGCATGGCTTCACTAAGAGTGACTCCGGAAAGTTCGGAAATCATTTAAGGGACCAGGAATGACCAGGAAGGCCGGAAAAATGGCAAGAACACTTAGAACAGTGTCCCGGAGGTATTTGACTTGAACAATGAGGATAGGATGTGTCGAAAGGTTGACCGGGCCTTTAGAAGCAAAACGATCAACTAGATCAGGAAGCTGCCAGGATGGACCCGGAATGTCCTGGAAAAAGACTGAAAATTTGGAAACATTATTCAAAATGCTCCCAAAGGTTGCCGGTTTGATACCCAGAGCCGGTGTGGTCGGAAAAGGTGACCAGCCCACCAGGGGCAAAATGGTCATTTTGCACCGGGTTTGCCGGAACTGACTCGGAATGATCCGGAAAGGTAGATGAAGGTTGAAAATACTATAAGAAGCAATCTTATGAGATTACCGGTTTGATACCCAGAGCCGGTATGGTTCACGGGGCGTTCAGATGCCTAGGGGCAAAATGGTCATCTTGACCGGAAAGTCTAGGAATTGACCTAAAACTGACTAGAAAGCACATAATCATGCTGGATTGCTTTTCAGACAATCTTGGAAGGTTAGACTTACCGTTCTGAGGACTCAGGTGTATTCTCAAGAAACGGCCAGAAAAAGGCCCAAGGGGTAGTTTGGTCATTTTTTACTAATGTAAGCTAGCAGGCACCGGTGTTGACCTAGGTTTTGAGTGTTTTCGCTACTCTGACGGCAGTCGCGTGATACAGGGGTTTGTTGGCAATTCCCTATATCGACCTGTTTACGAGTATTTTCACTACTCTGACGGTTGTGATGTTTGCGAGTATTTCCGCTACTCTGACAGTTCGCAATCATTTCTAAGACTGCCTGATCTTGGGAAGCTGCTAAAGGGACTTAGTGCCTGAGAATCAACTTTCTCAGAAGGCATGCCTAAATGGACATTTCTGCATTGGCGGGCTAGCAGGGCCCAAAAGTGGACCGTTTTACCATCTAGGGGACTTGGGGTCTCGTCCCGGTCGACAGATTTAAAGGGACTTACCGTTCCGAAGAGATTTTTTTCGAAAATCGTGCCAAATTGCCGTCTCGAGGAATCAACTGTCTCGAGAGAGGGATTGGAATTGGAATTGAAAAAGGGGACTTACCGTATTCGGAAAGACGTGTCTGATTTGGAATAGATTTACCGTCTTGAAGAATCAATTGTCTCAAGAGAGGGATTAGAATTGGAATTGAAATTGGAAAAGGGGACTTACCGTCTTCGGAAAGACATGCCTAATTTGGATTTGGAAAGAGGACTTATCATCTTCGTAAAGACACGCCTGATTTGGAATTGGAAAGGGGACTTACTGTCTTTAGAAAGACATGCCTAATTTGGAAATGGAAAGATAATGCCCCTAAGGGCATTTTGGTCATTTTGCCTCTATTTGGGCCTAGTGGGCCCACGAAGCGATGAATAGACTGGATTAGACTTGAAGAGTCGATTTCAATTGGAATACGTCCATATTGACTTGAGTACAAGTTTGGACGGACCATAAACTGCTGAGCAGTCAAAAATGGGGTGTTTACAATACATTCATTGCATTGAGACATCCATGATATATATTGATCATATATACATGTGTGCATTGTAGGTGTTTATTACCATTCTCTATGAATTTGTTTATCTACCGTGAGCACGTTGACTTTTAGCTCATGCCCACACAGACCTTCTGTGATAAGTGAGCAATGGATGGAGTTCAGTTCACTGCAGTCTTGGTCTTTGTCGTGGTGGCAATCATGTCAGTGTCAGGATGTCGAACCTCGAGGCTTGGAAGAATTCCATTGTCTTACTTTCAGTTTCATAGTTGTGTTTTATATGGGACGTTGGGTCTTGGTGTTATGTTTTAACATGGTACAATGGTAGAGAATTTTGCAAGGATGTTGATTATTTTTCAGTTGGTAATGTATCTACGATTTATGGTTTCCTTTGATGTATTTTGGAGAGTTTAATATATTTTTCTCATTATATTATTTATCTATTATATTCCGTTGCATTCTTTTATTTTTGAGTATGTGTTCAGGTGTCGTTCGCAGGTACGGTGACCTGTGCGATCACACCTCGCCTAATGTGACATAATTAATGTCTAATTGTGTTGGGGGCATGACAGCCATTATCTGAAACCAGTGTACGGGGTGTCCTGAATCTTATGATGATGCTCTTCCATGCAAACCTTTTAGCTTCAACTTCTTTGATAGACGACAAAGGCTTTACTTCCACCCACTTAGTGAAGTAGTCTATTGCCACTATGAGGAACATCTTATTTCCTAGAGCTTGGGGCAATCGTCTGACTAAGTGCAGCCCCCATTATGCAAAAGGCCAAGGGCTGGTGATAGTTGTGAGATCCTTAGCAAGCTGGTGAATTATTGGCGAGAACTTCCGGTACTTCTCACATTTCAACACATATTGGGCAGTATCTTTCTGCATGTAGGTCCACCAGTAGCCCATTGAAATAGCTCGGTGGGCAAGAGATCTTCCACCAACATGAATTCCAAAAATCCCTTCATGAATTTTGAACAAGCTGCCTTGCACTTTGTCTGGGTGAACACAATGTATATAGGGATCAATAAAAGATCTTCTATAAAGTTACTTGGCTGGTGATAGCCAGTATTTTAATGACTTGTGCTTGACTCTTCTAGCCTCGTTCTTGTCTTCTGGCAGCTCGTCCTTGTCAAGATAGGAGATGATCGAGTCCATCTAGGATGGTCCTAACTGTTCAATAGCCAGAGCTTGCACTTATTCTTGAAATATGCTCGAGTTAGGCAGTGTCTCCACGTGAATTGCTCTATTTGATCCTAACCTTAGGGCTGCCACAAGTGTTGCCAATGCATTAACATGAGCATTGTTATCGCGACCGATCTGATGGACTTTGTATTTGCTGAACTTGTTGAGCAGCTCTCTTACTTTTGCGAGGTACTGCCCCATTCTATCATTCTTTGCCGCATATTCGCATATGATCTTATTAACCACTAGCTTAGGGTCTGAGTATATCACTATATAGGCAATCTTAAATTCTATAGCTCGGCACAAACCGACGAGTAGAGCCTTATATTCTGACTCGTTATTTGAGACAGTGAACTCCAGCTTTATGGCCTACTCTAATGTCGTGTCGTTTGGCATGATTAGAACTATACCCGATCCTGGCCCCTATTATTGGATGCTCCATCGACGAAGAGCTTCCAATGATAAGCAATCTCCCATAGCTCTAAACGAGGGTCATAATTTGGTTGATCGGCATCAAGTGTCTGATTGGCTTCCTGTGGTAATTTAGCAAAAATTTCAACAATAAAGTCAGCAAGTACCTAACCTTTTATCATTAATTTGAGTTGAAACTTGATGTCAAACTCTTCTAGCTCCACTGCCCACTTTGCTAGTCTGCCTGAGAAGTCTACTCTTCATAGAAGTGGCTTAAGTTGGTGATCCGTGAGGACAATGATGGTATGGGCATTGAAGTAGTGCACAAACTTGCGCGATGCCATTGTTAATGCTAGGGCGTGTTTCTCTAATGGTAAATATCTACTCTCTGCCCCCAGAAGAGTTTTGTTAATATAATAGACTGGTTTCTGCTGCTTATCTTATTGACGGAGTAGAACGGGTCTCACTACGTGCTCTGATATTGTCAGATAATGGAAGGGTTCTTTATGTTTGAGTGGTGTAGAAAGCAGCGGCTGGGCCAAATATCTCTTTAAGTTGGCAAGAGCCTGGTTACAGTCAGGGTTCCAACTGAATCGCTCTTGCTTTTTCAAAAGTTGGAAAAATGGCCTGCACTTATCTGAAGATCGACTAATGAATCGGTTGAGGGCTGCAGCCATTTCAGTCAATTTATAGACTTCTTTGATGTTTCTCAGGACCTAGATGTTTTGGATAACACTAATTTGATGCAGATCTGCTTTTATCCCCTGCTGCGTGACCAAGAATCTAAGGAACTTCCCCAGCTTACCCAAATATACATTTGGAGGCATTCAGTCTCATCTTGTATTTTTTTAATAATGTCAAACACTCCCTTTAGATTGTCCAAGTGGAATCCGCCGACCTTACTTTTGACCACCATATCATCAATGTATACTTCCACAGAACTATCAGTGTGCTTGGTGACCAATCTTTGGTAGGTAGCACCAGCGATCTTTAAACCAAAGGGCATAACTTTGTAACAAAATATGCCCCTTGGGGTGATGAAGGTAGTTTTCTATTAGTCGTCTTCAAGGAGCATCTAGGAATAAGCATCTAGGAAGGTCATGCTTTCAAATCTAGTTGTTGCATCCACATGCTGGTCGATCTTGGGAAAAGGAAAGGATCCATAGTGCATGCTTTGTTCAGGTCAATGAAGTCGGCACAAACCCTCCACTTGTCGTTCTTCTTTTTCACCACCACAATGTTGAAGAGCCAGCCTGGGTAGTAGACTTGCCTTATTACCCCCAATTCAAGGAGCCTATCAACCTCTTCGATCACTGCATCCACATGTTAAGTAGCTACGATTCTTCCCTTCTGGACCACGGGTCAACTCTGTGGGTCTATGTTGTCTATGGTAAGCTACTTCTAGGTCGATTCTCAACATGTCATAAGGTGTCAAAGCAAAAATTTCAACATATTGTGTCAGCAGATCAATCAATGATTTCTCCTCAGCTTTGGACAAAGAAGTGCCGAACACGAAGTACTTCTCCTTGTCATGTCGATCTATATGAACTTTCTTAAGGTCCTCAACGGCCTTGTTTAGTAGTAATAGCCCGATATCATCAATCGTGGGCGTATCCTCATGGAGCTCCATCATTTGAACCTTGCTCACCTTTTCATTCATGGTGTACGCTATCAGGAAGCACTACGTAGCTGCCACTTGGCCTCCTCTTATCTCCCTTACTCTTTCTGGGGTTGGAAAGCGGATTAGTTGGTGGTAGATAAACGGCATGGCCTTCATAAGGTGCAACCATGTTCGACCCATGATTGCATTGTAAGGAGAGGGCACATTAACCATTAGGAGCTCTGTCTGAATAGTAATCCCTCCCTCAGTTACCAGGATTGTTACTTTTCCCAGCAGCCAGATCGGGTTCGAGCTGAATCTGATTAAGGAGTTCAAAGATGGTTGGAGATCGGAATCCTTCAATCCCAATTTTTTGAAAAGGTCGTAATACACGACTTCAAAAGAGCTCCCCTAATCAATTAGCATCTTTTTCACATCGCAATCCCCCAATCATAGTGTTACCACTAGCGCATCATTGTGAAGTAATTGTACTCCAACCAAGTCATCGCCAGTGAAGGTTATGGCCTCAGCACTCCTGCCGACCTTAGTCTTTTTGTTTGGAGGTGCCAAAAGCATCTCCTCCCTGAGATGTGCAGCCTTCTGAATCTTGGCCGAGTATTTGTGAGGGTCTATTACTGTCGACTCCGCTGATCCATGGAGAACATTGATTGGTTTTGTTCTGGCTTTCTTTTGCGGGATGGCTTCCTACCTTATCTGCTCAGCTTCCCACTTCGTCTTTTTTCGGTCGATGTGCTAGTCAAGATGACCAGCCTTCGCCAATTCCTCCAAGTGGTTCTTGAGATTTCGGCAGTTTTCTATCTGATGCCCCTTTTCCCTATGATAAGAGCAGAACTTCCTCTGGTCTTTGGCAATGGGGTCTCCTCCCAACTTTGGGAGCCACTTAAAGAAGGGCTTATCCGGTATCTGAGGCAGAATCTTATAAATCAGGTTCTTAAAGACTGTGTTAACCCTTTCTGTAAGCACCCCATTTTTGTCCACTCGGCAATCTCTGATTTGACCAAACTCCCTTTCAAAACTCCATAAGCACATTCAAGCCCAAATCAACTTTCAAAGCCCTATCCAATCAGTCAACCTCTTTTCGGGCCCGTTGGGCCCAATAAAGGCCTAATAACCAAGCTTGCCCCTTGGGCCTCCAAGCATGTCTTGAGAAAGTTTAAAATCCCTCAAAACGGTAAGTCCACCCTTCCAAAGTGCTACTGAGCATTTAGACATACTCCACGGGCCTTCCCGTCCAATTCCAGTCCCATTCCAGCTAACCTCGGTCAAAATGACCATTTTGCCCTTGAACACTCCAGTGTTACACAAATCTCGTCGAACAGTAAAAGACTCTCCTGGGATCATCCCTGAATGACCCAGCACGCTTAACATAGCACTCCGATCCATTCCTAACCATTTTCAACCAAACCCGGCCAAAATGACAATTTTGCTCCTAACAACCCAAACGCGCCCCGAAACAACACCAGTCTTAGAATATTGAACGGCGGGTCTTGTCATACACCCCTGTTTAACCTAAACAAGACCTTAAGACACTAAACACCCCTGACTAAATAAAAGTTCCCAGGAGCGTCTCGCAGACACTTTGCCAAAATTGCCCTCTCTCCTGATTCCCTGGTTATAACGCACAGTCAAATGACTTGAGAAATACATAAACCAAGGAATTTCCAGAAGCTCGTTCGTAGGTCTTTCCATCGATATGGCTCGATCGCATAGATGGCTCCCCGAAGCTCCTCATTGCGTGGCTTGAAAACTACTACTTTTAGCAACCTTTGGAGCGTCTTACAAACGCTCTGCCAAGGTTAGCTTTTTCTCCAATCCCATAATTAAAACACACCGTCAAACGACTTGAGAAATGCATAAATTAGGAAATTCACGAAATTATTTCCAGAGTACTTTTCATTAGTACGGTTCAATCGGAGAGATCGCTTCCCAAAGGCCTCGATCACGCAGCACAAAAACATCTACTACTTTGAACCCCTGCGGAGAGTATCACAGACGCTTTGTAAAGATGCAATTTTATGTATATTTTTTGAGACGATATCTCACACTTTCGAACACCGTTCAAACTTTTCGAATGCTCAAAATTTCAAGAGAAATCCTAGGAGAACACCGTGGGTGCAACTGATTCCTCCAAAACCTTCCTGGTTGGCTCAATTATCAAGGCAAAGTTTAAACGAACACTCCCGGTGATGGAGCGTATGCTACATGTGCCCAAATTTTGATCAAATCAACCAAAGGTCGATCAACCGTCAAGATTTAGCCAGTACAATGGGTGCCCCATGGCATTCTGGCTATAGAACAATACTGGTGCATGTGCTACTTGCACCAGGGAAAATTTTGGCCAGGCGCATGTAGCACATGCGCTAGGCCTCTTCCAGGTTGCCTATGAATACTAGGCTCCCCCTTTGCGTATTCCAGAATTGAAAATTGAGGCGAAGCTCTACTAAAACTACTCTAGAATCTCGAAATCCTATATACATCCCATTCCCCAAACACTTAGGCTAGATTCCACCTCCCCCTAACCTATACACTTCACCTACATAGCCTTCTACACCATAGAACACCCCCTTCCAGCCCCTTAAGCATACTTAAAGCCCTCCAAGCTCAAGTCGAGACATCCATAGAAGATTGCAAGTGTATTGAAGGCAAAAGGTGGTATTTCTTTTATATTCTTATCTTCCCCCACTCCTCTCTTTTCCTTCCTAGCCTACTTAGGCTATTCTCTATTTTAATCCCTATCTTCTACCCCCCTTTCTTACATGCTTGAAGTAAGTGGGCTCTTAGTTCATGCCTAAGAGAAAGTTAGTGAGAGCCACCATGTAGGGGGATCTCTCACTAGTCTACCTTAACATGGTATGGCCTTAGAGCCCCTTGGTTACATGGTGTAGCCTAAAGCCTTGTATGAATTCATGACCCCCTTGCATATTGCTATCTTGTTCATGTCTTGTGTGTTTGGCTTTATTTTCATGTTCATAACTATGTCTTTCAAAGCTTACACTATTCTTGTTTCCATGCCATTTTCAAGCTTAATATTTCGTTCAAAATGGTTCTAAGAGTTGGTCCCTTGAAATTTAGGATGATACTCTAGGAAATTGTGCCTTAGAAAATCCCTCGTTAACCCCTTTAACTCCCCTTTTTTGCATCATTGCACTCCAACTTACATAGAAAATGGTTTTCAAATTCTTTGATTTCTAAGGTTTCTATTCTCTCAAGTTTAGTGGTTGGAATGGCCCCATGGAACTCTCTCTTGAGTGGTCTCCCTTTTATATTGGCCATAGAAGCCTTAAATTGTTAGAATGGTCTCATTCTCCTTTTATTCTTACACAAAAATAGTTTTCAAATTCTTTGATTTCTAAGGTTTCTATTCTCTCAAGTTTAGTGGTTAGAATGGCCCCATGGAACTCTCTCTTGAGTGGTCTCCCTTTTATATTGGCCATAGGAGCCCTAAATTGTTAGAATGGTCCCCTTCTCCATTTATTCTTGCACAAAAATAGTTTTTAAATTCTTTGATTTCTAAGGTTTCTATTCTTTCAGGTTTAGTGGTTGGAATGGCCCTATGGAACCCTCTTTTGAGTGGTCTCCCTTGCATAACATGATTTGTTTTCCAAAACTTTTTTCAAAAATGCATAAAATCACTTTTCAAAACCATCTTCCAATCCAACCCTAGGTTAACTTGACCCTAGTTGTCTAACTCTAGGTTAACCTAACCTGAGTTAGTTAACCCTAGATTACCTTAACCCTAAGTTAACCAAACCCTAGTTAGTTAACTTTATGTCACCCCTAACCTTAGGGCAACCCAGCCTAGGTTAGTGTACTTCAAGGTTCCAACTCAAGGCCCCATCTTAAATGAACTTTCTATTTAAAACCATTTCCATAACTCACTCTTCCAAAACCTCCTACCCTCTTGAGATTTCAAAAGCTAACTTCATACCCTTTTCAAATACTCCTACACTCTCTTTAAATTATTTCAAGAATTTTTTCAAGAACTCACAACCCTAAGGTGTCCCTATCTCTTCTGTAGTTAAGGATTTCAAAGGAAGGTGATATATCAAAAACAACCTCCCAAAGTTGGCCATATTAGAGTTCCAAAGTCCTAGGTGTTTTTGAAAACCACTTTCAAAAACTTTTCAAAGACTTCTTTACTACAACACTCTAAAATTGTACCTCTAAGGTTTTCAAAACAAAGACTTCGAAACATTTTCAAAACTCTCTTAAGTTATTTCAAAGCATTCCCAAAGCTCCCTTGAGTTGCTCTAAAAACATTTCAAAACACTTCAAAACCCGCTTTCAAAAGTTCAAAAGTTCTATTTCAAAACACTCTACTATCCGATTCCAAATCAAAACTCTCGAGTTCTCTTTTTCCAAAGATCTCAAAGTGTCTTCACATCTCTCCGAAGACCTCAATTTGTCTTCAAAACATTCCAAAGGCCCTAATGCGCCTATTTTCCATCAGGCTCTTGTCCGAATTACGAATGACCTGATTCTCGTCAAACGAGATACGTAGGTAACCTAAAATGGTGCGGCCATAACTTACATTCAACCCCAATCCCCTTTTCAAAGGTTTCTATCAATTCAAAATTTCTATCTCAAACCCCTTCGAAACTCCCATGTTTTCGAACTTCTTCCAAAACTTACATCATGCATCATTCATCCAAAAAGTGATGACTAAACCCCGTTTTCAAAATTATAAAGTGGATATTAAGTGGATAATGGTAATCGATTATTCTAGTGAGTGAACTAAAGGTGATTAGACATGCAGGTATCGAAAGAGCAGGGTAGGGTGATTGTCATGCCTCGGTTTTTGGGTCCAAGGTCCGTTCGGCTCGAAGACAAGAGCACGAAACTCTGTCACTAGAAATCCTCCTCCTAGAAAGGCAAGTGCGACTAGATTTGAATTAGAAATTGATTTGATTAAAGGCTTTCTAGGAGAGTAGGAGTCGCCACCTAATTTGGTTGAGGTGAGTTAGGGCACCTAAAACGAAGTATTAATCCAAAGACTAAACTTAGGGTTTTTGAAAAAAGGTTTGAAAAATTCTCTCTAGAGAGGGTTTTTTTAAGAAAATAGGTTGTTTGGCAACCTTTGGAAAGTTTTAAGCCCTTTGTGAAGACAACTCCATTTGGTCTTTCGAAAACAGAAATCTATGGTCCGAGGGTTGGTTACGTGTAGGGAAGATATCCTAAGATCATCATCCTACCCCGCCCTTTCGGTACCTACATGTCTAATCACCCTTTTGTTCACTCACTAGAATAATCGATTATCATGGTCCACTTTATATCTACTTTAGAATTTTTGAAAATAGGGTTTAGTTATCACTTTGTGGACGGACGATGCATGATGCAAGTTTTGAAAGAAGTTTGAAAACGTGAGAATTTTGAAGGAGTTTGAAATAGAAACTTTGAATTGATTGAAATTTTTGAAAAGGGGATTGGAGTTGAAATTGAAGTTATGACCACACCATTTTAGGTTGCCTACATATCTCATTTGGTGAGAATCAGGTCATTCGTAGTTCGGGCAAGAGCCCGATGGAAAGTAGGCACGTTAGGGCCTTTGGAAAGTTTGAAGACACTTTGAGGTCCTTGAAAAAATTTGAAGACACTTTGTAGTCTTTGAAAAGGTTTGAAGACACTTTGTGGTCTTTGAAAAAGTTTGAAGACATTTTGGGGTCTATGGAAAGAGAGAACTTAAGAGTTTTGATTCGAAATTGGGTAGTGGAGTGTTTTGAAATAGAACTTTGGAACTCTTAAAAGAGGGTTTTGAAATATATTTAGAATAACTCAAGGGAGTTTTGGAAAGGTTTTGAGATAACTCAAGAGAGTTTTGAAATTGCCTTAAAGTCTTGTTTGGAAACCAAGGAGGTAAGACTTTGGAATGTTAAAAAGTTTTTGAAAATGATTTTTGGAAACACCTAGGACTTTGGAATTCTAATATGGATAACCTTTGATGTTGTTCTTGATATGTCACATTCTCTAGGAATCCCTAACCATGAGAAGGGTAGGGACACCTTAGGGTTATGAGTTCTTAAAAATGTTTTAGAAGATAATTTAAAGATAGAATGTAGGAGTACTTAAAAGGGATTATGAAGTTGGTTTTTGAAATCTCGAGAGAGTAGGAAGGTTTGGATAGATGGGTTATAAGAGTAGTTTTAAATAGAGATATCATTTAAAAAAGGGGTTCATAAGTTGGAACCTTGAAGTATACTAACCTAGGTTGGGTGGGCCTATGGTTAGAAGTGACCTAAGGTTAACTAACTTGCGTTAGGTTGACCTATGGTTTGGTAACTAAGGTCAAAGTGATCTAGGATTAACTAACTAGGGTCAAGTTAACCTAGGGTTGAGTAACTAGGGTCAAGTTAACCTAGGGTTGAGTAATTAGAGTCAAGTTAACCTAGGGTTGAATAACTAGGGTCAAGTTAACCTAAGATTAGATAACTAGGGTCAAGTTAACCTAGGGTTAGATAACTATGGTCAAGTTAACCTAGGGTTGAGTTGGAAGATGGTTTTGAAATGGGGTTTAATGCATTTTTTAAAGGAATTTTGAAAAACAAATTATGTTATGCAAAGGACTTTGGTAGACAACCTTTTTGAAGGTCATTTCCATGAAAATTTGACTCTAGTCAAGAGTATGGTTTATATAGTTGGTGTTTGAAGACCATTCCAAAAAGCGTTCCCTTATGACCATTATAATCATTATCTTGACAAAAGTATGGAGTCCAAGAACCAATATGATGATGACAACTTTTGAAAAATCATTTTTAAGGCAAAGATGGAGAGAATGAATGTTTGAAAATTATTTTTGAGAAGAAGATTTTGAAAACTATTTTTAGAGGAGATCATTCCAACAAGGTAGAGTTTCTATGGCCAATGTAAAGGGAGACCACTCAAGAGAGGGTTCCATGAGCCGTTTCAACCACTAAACTTGAGTGAATGGAAACCTTAAAAATTAAATAGTTTGAAAATCACTTTTGTGCAAGAATAAAAGAAAAAGGAACCATTCTAACAATTTAGGGCACTTATGGCCAATATAAAAGGGAGACCACTCAAGAGAAGGTTCTATGGGGCCATTTCAACCACTAAATTTGAGAGAATAGAAACCTTGGGAATTGGAGAGTTTGAAAACTATTTTTATGCAAGTGGGAATGCAATGATAAGTTAGGGGTTAGTGGGAGATTTTCTAAGGCATGACTTCTAAGGTCTCATCCTAAACTTCAATGAGCCAACTCTTAGAACCATTTTGAGGGAAATATTAAACTTGAAAATGGCATGGACATGGAATAATGCAAGCTTGGTATAACATGGTTATAAACATGAAAATGAAGCCAAGCACACAAAACATTATCAAGATAGCTAAATGCAAGGGGTCATGAATACATACAAGGCTTTTAGGCTACACCACATAATTAAGAGGCTCCTAGGCCATACCATCTTAAAATAGGCTAGTGAGAGATCCCCCTACACGATGGCTCCCACTAGCTTTCCTCTAGACATGAACTAAGAGCCCTCTTTGCTCAAGCATGCAAGAAAAGGGGTTAAAGATGGGGATTAAAATAGAGAATAGCCTAAGTAGGCTAGGAGGGAGAAGAGAAGAGCGGGCGAGGATAAAAAATGTAAAAGAAATACCACATTTTGCCTTCAACACACTTATAATCTTCAATGGATGCCTTGACTTGAACTTGAATGACTTCAAGAAGGTTAGAAGGGCTGGAAGGAGGAGTTTAATGGTGTGTAGGGCTATATAGGTGAAATGTATGGGCTAGAGGGAGGTGGAATCTAGCCCAAGTGTTGGAGGAGTGGAATATATGTAGAGATTTGAGGTTCTGGAGTAGTTTCAACAGAATTTCGCATCAATTTTGGAGTTAGAATATGCAAAGGGGGAGGCTAGTATTTATAGACAAAACTTTCGAACACCAGCGCATGTAGGACATGCGCCTGTGTAAAATTTATACAAGCGAATGTGCTACATGCGCCGGTACTATTCCACTAGCAGAATGCCACGTGGCACCCATTATATTAGCTAAATCTCGACAGTTGATCGAAATTTGGTCGATCTAATCAAAATCTGGGTGCATGTAGCATACGCTCCATCATCGGGAATGTTCGTTTAAACTTTACCTCGATAATTGAGCTAACTGAGAATGTTTCGGGGGAATCGACTGTACCCACGATTTTCTCCTAGGGTTTCTCGCAAACTTTCGTGTTTTCGAGAAGTTGAAATGGTGTTCGGAAGTGTAAGATATTATCACGAAAAATGTGCATAAGAAGGCATCTTTATAGAGCGTCTGTGATACGCTCCATGGGGGTTCGAAAGTAGCTATTTTCGTATCATGTGATCGAGACCTTCGGAAAGTGATCTCTTCGATCGAACCATACTGATAGAAAGTACTCTGAAAATACTTTCAGAAATTCCCTGATTTATGCATTTCTCAAGTCGTTTGACAGTGCATTGCAATCAGGAAATCGATGGAAAAGTCAATCTAGGTGGAACGTCTGCGAGACGCTCTAGGGGTTGCTGACAGTTGTAGTTTTCGCACCCAACGATGAAAGGCTTTAAGAAGCGATCTATCCTATCGAGCCGTATCAATGGAAAGACCGCAGATGAGGTTTCAGGAATTCCCTAGTTTACGCATTTCTCGAGTCATTTGACAGTGCGTTATAACTAGGAGAATCGGGAAAAAGGCAATTTTGGCGGAGCGTCTGTGAGACGCTCCAGGAACTTTTTCCGGGTCGTGGGTGTTTAGCGTCGTAAGGTCTTCCTTAGGTTAAATAGAGGCGCATGGCAAGGTCCCCTATTCAGTAACCTAGGACCGGTGTTGTTTTGGGGTGCGTTTGTGTTGCCAAGGGCAAAATGGTCATTTTGGCTGGTTTTGGCTAAAAATGGTTAAAAATGGATCGAGATGTCATGTTAAGCGTGCCAGGTCGTTCAGGGATGTTTTCGGGAGAGTCTTTTACCGTTCGGTGGGGTTTGTGCAATGTTGGGGTGTTCAGGGGCAAAATGGTCATTTCGACCATGGTTAGTTGGAATGGGATCAGAATTGGATTGGATAGGCGTGGAGTACGCCTAACGGTTTAGTAACATTTTGGAAGAGTGGACTTATCATTTTGAGAGATTTTAAGCTTTCTCAAAACGTGCTTGGAGGCCCAAGGGGCAAGTTTGGTTATTAGGCCTTTATTGGGTCCAGCGGGCTCGAGAAGCGGTTGACTAAGTGGATCGGGGTTTGAAAGTTTATTTGGACTTGAATGTGCTTACAGAGTTTTGAAAGGGAGTTCGGTCAGGCCGAGCGAACAAAAATGGGGTGCTTACAGTGATGATCTTAGGATATCTTTCCTACACATAACTAACCCCCGGACCATTGATTTCTGTTTTCGAAAGACCAAAATGGAGTTATTTTTAAAAAGGGCTTAAATCTTTCAAGAGGTTGCCAAATAACCTATTTTCTTAAAATCCCTCTCTCGAGGTAGTCCTTCAAAACCTTTTTCCAAAAACCCTAAGTTTAATCTTCGGATTAATACTTAGTTTTAGGTAACCTAACTCACCTTAATCAAGTTAGTTGGCGACTCCTATTTTTCTAAAAAGCCCTTAATCAAACCAATTTCAAGTTTAAATCTGGTCGCACTCGTCCTTTTAGGAGGATGAGTTCTAGTGACAGAGTTCCGTGCTTTGTCTATGAGCCGAAAGAACTTGGACCCAAAAACTGGGGCGCGACACCTTCCATTGTCTTTCTGCCTCGATTGTTGTTATTCTCCTCGTGCCTAGGCTTCTTGCTTTCACGCTCATCTTTCTTTTTAGTTTTCTCACCAATCTTTTCCTATATCGATTAAGCAACATCTTCCTCCACCCGTGCATACTGTTTGATCCTTAGCATCAGGTCCTGTATCTGGGTGACTGATTTCTTTATGAGGGATTACCTCAGCCGGTGCTCCCTAGGCTGACCGATCTTTAACTGTGCAATAGCTAACTACTCATTGCAATCCTTGATTTTGTTATAAGCCTCTCATTAGTTCCTTGCATACACCTGTAATCCCTCATCATCCTTCTTCTGTAAGGTCAACAAGTAGTCCACCTCCTTAGGCTGCTTGTTGTTTGTTATGAATCGGTTGGTGAATAGCTCAGCAAGTAGTCTCTAGTTTAAAACTGATCTGGAAGGCAGCTTGTCGAACCATCGTAGGGCCACCTCTCCTAGGCTTGATGGTAAAAAACTCGGCACATGAGGGACTCATCCTCACTCTATAGTCCCATCATCTATTTGAAACCATCATAAGGAGTAAATTTTAGCGGGGCAAATTTTCTTGGAGGTCGATAGGCCTCAATCTCCTTTGTAAAGGGTGTGGACGTAATTTGGTCGAGGGCCCGTCTAGCAATATCCTGGGTTGTTCATCCCTTACGATGCTTGTCTCGGTTATCCAGCTTCTCATTCAACCACTTGTCCCAATCCTGTTGCTTTGGACCGGCTCTTGTCGGATCTCTTACTGGTGTTCGATTTCTCTCATGTTGTCGATCTTCCCGTCGGTTTGTATAGTGCCCAATACTAGAAGCATGGATTCCAGTCAAACATGCTCTAAGGGGGCTCGTATTCCTTGAATTCGTCCTCCTTCTTCCACATCGATCTAGAGATTTGTCGGGTACTCATCCACCTCTTCTAGCAATTGCCTCCCTCATAGCTTCAACCGTTAACCTGAGGTGCGCGATCTTTTCATCCCGTTGCTGGAATTCCTACTTGGTTGCTCAAGGCAATAAATTACTAGGTACACGTCCACTGGAGGGTGATGGATTCAAGTTCCTGCGATAGCTCCTTTGGTGATTTGGATTTCTAACATACTGTGAAATCTGTCATAGATCCTCCTGTCTTCCCATTGGTTACCTCTAGGAACTTGTATCTCCGATCTGATCAAACGACCTCCTGAAGTTCGTGCTAAATCATCGTGATGACTTGATAGGTAAGTATCGTTATGACTACAAATATCATGGTTGTCTTCTAACTCCCTGTCAGTGGAATCGACTCCTCCTATGAGACATCTGGTACTTATCGTCGCTAGACCTTTCCATAAACGATGCCAATTGTAGGTGAAATTTTCAGGAAGATCTAGTCGAACTCTCAAACTAAATTGATGAGCACAAACAATCTGCAAGACAAGAAGATAGTGAGAATGCGCTGATCCTCTTTGGATCGATGGCACTCCGATGATTAAGTTAGCAAGCTTAATCATAATGAATTGAACAAAAGACTCTAGCTCTAGTGAACGTAACTTTCACCTTAGTGATATGGGGTATATATAGGCTTCAAAATGTCATAATCGCATTGAGAATTAAACTATGTCTCTTCCTAGAAGTCAATCACTTTCGGATATTATCCCTCCTATGTTTGGACTTTATTGTTTAATGTCCTAGTCCTTTTAAAAATGGACTCAGGTATGCTAGACCAACTTGGTCCTTGCTGGATTTGAGTTGTAATTACCACTGTTAGGGCCTGCTTCTAGGTATGAGTGAGTTTGAGCCTTTCCTAGCCAAGGTCGACAGCATGTTCTTAGTTGGGTCTGACCTATTGTATTGGGTCTAATTATTTTGACCCACATAAATGTTCATAATTTATACAAGTATAATGAGTACAAAAACTATATTACCCGAGTCTAACTATGAACACATGACAGTATAAAATATTTTTTTAATTGACACTTGCTAAAATTTTAAATAACTGTTCTTAGAAACTAACCAATAAACTCAAAAGAATATTTGATGTAATTACACTCACGTATTGAACTATTAATGCTAACTATTTTAAATACTTAAAATTTGTAATTTATAATTTAAGATAAGTTTCTTTATTAATATAAATTTGAAAATCAAACTCACTAAGCACATTAGCTATTAGCTGATAAATCAAGTCTCTATGACTTGAGAATACAAATTTTTTAAAGTAAAAGTTTCAGTTGGAGCGCGTATATTTGTGCATATGTGTGAACACTATTAAATGCACTTAATAGGTAATTTGATCAATGTAGACCCTCTGCACATTTTAAAGAGAAAAAATAACTTTGAAATATTTACATTAAACATTAGTTTCTTATTACAAGTTAGAGATTTTTTCACAACAAACTTTTACAATTCATTGCAAAACTGTATTTATTATTATAATTTAACATGACTCATGTAATTAATATAAGATTCAAACATATACAATTGATAATTTATTTTTATAAAAGTTTTGTATTTAGTATTTTGCACGGGTTCAATACTAGTATATTTATATGCATAAATTGTGTTTACCCAAAGAAAATTTTTCCTCTTAAGTGGCACCTACATAACAGCTCAGACACTCTTATACTTTTAAATGCCATTTCATAAGAGTAATTGGCTAGATAACTATTGAATTTGTTTAACTACTTTTACAATATATATGTATAAGATAAAATTGGTATTGAATTTATCGATGACTATAACTATTTAATTTATTCTTTCTAGTGAATAAATAAGATACTAAAAAGTTCTACTTTTATAAGATATATATGGGGTCAGATGGATCTTGAATTTATTGGGTGACTATGACTATTTAATTTATACTACTACTATTCTGACAAGATTGGTATTAAAATCGAGTGAGGTTTTTTTTTTTAGTTTAATTTTGATGTACTGTCAGTGTAAAAAAATTTTACACAAGCGGGCACCAAATCGAGACACCTAGCTACTTTTTTTATTTTACTTAAACTTTTTTTATTTGCATTAAATAATTAAAATTTTGAACATCAGGCAAGATAAGGTGAGTTGAATATTCTTTTTCCTTTCCAAACACTTCCGCTCACCTCTCTCTACAATTGCTAGGTTTCCTATTGGAGTTAGAAAATGAACTGTTCATATTTCCAGGCACCTATTAAAATCTCAGCAATCAAGCAGAGAAATTAATAATCATCTTCTATGATTTTCCTTTCTCCCTTTTTTAATCCAGCAGGTACCACCCTTAGAACATGTTTGGCTGATGGATAAAAGTGGGAGATTGAATTAGTTATCCTGTGGATTCTACAAAACTCATGTTTGGTAAAGAAAAAGTTGTATGAAATTAGTCATCCCTCTAGACTATTAATTCCCCACAATGGGGGATAAGTAATACCATGGGGAGGTAGTATTACTTATCTCCTCCCTTGAAATAAACTCTAAAATAATATTTTTACCTTTCTTTTATTACTATAATAAGTTAATATAATATTAAATAGCTATATTATAATTTAAAATTAATTTTTCTATTAATTTTTTTATTTTTAATGTGATATTTTGATAAAATAATATTTCTTATTCTTATTATAATCTCATCCTAACCAAACGTAGTATGGATTATCTCCCATCACATCAGGTACTACTTATTATCTATCATCACTTTTGTAATCCTACAGTATTACTTATCTCTCATTTTCTTATCCCCAATCAAATATGCCCTCAAGTAATCTGACTGGAGTTGCTTGATTGAGGTGCCTAGGCATGTCCAAAGATGGACTTAATGGACTTTTAGGTTGTGATTTTCCTCCTTTTAATAACAGTAACAATAACAATAAATTAATAAAAAAAAATGTGTACTGCATATTGTTGGGCTAAACATATTGAAGCTGTGATCCATTTGCTTTGTGTATCAAATCAAAAGATGGCCATTGGTTTAGAGTTCTGATTTCTCAAAGAACAGCCAACAAAGAATTCTCATATTTTATTTGGTTGAATAATTAATCTACCATCAATGAAAACCGCTTTCTCTTTCAAATCATGATGGCACGGTAGAGAGGGGAAGAGTTTTTCCTTGGCCAAAGATCCTAGCGACCAGAGAGGATTCAACACAGAGAAGAGTGAGGGGAAGAGTTTGGAAAGGAAAAAGAATCTTCAACTTACCTTATTTTGTATGATTTTTAAAATTTTAATTAATACAAATAAAAAAAAGTTTAAGCAAAATAAGGAAAGCAGGTAGGTGTCAAAATTTAGTGCCGCGTTTGTGTAAAAATTATTTACAATAATAGTGTATCAAAATTAAACTTTTTTTTTTTTTTGTTGAGTAAGTGGGGTTTTGCTACAATTATAACTATTTAATTTATTATTTTCAGTGAATAAATAACTTACTAAAAAGAAGAAAAATATTCATGATGTGTATCTTTCTCATATAGAAAACTTAATCGACTTATTATAATAAAATAAAGTACCATATATATTTATACTAGCAGTGAATCCGTCTTGCTTGGACCATAGATATACAATCATAAGTCAATTTTTTAATTAATTTTTTACAAAAAAAAAAGTTTATAGGGTCGTGTATTTAAAATATGATATCAATTGATTAAATAGGTTAAAAATATTTTCTCTATTCTCATAAGTCACACTTTAATATGTGTGTGTGTGTGTGTGTGTGTGTTTATTGTGAGTAAATACATTAATTATAAAGCCGTGGGAGATGAAAGTCTCATTCACGGTTTTTTCGATATCAAGATTATTGAGCCATATTTAGGATTGAAAAGAAATAAACAGAAACTATAAAAGTAAAAATAAAAAGTTAAATCTAAGACACCATGATATATTTGTCCAATCTGTCTCTTGAGATCTTATGTATATATCTAATAATTATCAAGAAATAATCATTTAAATTAACAAAACAGTATTATTATGCTTTATTTTTTAAGAAAATATAAACTAATAATAAAAGGAGATTAATAGAGTTTCAATAGTTGATTAAAATAACTATAGTTGATTATTCTAATTTCATTCTGACATAATGTACGTCTTTGAAACTATTTAATAAAAAGTTTGTATGCTCTATTTGTATCCGATTTTCTAGTTCTTTTTTCTTTCTCTTTTTTGGATAATTATCTGATATCAATTCATACAATGTTAAATGAATTAGGAAATCATTAATTTTTCCCAGTAATGAATCATCATTAACCATTTTTCATGTGTATATCCTATCAATCATTTCTTTTTTGTTTTCTACAGGATCTATATGTAGTGGTATTATTAAAATGAACTCGTACCGAAGCACAAATACAGGATCTTAAGCATAATGCAACGCACACTAAAAAATCTTAATAAACAAAGTAAAAGCGGTCTATTTTCTCCATTTATTATTGTTTTATAAGCTTATTAATCTTTTCTAGTGTCGTTTTTATTAGATTTGAGTAAACCTAATCCACAAAAAACCAAAATTTAATATACAACAATATAAATAAAAAAAAATACAGAGTAATAATGAAAAGAGATTAAACAATCCTCTACAACTTGATTAAGATAAATATGAGTAAATATTTTAATTTCATACTCTAACCATATATATGTAAAATTAAATAAGCAAAAAATGGTATCTTGTTTTTATTCTATATCATAAGATCAATTACACCAAAGTAAGGTCTAAACATTTAAGATTAGTAAGTCAATTGACTTGTGCTTATAGCTTCTCACCTTTCATCATTATAATAATTTTGAAACTAACATATTAAGATATGAAATTTTGGATTAACTCGTTCAAGATGCTTACTAAGCTCCTTTATTAAACAAACATAAGATTTAAGTAAATACAATCTATCAAAAATTGAAACATACATGTACGTAAATTCAGCCATAAACTAAATTTGAAGGAAGTTGGAATGCGTTGGAATGCATTGGAATGCACTATTTTTTAGGAAGTTAAAATGACTATTGAATTTAATTACCATATTGATTTTAAAGAATCAATAATAACACATTTATATTTAGATTTTTTCATATATTATTATGAATTACTTTCAAAGCTTCCATACTGAATAAATGATAATTTGAAAAACATTACTGTATTAATTAAAGGACTTATTGGGTCATGTCATGTGTATTTCTTTTATTTTCTAAATTCAAAAATTTGAGAAAAATGAATCAAGATTTTCAAGGTCACGGACCTAACAATGTGTTACTGTAATATATGGTATGATATATAGCTATTTCACTAACAAAAGTAATCTACATTGTTGGTAAGGTTTGCTTATGAATCTCCATTATTGGTAATCTCCATTGTTGATTTTTTTTTTTTTTTTTTTTTTTTTTTTTGTCTTATAGGAGAAGTAAGTCTATTGACTGCTTTTACAACAAAGATTATCTCCAATTCAGGTAATCTCCATTGTTGATTTTTGTGTTCTTGATTTGTATGGTAGAAAAGTACAATATTATTCAGTTACATTCTCTGTATATGGATCATGTTATATATATAATTGGATGCCAAACTCTACTCAAATCACTGTAATTGAAAAGCATAATTTATTTGGGTTAAAAGCATGATTCATATATCTATGAGATCAGGTGACTTGGTCTTAGATTTTAATCAATTAAGTTAATCTGATTTTAATTTCACACAATCAGGTATAGATCATGATTCATATATTAGTATATCACACCATCTATCCTAACTAAAAAGTAACGCCTTCATCTCACATATCAGGTATAATATTTTATGTTATTATTGTTACATATAAACTATGTCATAACAATACCCACTAGTTTTCTATAACAATATTCATGTTTTGATTTTTTTTTTCTTGCAGAGTATTGAAAAACAATGTGAATATGATACCTATGCAAAACACTATTGCGATTAACTCCCAAAGTTTTTACATGTTCTTTTATTTTTTCAAAACCTTTATTACCATAAAACAAATTAGGATTGTATATTTAATTGTTATGGATTTTGGACTTACAACATTTCTATTATGGATTTGAAGAAGCCTTCTTATACATTGTATGAGTTGACACATAGTTACTATTAAAATTTATACACAATATGATTGAGTGAGAAGCTTTTACTTTCAAACAAAAAACCACCATGATGAAACACCATAGGTGGCCTAGTAGGCAGTTTGTTCTCATACTAAGTATGAGGTTTCAGCTTACATGGTTCATGTGCACAGTAGCCCTGCCTGTGCTCGAAGAAGTAATCAGCCAAAAACCTGAACAACCTATGGAGCACCAAAAAAAATAACACTATGATGACTCCTAATTATAAATATGTTATTCCTACATCATTTTGAAGAATATTTTTGTACCAAGTTTATAGAACAATAGCACTTTCATATGCAACATGGACATAACCGTGAAGGAACAGTGTTAATCCAATAGTAGTGACACTTTCACTCATGATTGTGATTATAGGTTCGACTCACTATCTTTTTTCTCCAAGACTTCGAGCTTTCAATGTACCTAAAAAAAATGAATAAGACTACAAACGAGAAATTTGAATGAGACTACAAGCGAGATAAAATAATGAAAATGCTTTTGTGGAGGTTAGCATTTTTATTTTTTATTTTTATAAAACAGTAAAATTGTCCTTTTAATGAAATAAAATGTCAAAAATGTCCTTGTAACACCTAAGTTACTTCAAATTAATCGGAGATTATATGTTTCGTTTGAATCATATTGTCACACCCCAAAATTCAAGGTGATTTATAATGAAAATAAATAAGTTTAGGAAAAATAAACAATTTTTCAACTTTCTTCTTCACAAAAAGTAATAATAAAGTTCAAAAGAACAACAGAGCTCTATACGTCTCTCAAAAATAACAATCCAGAATCCCAATACAATAACTCAAGTACAATCGAAATCCAAAATACAATACATGATTGCTTAAAATGCTAACTTAATATCTACTAATAAACATATAACTCATATCCAGCGAGTTTAAGCTATGTCTTCGTGTTCAAATCTAAACTTGCAAGGCCTAGTGGGGTGTGAGCTTGCGCTCAGCAGTCCGGAACATTTAAATGCAACATATAGTATATAAAACAAAATATAGGCATGATAACAAAAGTAAACCACAATGCACATGATAGATTGACTTTTACTTCAATGCTATAACTTTCTTCTTATTCCTTTATTCGAGTCCCTAGTCATTTATTCTGTTCACTGCCATACAATCTTATTATCTTTTACATCTTTTCCAAATTCACATTTTCTTACTCATTGTCATACATTAATTTGGAAAAACAATGGCTTTCGGAGCTATAATCCATGGTGCCATCTACCAACCTCGTTTTCAGAATTTTCATTTGTGGTACGAGTGAACCAACACGCCTCTAAGTACACTAAACACATTTGGCCAAGACTCAATTCTGAGCTTTTTACCCGACAAAGGAACAATCCTTACTTACTTACATCCCCATCTTGTTAATAATTTGCAGTTTTTAATATTATCTTATCCATGATAGTTCATCTCTACCAGATGTTATAATATCGCATAATTCTCATTAAACCTCTAAAATGAGTATTCTCATTCTCTCAACATGAGTTATATGACTCAATGTAATTCATGCCTCAATGATTAATATATCACAATCATCATAATCCAATAGCTCAATGCGTCATAAAGATAATAGTATCATTCAAATAATGTATCTCACGAGTAACAGTAATCATACGTTACATGGTATTTTAATCATAAATAATAATTATGTTCTCTAACTCATATAGAATGAGATAATAAGATTAATCTTCACAACCAGTGAAAGAACATGTAACAATTGATCACTATATCAATTTTGAGCACACAGCAAGTACTAAAGATATCAAACAATATCATTTTGTATAAATAAAATGTAAAATATCTTTCAACCAGATTCAATATGTTGGATCTTTAACAATTATTATCAAGAACAACATATTAAAATTTCATAATAATCCGATCAAGTTTGACCATCGGACTACCTAAACTGCTACTTTGACCATTCATTAGCTACCATTCTAAATCATAATATTATGATCAGAATATGATCAAAGTAATATTAAAATGGTTTAAGCTCATCGAAAATACTAAGGTAAGGTGTTTCACGAAATCAGATTTATGCAGAGTACTTAAGGGTGCATCATAACTAGCATGGGTACACCAACACAAGAATTTCTGCTCAGTCACCATCTACAGTCAGCCGAGAGACCCCGCTCTCTCCCTCAAAATCTGATTCTTTCTCTAAAAATCTCAGCCCTTCTCTTTTGCTTTCTTCTTTTCTTTTATTTATTTTTTTTTTTTTTCCTTATCTCTCTATCTTTCCCCTCTTCTTTCTTCCCTTTCTTTCCTCTCTTTTCTCAGTCTTTTTCTCATTTTTTAGACCCATTACAGGTTCGTCCAACCACACCCACCTGAATCTATATATGCACATATCTGTAGACGTATATAACCACCTGTAACATCAATGCCAAAACTGCTATGCATCAAAATCCAACACCCTTCCCTTCTAAACCCACGGTTAGCCAAGGCAACCACCTAGCCTTCCAAACCAACTGTTATTTCAACCCCAGATTTATTGGGCAAATGCATACACATAGCCAAATGTTTTTCGACATTGGTCACTCATGCACACGACACTACCATCGCCGAACCAATTCGACAAACCGGTGGCCCTCCTCTTCTTGCTATCGGAAAAACTAACCCAAACCAAAATCTGAAAGATCCATTGGCTGAACATTATTTCCGCTCTCTTATTGTTATTTTCTTCTTGCCATCCTAAGGAAAACTCTACACACACACACACACATATATATCTTCTTACAGTCACAACAAGACACACAAGCAAATATTTACATATTTTCATTGTACACAGTGGTGGCCTTCTACACAAATCTGGCCGCACACCCAACCCACAAACACGCCCAGTTTCCTCCTCCCACAACCTCTCTCTCTTTAACCCTTACCATCCACATATATATATACACATCTATATATATTTTATTTACACGGCATGACCCAACAACTCAAGCCTACTGATTTTACTTTATCTAATCTTTCCTTCTCTTCCCCGTGATTCCATTAGAGTTATTCCATGGCATGATCTATAACCACAACCACACATTCAAATACATATAACCAAGCATCTAGGTTTGATAATACATATTCTGCAAGTACAATAGATAAAAGAGTTTCTTTCTAACATCCAACAACACTAAAAGCATAAAGAAGCATCAAAGAATACGTATGATGAATGCTCCATCACCCTACCTCTGAGCAGCCGGAGAAATCGCCGAAAACTACAGGCATGCAAAAGTCCTCTCCGTCGAGTTGCTATTGAAAGAACCCAGTCTCCTTTCTCTAAGTAGGCTGCCAATTAATGCCTCTCGGGTCTCTCTTTGTTTTCTCTATATACCTATAAAACCCTAATTATTCCTCCCTCAGTATTCCACACCACCTTTTCCATATTATCTCCACAACATATCTCTTCACGCTTCGTTTGTAATTTAGATTGTTAGTGAAAAAAAATATATAATGAAAAAGTAAATAAAAATAAAGAGTATTTTTATTCTTGTTTTTCTTCACATTTTTCTTTTTTTTTGCTTTTCCTACCAAAAATCCGAACTCCAAGTGAAGCGTAAATCAAAATTTCAAAATTCAAAAGACTGATTATAAGCCTACACGGTTGGGTCTCTGGGTATTTTACCGTATCTAAATTTTCCATCATAAATTACGATTATACCAACCTGAGAATTTATAAAATGGCAATTATCCCGTTGATAAATAATTTCTAAGCACTCAAAAGAAAATTATATAATAATAAATTTAAACATGATACAAAAATTTATGAGAAAAAATTATATTGATTCAGGAAAATCGGAATTTCACACATATGGGAATTATGTGATTTTTGTTAAAGAGATAAGGGATAAAGTGTAATTACCCTAAATATAAAACAACTAATAAGGTGTTTATAATAAAACTTTATTACAAATATTGAAAGAACCCACTCTCCTTCTTTCTCTCAGTAGGCTGCCAATTAATACCTCTTGGGTCTCTCTTTGTTTTCTCTATATACCTATAAAACCCTAATTATTCCTCCCTTAGTATCCACACCAGCTTTTCCACATATATCCACAACATATCTCTTAACGCTTCACTTGGAATTGGTGAAAAAAGAAAAATATGATGGAAAAGTGAACAAAAATAAAAAGTATTTTTGTTCTTTTTTCCTTCACATTTTTTTCTTGCTTTTCTTACTAAAAATCCAAGTTCCAAGCAAAGTGTAAATCAAAATTTTAAAATTCAAAAGACTGACTATAAACCTACACGGTTGGGTCTCTAGGTATTTTACTGTATCTAAATTTTCCATCATAAAATTATGATTATACCAACCTGAGAATTTATAAAATGACAATTATCCTGCTAATAAATAATTTCTAAGCACTCAAAAGAAAATTGTATAATAATAAATTTAAACATGATACAAAAATTGGTGAGAAAAAATTATATTGATTCAGGAAAATCAGAATTTCACACATATTGGAATTATGTGATTTTTGTTAAAGAGATGAGGCGTAAAGTATAATTACCCTAAATATAAAATAGCTAATAAGATGTTTATAATAAAACTTTATTACAAATATTTAAATAGTAAAATAAATTATTAAATACTTTCATAATTAAATAAACTATTTAAATAATATTTAGAAAAACATGTAAGAACAATTATATATTATTAAAAATAAGTTTGAGAGTACAAAAAATAGTAGAGATTATAAAAACGCATTTTGAGAAAGTTTTCTCAAGAGTTTCGTACAAGTTTTTTTTTTTTTTTTTTTTTTTGAACAGTAAAACAGAATATATTAGAACAATAATACCAGATACAACAAGAGGAGGGAAATCTACAAGCTGAGCTTGACAGAAAAACCAACCCCAACCCAAGTGGAGTTGATAAGGGTTCAACAGCCACCAGCCAAGATTACAATAGCAGAGATGCTTTCAAAGTTTTGACACCATCAATGCAGTAAAAGAAGCTATCTGAATTTCGAACCCCCATTCTAATCCTTGCTTTAATCCATCCCAACACTTGCAGTTTTACTGTTTCCACTATGTCCTCCCAAGATGATTCCTTTTGATTAAAGCATGCATCATTCCGAGCAAGCCAAATAGACCATAAAGTTGCCTGTCACAGACAATCCCAGATTGATTTTCCCAGGTTTGCATTGTTTGAGTAAGACCACCAGTCTAGGAGCTCCAGAACAGTACCAGGACAGATCCATTCAACACCCCACCATTTTAAAATACTGCTCCAAGCTAACCAGGAGACTCTACAACGGAGTAACAGGTGATTAGCATCCTCTAACTCCAACCTACGCAATCCACATAAAACACTGTCATTTGGCTGTAAGATCTTCCTCTTGCTCAGAAGCATTCTTGTCTTAATTCTCTATTGAGATGCTAGCCAGTAAAATAACTGAACTTTAATTGGAGCCCAAGTCTTCCAAATAGATTCCAGCAAGGGTTGATCCTGATAAGAAGCTCCTTCCACTGTAGAGTAGAAGGATTTGACTATAAAGATACTATCCTGATGACCTTTCCATACCATAAAGTCTTTGCCTTCAGCAGATAAGTATACACTCTCAATGATTTCCAATAACTCATTCAGATTATCCTGTTCCCATGATAGAAGACCTCTTCTGAATGTTAAATTCCAATTGCCAAGTGACCCCAAGACCTAATTTACTCCTGCCTCAACCTGATTCGAAATCCTATACAATCTAGGAAACTTGTACCTAAGTATCAGACCATTTGCCCAAGGATCATTCCAAAGAATAGCTAAAGATCCATCCCTGATGCAGACAATTAAGTTATCCAACAATACCTTTTTAAAGGGCTGCTGGTCCTCCAATGGCATAGTAATATCCTTCAACAAAACAGAGTATCCATTCCCAACCTCCCATGGAAGAGTCCTTAAAGGATTAAACTTATATTTGCAACATAAGACTCTCCTCCAAAGAGCATTCCTGTCATTTGCAAATTTCCACCACCATTTGGCTAATAAAGACATGTTCATTACCTTGATAGGGGTCAACCCTAACCCCCCTTTCCTTTTAGAAACTGTAACTTTTTCCCATTTCATACAATGTATAGCTTTTTGGTTCTCCCTGCCTCCCCAAAGAAATCTTCTCTACATTTTTCCAATCTCTTTACATACTTCCACTGGAGCTCTGTACAAAGATAAGTAATACATAGGCAAGTTTACTAGAGTGGACTTAATCAAAGTTAATAATCCCCTCCTCCCCCCCCCCCCCCCCCCCCCCCCCCCCCCAAAAACCATAGACAAGTAATTTCTCTTCCACAAGGCCAATTGTTTTCTAATTCTATCAAGCACTTCCTTCCAAAAACTAATCCTTCTAGGATTAGCTCCCAGCTTCAACCCCAGATATGTAATTGGTAGCTTCTGTATTTTGCACCCAAGAACATTCACCACTCTTGATAACTTTTCCTCTGACACGCCCACTCCACTAGCTGCTGATTTTTGGAAATTTATCTTGAGTCCTGATAGAAGCTCAAAACACTTGAGCATTCTTTTTAGATTCCTAATTTATGATAAATCAGCTGTGCTAAACAGAAGTGTAACATCTGCAAATTGCAAATGTGAAATGACAAATTCATTGTTCCCAAGAATACAACCCTTAATCAGCCCCAATTCTCTAGCTCTTGATAGTAAAATGTTTAAACCTTCTCCAGCTATAATGAACAGAAAAGGAGAAAGTGAATCCCCTTGTCTAAGTCCTTTTGTCATACCACATTCCTTAGTTGGAGAGCAATTCAAAAGAACAGACACGTAAGCTAATGACAGGCATTCTCTTATCCAACTTGACCATTTTTTCCCAAACCCCATCTTCCCCGTTATATTAAAAAAGAAATTCCAATTAACAGAGTCAAAGGCTTTTTCAAAATCAAGTTTAATAACAATATCTTCCTTCTTTTTTCCCTTCCAATCATCTATAACTTCATTTACTATCAAAACTCCATCCAAAATTTGTCTACCCCTAACATAAGCTATTTGATTTTCTGATATGATTCCACCTAAGACCTTCCTTAATCTAATGGAGAGAGTCCTGGATAGAATTTTGTAAAGAGAGGAGATCAATGAAATTGGTCTATAGCTTGATAAAGATTCAGGGCAATCAACCTTAGGTATAAGGCAATAAAGGAAGAATTGATACCTCTAGGTAGCTTCCCATTCCTATGAAACTTCTTAAAGAAACTTATAATGTCAGCTTTTGCCACATTCCAGTACTTTTTTCAAAAACTAAGCTTGAAGCCACCAAGGCCTGGAGCTTTACATCCATTGTAGCTGACTATTGCACGCCAGATTTCTGATTCTTCAAACTGACCTTCCAATAACTGATTCAGATCGGGACATGGGGACTTTAACAAACATCCTTCCAAACATGGCCTCTCAATGTAATTTTCCTTGAATCTATCTACAAAGTGATTAAAGACTACCTCCTTGATTTGTTGTGGATTAGAGACCACCACTCCATTTTCCACCAATTGCCCAATGTAATTCCTCCTGCATCGTGCCTTTATTGAAGCATGAAAAAATTTTGAATTTTTATTCCCATGCTGGAGCCACAATCTTCTGGATTTTTGTCTCAACACTGCCTCCTCTCTTATGTAATGCTTCCGTAACAGATGTTTAACATGTCTTCTCCTCTGTATCATATCCATAGACAAGTCCCTTACCTCACCCTTCAGATCCATATCATGCAATTTCCGCTCTAGTTTTTTAGATTTTGACTCCCATGATGTTACTTTAGCTTTGTGCCAGAGCTTAATTTCATACTTCAAAGCCTTAATCTTTTTCACTAATCTGAATGCTGACCATCCTTCAATCATAGTGTTTGCCCATACTTTCTTTACCAAGGAATTGAAAGAATTTTTATTGAACCAAGCTTCAAAAACTTTGAAGGGTTTGGGCCCCCAATCCTGCTCTTCATCTGTCAATAGGATAGGTGAGTGATCTGACAACATTCTCTGTAGCCCCCATTGAGAGTAGCTAAACCTCCTAAACCAATCATTACACAACAGAAACCTATCAAGCCTAGACCAAATTTCATCACTTTGCAAATTTGACCAAGTATAAGTCCTTCCAGCCATTGGAATGTCCTACAGACCTGCATCCTTTGAGAAGCTGATGAATTGCCTCATTGATTTTGAAATCCTGTTGCAAGATGATCTCTCCCCTATCCTGAGGATCTCATTAAAATCTCCACACACACACCAAGGCAGATCCCAATTTGATCTCAGACTTAATGATTTTGACCATAGAATATCTCTGTCCTCCTCCCCATTTGGAGCATGAATGTTGACTATTACACGTCTGCAACCTTTCATAATAGCTCCAACCATTAGAATATAGTGCTTTTCTTTCACTATGGATTCCAGACTAAGAAAGTCTCTTTAAAATATATTAGAGTTTCTCAAACATTTCAAAAATGTTTGTTTCTCTTAAAATTTCATGAGTTTTATTTATGTTTCCGGTCTATGAGTAAATGAGTTTTTCCTTCAAAAAGAGTTGTTTAGTATCCATGGTTTGAAACATGCGAGTGTTAAACAATACTCAGAAACTCTAGCATAATTTAGTGAAACTTGTGTACATATAGGGAACTAATTTCATTTGAAAACATTTTCCCTAACAGAGAAATTTTGAGAAAAACTTTAAAAAAAACGTTTCAGATGCAGTTCAAAAATTCTAGCATAATTTAAAAATACTTGTCAAAAACTTTATTAAAAAAAATATCAAAACTTCATAAAAATACACTTCTCATAATTGCTACTATTTTTTGAGTTCTCAAATATTAATTTTTTGACAATAATATATTATCATTCGTTGTGAATAAATTTCATTATAATAATCCTATTCATCTTGTATCATCTACTGTTTATATTGGCAACTCTGCCCAGGATCCTTCATTTGGTTGCCAAAAACAACCGTAAACTTTGAACCTGCTCCACCTAAAAAAATGAAAGTAGGAAATATACTTGGTTGGAGTTTCCCTTCTTTTTTTTTTTGGTTTTTCCTTTTTTTTTTGTTTCAGCCCACATCCGCCCTACAAATGCCATCATTGCCGCAACAGCATCAGCAAAATTGTGAGATCTCAAATTTTCTTTGCCTAATTTTTCTCAGGAATCAACTGGAACGAGGGAGAAAATCCCAAGGCAATCTCTTTCAGTAAAAGCACCGTGTCACCCAATGATCAATTGGGCTAATAACAGTCCACTACTTTCAGAGGCCATCTACCACTTCTATGAGAAAGAGATTTTGAGAAATGGAAACTTGGAATACAAAAGCAGGCACACATACAAATGTATATAATATGAAAAGGTGTCAACGGCCATCTCTCTCTCCCTCTCTCTCTCTGTGTATGCTGTTTGAGCCGATCTATAAGGATTTCACTCCCATGTGTTATCAGTAATAGCGGGCACTGGTATTGTTGTAAACACGGCCCTCAGGAAAGGGAACCCTTGCCTCCGTTCCTTGATTTCCCCCACCCCCAAGAAATGGAGCTCTCTCCCTGTAGGACTCGTATTGACCAGCGGCATAAGCGCGGTGTGCTTCTGTGGCTGCAGCCCCACTATAGCCACGAGGGTCAATTGGTCCCGGGTTGGTAGGATGGCGGTTCAATCCAGCTGGCTGATACTGATGCAGCCGTGCCTCTGCCTCCCTAAGAAGAAACTCTTCTCTTCGTTTGGCTTGCAGGGCTCGAAGTGCTGACAGTTTGTCCTGATACTGGGTTTTTATCCCTGTTATTTTCTGAAAACAAAAATAGACAAAATGTTAAATTCAAGAATAAGAATAGGAAGCTCACCCAGCTAAGAGATTGTATTTGTATACCATCTTCACCCCTCTTACCTGGAACGGGTCACAGACTTGGAGCATTGTTTGGAGGTGAGGAGGGATTGGATATGAAGGCCAAGCACACACTAATAGACATATATTCGACTGATCAATCTTTTGGCCCACTCGGACTGTAAAACATGTTGATTATTCACTTCAAAATTATGTCTAGTGCAGGTATTTGAACTGTGAACAGTGATGGTTAGTTCACCCTATTGGGTTGCTACCATTTCAATTGGTTGAGAAAATCAACAATAATTTTCCCAAAAAAGCTAAATCTACATCTACTAAAATATTTCTACGAAATCAGTCATAAAAAATGGAAAGTCGAAGAGAACTGAAAAAGCTAATTAATTTTCCCCACAGTACAAACTAACCTCCCTGTGCCAAGCATTTTCTGCATCCTCTGCATCACTCTGTTCCCTTTCTAGTTTTATAATTTCATCCAGGAACTTCTGCTCAAGACTTTCAAAAGACAACGGTGAAAGTTTGTCTTCATACCCAATTTCCATGTCTTGCTCATGGGTCCGTAATCTTGCTTCCTTGGTTCTCTCTAAATCCACATTAGGATCGGGCATCTGTCCCTGGTAAAGTAATCTAGTTGCATTGCCTCCCTGACCTGCTTCAAAAAAATATAGAAAAATAGGATATTATTTATCGCACATATTGTATTGAAATGATTTGTACAGTTTCTGTTCACTAAAATACTTGCAAGGATAATCATGGCAAACAACACATGCTTCTGCAACCATTTCTTATGAGCCACCTGGCTAAAACAAGCAACAAAATAAAGATATCGAGGCCATAGTTGTCAATCTCACATCGGCCACTGCACCGTTTTTGTCTTTGGGATAATAAATACCGGTACCAGACTATAACAGCGCACTGTATCAGGGTTTGCCGCTATAAATGTTATATATTTATGTAAAAATATATATATACATATACTGTCACACCCCAAAATTCGGGGGTGATTTATAGTAAAAGAATAACTCATTTGGGAAACATAAACCAAATTTCCAATATTGTAAAAATAATAAAGTCCAATTTTAATAAACAGTCCAAGAAGGTACAATAGAGCAACTACACATCACTCTACTAATAAAAATCTGAATCCTAAAATTCCCAAGTACAACCAGACTATAGAATAAAATACAAGATTTTTCTCACAATGCTAATACTGCATAATACATTAAAAGTCTTGACTAATATCCAGCTTATCAAAAACATCTGTATTCATGTTCAAACCCAAACCTGAACAAGTCTTGTGGGGTGTGAGTTTACGCCTAGTAGTCCGAAAACATCCAACATATAACATGTAGCATCCAAAGCAAGATATAGGCATGATAACAATACTAAACTGCAACACAATATGAATACAATGCTATGGTAAACTCATTTTCACTTCAATGCAATATGATCTTCTTATTCCAACCATTTATTCCATTTAATACCATACAATTCTGTTATCCAATTCACCGTTCCAATTTTCACATTTTCTTACTCATCGTCATATATTAATTCTTTGAGGAAAACAATGGCTTTTGAAACTCTAATCCATGGTGCCATCCACCAACCCAATTTCTAGAACTTTCATCTGTGGTACGAGTGGACTAGCACATCTTTGAGAACGCTAAATACACTTGGCCAAGACTCGATTTCAAGCTTTTCACCTAAGGGAGAAACAATCCCTACTTGTTTACGTCCCCTTATTATTTCACAGTTTTTAATATTATCTTAATCATGATAGTCCATCTTACCCAGATGTTACAATATCACATAACTCACGTTTAACCTCTAAAATTTGTATTCTCATTATCTCCTCATGAGTTATGCAACTCAATGTAATACATGTCTCAATGATCATTATGTTCAAGACAATCACAATGTCACAACTCAGTGCATCATCAATGATAACAATATTATTCAAATAATGTATCTCATCAATACCAGCAATTATGCATTACACCACATTTTAATCATAAACGGAAATAAGCAAGTTGAGTAAATCATGTAGAACGAGATAATATAATCAACTTTCAGAACCAGTAAAATAATAGACATCAACTCGTCACTATAAAAATTTCTGATACAGCACTTGTACTTAAAATGCCAAACAATATCATTTTATGCAGATAACATATAGAATCTTGTTCTATCAGGTACAATCCGTTGGATCATTAAATTTTATCAGTAAGATCACTAAACTGCTATCCTGACCATTCATTCATTTACCCATTCTAGATCACTAATCTATGCTCAAAATTAAATCAAACTAACATCATAAATGATTCAGCACATTGAAAAACCTAGGGTATGGTGTTTTGATCAGTTCCAAATCAGTGCAAAAAGGGTCCCGATTAAGTGAGGGTGTAGTGTAGCTATAATAGACTCACCCACACAGGATAACATCTTATGCTCTCTTCCAATTCCTACTGACCAAATTGTCTCTCTCTCTCTCAAGGCTTTGGGTTTCTCTCTCTAAGAGAGAAGACCCACTTCTTCCTACTCCCTTCTTCTCTTTCCTTCTCTTTCTTGATTCTATTATAAACCCACCACAAACCCCTATTTATGTATGTATGTATTTATATACAAATACAATCTTTCAAGCATCCATCCACAACTACCAGCTCACACACCCACTTCGGCACATGCTCACACACTACACATCAGTATCCCCATATTGCCATCATCACACGCACACACAATACTTATGCCCATTACACCCGCACATACAAGACCCACCGTCCATTCACACAAAACCCAAGCTATCTCCATAGGTATATCTACATATATGTATATATGTCAATTCATAGGTAATAAGAAAGCAATCAAGGAAAAGGTCAGTTGTCCATCCTCTACGTCTTCTCTTTCTTCTACAATAAACCAGAACCACCCACAAGCCTATTGCAAAAACTGCCCTAGCACTGAAAATCACTGCTGCTCACGGGAACCCTCTCGCTCTCTACCCATGTATGTTTCTTCTTACCTATACATATGTATATACAACCAAGGTTTGACAGATCAAATGGCATAGGCAACAACCCTGGTTCTCCCCAAACAGCCTTCAAACATGGATAACTCACCTAAACAACCGCCACACACTAGGCAGCCATGGCTGCCCTTATAAATCCAAGAAACCCCCCCCTCACATGGATAAACAATGCACCCACTCACCAGAATTTATTTTCAGGCCAACATGCCCAATAAACATAATATACAAGTCAAACAAAAAGCATTAAACGAGGTGCATTAAGAGAGAATCTATTACCAAACATAACTAGATAATACATAAGCAATTATTCATGAACAAATACATAGATGTCCATCACCCTACCGAGTCAAATCGTTGCCGGAAAGCTCGACGGAAAAAATCCACAGAAAAGTTTTGCACCATCTCTCTGGGCAGTGGCAGCCGTAGCCCAATCTCTCTCGTCTCTCGGGTCTCTCTTCCCAAAACCCAAATCCAAAATCCCTTCTCACATATAAACACAAATATATATATATATATATATATGACAAGCCCCACAAAACCCTAACATTTAATTAGGTCTAACAAATTACAATAATATCCAAATTTGACCCTAATAAAATTACCATTATACCAACACAGAAGTAAAAAGTTTCAAACTTCACCCGAATGATAAATAATGTCAAGTGCACTAAAATAATTGTACAATAATAAATTTAAACTTGTTACAAAGATTTAAGAGAGAAATAATGATTCAATAAAATATTGAGGTTTCACATATACTATAAATGTATAAAATAAAATTTCATTATAGCAAAACATACACAAGTTATAAGTAGTTTAAAAAGTCTTCAAAACAGTACATTATAAGTTTCAAGTATGTTAACAAGACTTAAAACACATACTTATTGTCTATTACATTCCAACAAAGGTATAAGTATTTTGATATAACAAATCGCCACCAAAAAGGTCCTAGCTATCGTTGTGTGTGTATATATATTCTAAATATCGAAATCACTAATATTAAAAATTTAAAAGCACCAAAATAAAATAACTAATATAAAATACAATGATAAATTAGAAATAGGATAAAAAACCAAACTGTCCAGTACATTTCGGTATGGACCAGTACAGGCCAGTAAGTTAACCGGTGCAGTGTTTAAACCTCTTTGCACCATATACGCACGGATGTGGTGCGTACTGGCCGGTGCAGTGCGAGATTAACAATTATGATCTAGACAGTGCAATTTAAATTTATCTATCATTACTAATCTGCTTTCAAAGACGAAATTCACACAGGCGACAATAGTGACACCCAAAAATGGTGAGCACCCTATAAGGGAAAAGGCCTGCTCCCAAAACCACATGCTTGAGAAGGAAAACTACCATTCTTATGAAGGTAGAAGCAACTGCTTAAAATACACCTTTTTAGCTTCTAGGGCCCATTTCTTAGTACCAGGTCCCTTTTACTAACTGGAGGCAGCTGCTTCTATTTTTGCTCTGTTCCTTAATTTTGCACATTTTCTCTAATTGTGCTTTAGAAAACTAAACCAACACACCTCTAGCCCCGGCACACTTCCAAATTGCTTGAAGCACGTTTTTTATTTATTATAAGTAGCAGTAGCTTTTAGTTTTTAGCTGATGAATTTCTGCAATTATTAACAATGAGACGATTACTTGATAGCAAAGCCAAACCAAAGTCTTAACCACTTTCAATGGTAACAGTAAATCATAAATCTGGGGATATAAACTATAGAGCCCAGAAACAATACTTGCCTTCAGCGTATAGGTGAGCTGCTGATGTTGGATTCAATACTCTTGGTGCATCTCTATCCCACTGCCACTGCCCCTCTGCTATTGAGGGCGCAAATGGATGCTCTTTCTCGGCAGGAACAGAGTCTGGCCTCCCTGGAAAATTACCCATTCCAGCATTTTGTTGTATTCTCTTAGTGTCTATCTGCTGTAATTGAGCAGTAGCATATGGATTGATGATGCGATCAGCATAAGATGCCTGCCTTTCCATCTTCCCTGTGTAATCAAAATCAAATGTTCAACCCAACTAACAGTAAAACAGCCAAAACAACAAAATGCAATTGACAAAAGTTAACAAGGGCAATGCCGCACATACTGGATTTGGCTACTATGTAATGGAATACAAAAAAGAACACATGCAACACATTCAAACTCAATTTATTTTTATTTTTTTTTGTATGTCAAAATAATAAGGCAAAAAAACAAAATAATGGGCAGCATACTAAACTCTGGTAGACACGCAAAAGCACAACTGAAATTAGGTAAAAATGAGAGAATACTCATAACAATATACAAAAGTAGCATGAGAAACAAAGAGCCATGACAACTTTTAGCAACTAAGCAATTTAGGGTCCTAAAACTGAAATCCCAAATGTGAGTTTTTTATTTTCCATCTGCACATGAATACTTTTTGTACAGGGAAATCTGCACATCGCCTTTGTTATGACGCCCAACCCCTAATATGATAATCAGGGAAGTTGACTAGCCAGTAGCATTGCCATCAAAGGCATCACAAAACTGAAGTGTTGTGCACCTATCCAACAGCAGAAGCTTAACATAATATTCACAAATGGCTGTGCATTTCATTCCCATTCATCACAGCAAGTGCCCAAGTCCCAAGCTTTCATCTCATAATACAAAAACTTGATAAAAGCAGCCGTTGCAAAATTCTAGGCCATATATCATACATTTGTGTGTCTCAAAAGATGATTCATCAAGTTTCATAATTTTTAACTTATTTCTTCCAAAAAAAACAAAAAACATAGCATAGAACTTCAGTCATTTACACATAAGTAGAGTCACAAGCATAAACTCTAGGAAGCACGGACACTCTGCCAAAGGTGCCGTATGCATGTTAGACACGGACACCCATCGGACACGCATTGGACATGTATCCTACACACCTGATAGCGCGTCCAATTTTTTTTTATTTCAAACACTCCGTAGACATGGCATCGGACACGCATGTCTACTTTTAGACACTTTGTAGACAGGGCGGGGGTTCAAGTGAGAATATAAAAAATTAAAAATGAGATATTTTTTGTAATTTTAAAACTTGAATAAGAAAAATAAAAAAAAATAATAATAATCACTTCGTTGATTATGAAATAGAGAGAGAGAGAGAGAGAGAGAGAGAGACAACGAAGAAGAAGAAGAAGAAGTTGCTGCAGCAGAAGACGAAGAAGAAAAAGCTGTGAAGAAGAGGAAGCAGCAGAAGAAGAAGAAGAAGAAGAAGAATTACTTGAGTGATCTTCTAAAATCCATCTCTCCTTGAAGGTGATTCTGAAACCCTAACTTTTTCTGGGTGTTGATTCTATTTCTGGATGATGATTCTAAAACTCTAGTTGCATAATCCATCTGAACTTGCTATGAATTTCTGCTTCCTTCACACACTTAATGGTTTCTAGGTGTTCAATTTATTTTTGCTCATCCTTTTGATTCTCATATCTGATGCTCTGCTCAACTATGTTTTCTGATTTTATTTATGAGTATTGATTATTTCTGGGTTGATTATTTCAGGGTATTGATTTTATTTATGAATTTCTAATTTTATTTTTGCTCTTCCTTCTGATTCTCATATCTGCTAGCTTTGCTTGTTTTTTATTATAGAATCACTATGATTCTGAAACCACCTTATTTCTGAGTAATCCATCTCTGCATAAATTTCTAAAATTTATGCATAAATCACCTTGATTTTGAAACCCTAGTTGCTGTTGAGCTGCATAATTCATCTCCGCATAAATTTCTGAGTGCTATTTAAATTTTTTTTTGGCATAATCCATCTCTAAATATTGCATAAATTTCTGAGTAATTGATGAATTGTAATGACAGATTAATAATTTTTGGTTTAACTTGTGGGTTCATGGAAAAATATTGTGCTGTATGATATGTTGGTTTAAACCTAATCATTTTTTTATGGATTGAGGGGTTGATAATTAAGTTAAGGAAGACATGATTCTTTAATTTTAAGTAGTGTTATCTTGTATCTTTTATTAGATTTGAATAATGTATTTATATATATATGACATATAAAAAATATTTTAAAATTATATATTTTTGCCATGTTCTCACTGTGTCCGTGTCCTGTATTTTTTGAAAGTTGCCGATACGGCATGTCCGTGTCGTGTCGTGTCGTATCCATTTCCCGTGTCCATGTCAGTGCTTCTTATTATAAACTTCATCCCTTCAAAAAATGTAAACAAAATGGAGGTGAGCTAACAAGCTCAGTCAATAATAAGGACACGGGAGTATGAATATACCATAGTCACATTGTAATCCAAAAGCATTAGATGCTTAGTTGAACGATTGTAATTAAAACATATTGGATGCTAATAACATATGAAGTTGGAATAAATTACAAGTCTTTAAAACAGATCATAAAGTGCCCATGTTATCCACTAAACAGGAATACCCGTAGCTTTATCCACGTGGTTGCAGGTACATGGGTCCACATGCCCATCTCACCCTCACGTGGCAAACTCTACAGAACCTCACAAGGGTGCGCTCGGGCCTCCTCCCTCAACAGGATCTCCTTTCGAGCGCACCAAACCTCCACTCCATGAGCAAGGCTCTCCTGCACACCAAACCTCCACTTCATAGCAAGGCTCCCCATTAGCGAGGCTCTCCTGCTAAGCGCACCAGACCTTCACTCCATGAGCAAGGCTCTCCTTCTATGAGCTCAGCACCCCCCTTGGCTCAACCGAGCAACCCTCCACCAAGAGCCTTTCTCACCCCACACTCGAGACCCTTACCACCCCCCCACCCCCCACCCCCACCCCTACCCCTACCCCTACCCCTACGGGGCTCAAGGAAGTGCGCTCCACTCCCTAAGATTCACGCCCCAAGGAATGCTCCGCCCAGGACCACACGAGACATCCTCAAACTAGGTGGAGCGCACCCTAGGACTCACAGGACTCACACCCTAAGGGGTGCTCCGCCCATGATCACTCAAGACATCCTCAATCTAGGTTGGGAGCAGGACCCCCTCAGGTCACCCTCGCATGACACCATCAAGGACTTGTGGTCTTGTGGTTTAAATACTAGAATTGAGGGTTCAGCGCTACAGAGGTTGCAAGCTCTGCCACTAGGCTGTCGAGCAAAAGAGGATGAACCACCTATCCCGTCACAGGTGAACCCTCCCTCCCAAGTCTGGCCCTCCTATAAATAGGAGGTCTCCACCTCCATGCTCAAATATGAAGATCCTCCCTCATTAAGCTCATTGGCTCCCCACTGCTACTCTCTCTTTACCTAGAATCATCTCAGCTATCTCTCTTTTCCACCTCCGATGATCTCCACCATTGCAATGCCCACCATGAACTTCCCAAAGGGGCCCACTATGTCATGTTGTACATTCCATTGTCCACATTGGTGAATCAAAACCACACAAGGTGGTAGGGAATGTCTCCACGAATCGGTGTACTTCAAGTCTCCCGATCCAGGACCTCTTGAAGACAACACATAATATCTTTTTGACTTAAAAAAAGGACAACCCATCATGAGGTTCCCACCACTGCGGGGTTAAGAGAGGATCAGGTGTATGCAGGCTTGTCCCAACTTACGAAGAGAGTGTTCCCTGTTTCGAACCTTTGCTGCCCAAGTTACAATAGTATAACTTTATCGTTGCGTCAAGGCCCTCCCTTTGCTCTTTAAACAATACATATACATACATGCTTGTGGGTTTCTGAATCGTATAAAGCAAATAACGTTTAAATTGAAGATTTATAGTTGCATTGTATTTGTAATGTAAATAAGAGAAGACTTTTAAGTAAAACACAATTTGAAAACTTGTTCCAAGTTCCTCATTACTCACCTCATGCCTTAATTGTTTTGAATTCTCATCTTACAGTGTTCATACACAAAAAGAGAGCATACAATATATTCACATATTACAAAACATTATTTTTTATTTTTTATTTTTTTTGTTTCTTAAAGTGCATTCTTAAAAACAATGGCTCGCTCAGGCAGCCTCTCCACCATGCAACACTGGACCACTCACTCGAGTAGCCTACCTAGTGGCCCTTCTAGTGAGCAACATTGGAGCACCTCGCTCAAGCAACCTATCCAGCGAGCTATACTGGACCAATTCGCTCAAGCAGCCCATCTAGCAGCTATGTTGGTTTGACAACCTAGGCTTGAATCAATGAGTGTCCTATCTTGGTCATAACCTATGTTAGTTAGAATACAGACTGTTCCAGCACGGAAACGAGAGCATGATACGTCACATGCCTTAAAATGTGGTATGCTATGAGTAGACTTACATAAATCATACTATAACAATTTAAGATACTTCCAGAGTAATTTTCTTTTTGCAATTTACCTCTAATAAAATATTAGTCTTTTTTAAAAAAATAAATCATATAAAAACACACACTTATAGTAGCATTATGGCCCCTTTTTTTTTGTATATTGTTCTGCTAGAACTCTATTCTCCTCAAATTGTCATTTATTATATTTGAACTTTTTTTCCTCTTTAGGAAACCTTTAAGGTAATAAATAGGAATAAATTTTGGGATCGTATCAAATTGCTAAATTCATCATTTTGAAACCAAAGTGTAGCATATGTTGGAAGATCATTTAAAAAACATAAACCACTAGGTATTAGCATTTTCTGATAACACTGGTCATAACTTAGCTAGGTAACTCAAAATTCAATTCCAAGTTTTCAAGCCATAAATTAGACACGAGTAGTTCTAACATAATCTTGCACGAAAATATCATGAACTATCATAGAAATTCGCCTACATAGTTTCAATTTACACACAACTCTTTCATACCATTAGTCCAAGTCTATCTTCATCGATTCTCAATCTATGATAGTTATAGAAGAATTTCTATATGATTATTTGCATGAATTTCATACCTTTAATTGAGCTTGGTTGCAATCCAGTTAGAATGTTTTTTTCCCCTTTCTCTCTCACGCCCACACAATAGTACCAGCACAAGAAAGGAGAGCTCTATCTCTCTCCTGGCTATATTTCAAAAGACTATCAAGACACGTCTTGCAATTGAGGGGTGACGTGTCCCCTAAGCATGAGGTGGCACTCTCCCAACAAACTTAGTGGTGACTGGTGAATCATCCAACTCACAAGTAAGTGGATTACCTTAATTAATTATAGTCACATTTACTTAATTAATCATGCTTTGTCTTAATTAATGGAGGGAGCTTAATTAATCCTACTTAACTGTGATTAATCGCGATTATTAATTTCCACATAAAACTTAGGAACATAATTAACATTAATCTATGCTGATTAAGCACCTTCATTAAGCTATGTAAGTGTTAAGCGATGAAAACAAGTTTAGATCAAGCATGCATGAGGTGGTACTCTTGCAACAAACTTAGTGGTGAGTAATCCAACTCACTAGTAAGTGGATAACCATGAATTAAATATACTTAACGTTAATTAATCACAAATACTTAGCTAATTATGCTTAGTATTAATTGATCACGCTTGCCTTAATTAATCCTACTTAACCGTGATAAATCACGATTGATTTTCACACAAAACTTAGGAACATAATTAACATCAATCTATGTTGATTAAGCTATTTAAGTATATTAAGAGATAAAAATAAGTTTAGATCAAGCATCAACCCTCCCTATCCAAGTATCCGATAGCATGATATCTTCCTACATTCTTATACTCAAATCATGCTTCAACAAATAGCATATAAGCACAAACAATACAAGCACACACTTAACAAAGCATGAAACATGCTCACTTAAAGACATAAAATGCAAAAATAACATGTAGGAGTTACAAAGTGATACATAATACATAGAGTACTAAATCTCCCTTCCTTTAAAAAGTTTGGTCCTCCAAATTTGATATACCTCACAAGTCATATAAGGTAGGGCTATTTTTCATCTTCCCTTAAGTGGCCTCTTCAATAGAGTGATTCTGTCCCCAAACTTTCACAAGAGAAACACTCTTATTCCTCAAAACTTGTACTCGTCAATCCAAAATTTGAACCAGCTTTTCCACATAAGTCTTCTTGCACATCTACAGGATGATGATCGAACACGAGTAGGATCATGCATGTAGTATCTCAACGTAGAAACATGGAATATATTAAGAACATGAGAAAGTTTGGGTGGAAGAGTTAGTATGCAACCAGGCCAATCCTTTCAAGCACTACAAACCATAGTAGCCAATATGGAAAACGGAAGCAGGAAATGATACGGGAAATGAAAACATGAAACATGGCTTAAAAATATCATGGGAAATAAGAAACGTTAGCTGAAACAAAATTAAATAGGATATTCATAAAAAAAATTATTAAGAATTATAATACTTTCTTGATCAATTAAAATATTAATACTACACTCTTGATAGAAATTTATTTAAAAAAAACAATATATGTTATTTAAAAGATAAGATTTTTGAGGGCATAAAAAATACTAAAAATGATGGGAGGCGAGTTTCTAGGGAGTTTCCATAACCTTTTTAAGAGTTTCTGACAAGTTTATCTAAATTATGAGTTTCTAAAACATTTTCTAGAAGTTTCTTCTAAAATTTCATGAGAGTTTTATCTCTGTTCTGGAAACAAGTTTCCGGAAAAGTGAGTTTCCCCTCCTAAGGAGAGTTTCCTCATAACAATGCTTAGGCCCAATGTACCCCAAGCTTAGTTTAACTTTCTTACCAAATCAAATCACTCCTTTGGAAAGAGGAATTTTTAGGAAGACATGATCGCCAGCTTTTAATTCCCAATCTCTTCTCCTAACATTCACATATTTCTTTTGGCGACTTTGACTGTTTGAAGCCTTTGCCGTATTAATTAGATCTTGTTTGTAGCCATTTGCACAATTTCTCATCCTAAAAACTTCCTATCTCTTACCTCCATCCAGCAAACAGGAGATATACATTTCCTTCCATGAAGTGCTTCGTACGGTGCCATACCTATACCGGCCTAAAAGCTATTATTATAAGCAAACTCAAAAACAAATGTTCTTTGCATTTATTTTGAAAATAAAAAATGCTAAACCGAAACATATCCTCTAAAATCTAGTCACCCTTTCTGATTGTCCATTTCTCTGTGATGAAAAGAAGTGCTGAACTTTCAACTCTATTTCCATAGCCTTCTGTAAACTACTCCGAAATTTGGATACAAATTTGAGATCTTTCTCTGATACAATATAAAATGGTGCACCATGCAACCTGATGACCTCAACAAAGAGTACGACAAGTTTATCCAAAGAGTATGTAGTTTTCACAGCTAAGAGATGAGCAGATTTTGTAATCTATCAACAAGAAGTCATATAGAAGCACTAACTCAAACAGAAGGGGGCAGCCCCACAAAAAATTACATTGTGATTGGCTCCCATTTCCATTATTATATACATAAAGGTTGCAACAAATCGGTGACCTTTGTTGTACAGCTTTGACCTACTAACATTGTAAATAATGAGATACAAATTCCTCAATATCTTTCTTCATACTTGGCCACAAAAGGGCTCCTTAAGATCTTTATGCATCTTGATATTACCCAGATGTACTGCAAATCTTGAATTGCAAGCTACTTCCAGAATGTCTTTTAATTTCAAATACATTAGGAACACATTCTATTTTAGTTTAAGCACTCCATCCCGTACAAGGTGTCAGGTTCTCTCCCATTTGGTCACATCTTTTTCATAGGGATCATCCTGCTATTTCTGTTTCACAATCTCGAACAAAGTAGGTTCAATGATAATAGTAGTAAGCATAGCATTTGAATTTTGCAATAGAACTTCGATTCCTATATCCTCTAATTCATTAAGTAAAACCAGTGTCTAGTAACAAAACAAGCTAGGTTACTTGAGGATATTTTACTCAAGGCATCAATTGCCACATTAGCCACCTCCTTTACCGCATATTGAAATGCTTCAACCTCTTATGGTCTATAAAAATCACACAAGCAGCACACACAAATAATGGCACCATATTTTCAATGCAAATATGACGACTCGTAACAAAAATCATGAGTAGGGTAGTTCTTTTGATGTGGTATTAGTTGTCCAGAAGCATATGCAATTACTCCATCATTTTGCATCCACACGCATCCCAAACCTGTATGTGAAGAAGCATTCTAGGTAACAAAACCTTCAATCCTAGATGGAAGAGCTAGAATAGGTGCAAATACTAACTTGTTCTTCAGTTCTTGAAAGCTCTGTTGTCCTTCCTCTGTTAAACAGCATGTACTTCAGAGTTAACTATGTTAAAGGATTAACAATTCAAGAGAAATCCTTCACAAGACTTCTATAGTAACCTACAAAACCTATGAAACTACAAACTTCTACTACATTGGTGGGTCGTGGCCAATCTACAATTACTTCAATTTTGTGGGGATCAATTGTTATGCCTTCTTCATTGATAACATGGTCTAGAAATGATATACTTGCCAACAAGAATTCATACTTCCTCAGCTTGGTATACAAGTGATTATCCATCAAATTCTAAAGAGCTATCCTCAAATGTTGTTCCTGTTTTGCACACTTTTAGAATAGACTAGATTATCATTAACGAACACAATGATAAAGTCATCTAGATATCGTCTAAACACCCTGTTCATTACGTCCTTAAGTGTTGTTTGTGCATCATAGCCCCAAATAGCATAACCAAGAACTCATAATGACCATACCTTGTTCAAAAAGAGGTTTTCTCGATAACTGCAGTTTTAACTTTCAATTGGTGACACCCTGATCTCAGGTTAATCTTGAAAAATACTAGGCACCTTGTAACTAATCAAGCAAATTAACTATTCTTGGCAAATGAAACCATTCTTAAACTTTAAGTAATTCAATTCCTGATAATTAATACAAAATCTCATAGTCTAATCCTTTTTCTTTACAAAGAAAGTCGGAACACCTCATGGTGAAGCACTAGGTTGGATGTATCTCTTATCTAACAACTCTTGAAGTTGGGTTTTCAATCCTTTCAAACCGATTGGAGACATTTCATAACCCATGCTGAGTACCCAAAATAACATCACTAGAAAACTCAATTTCCCAATTCATTTAGAAACTAAGCAACTCATCAAAAAGTACATCAGGAACATCTCTTACAATAGGGATGTCCTTAAGAGATGGAGAGGAAAGTTATGTACTCATGACAATAAATAAGTAACCACTATTCCCTTTCCTAAGCAAACACTGTACTTGCATAGAAGAAATGAGACACAGAGGAGGTACCACACCAACTCCCTCAAAGACAAACCCTAAACATTTGGAAATTTGAAACAAGACTCTTTCATATACAGAGTCAATGGTAGTATGATTACTAGACAACCAGTCTATTCCCAAGGTGACATCAAAGCCATGAATCTCAAGAGGTAATAGATCAACTATTAATGTCACATCACCCACAAGAGTGTCACAAAACATGGAATCACCAGAAGACAAGGTTACAGTAAAATATAGTTTACTGGTTCACAAAGTTCACACAAACTTAAGGCAAATTGATATGAAACAAATGAATGTGTGAAAGCAGAGTTAATACGATACGAGCGGATCAACCATAAATAGGAAGTATACCTAATATAACCGAATCTGTGATTGAGGTGTCCCTAGCAACGAGTGCAAATTCCCTACCCTGCCTCCTTGGTTCTTCTTTCATGCTTTCAGACTTGAACATTGTTGGTTTTTGAACAGATACTAATGCAAAAGCACTTGGTGCAGAATCTTTCGCAACCTTTGGACAGTCTTTAACTAGATGTCCTGCTTGGTCACACCCAAAGCAAACTGGTGCAGAATCTTTTGCAACCCTTGGACAGTGTTTACGCTGATGTCCCGCTTGGCGACAGCGAAAACAAGCTCCACTCACTCGGGTACAGGGACCCCTATGCCATTTCTGACAGGCAGAACATTGTGCAATGTCACTTCTTCCTCGACTTCCCTTGCTTCCACTTCCCTGGAGATTAGAACTCCCACTTGGCATTTTTGTACATTGTCTCTTAAAAGAAGTAGAGCTTTGCTCTTGTCTCTTCTTTTTTCTATCCCCACTTTTCATCACCTCTTCATTAGCTTTCTCAGCAATCATAGCTCTGTCCACTACTTCTGAAAGTAAGCAATTTTAGGATGTCAACTATGTTCTTAGTACTCCCTCTCAACCCACTCTTAAATTTCCCAAGTTTTCTGGACTTAGTAGATACAATATAGTGAGCAAACCATGCTAACTCTGTAAATTTGGCCTCGTACTCTGCAACAGTCATGTTCACAAAAGACTTAGATAGTAAACATTAATCTAGCTTGATTAAGCACCTTGATTGAGCTATTAAAGTGTCATTTAAGTGCTGGACGTAATCTTAGGTCAAGCAAGCATCAAAGGTTCCATCCAAGTATGGCTATAACCTGATTTCTTCCTACATTCTTATGTTGAAATCATGCTTCAATAAATAACACATACACACAAAAAATACAAGCACACCCTTAGAAAAAAACATGGAACGTGCTCACTCAAGATACCAAATGCAAAAACATATAATAGTTACAAAGTAATACCTACGATATAACAGCTTTACAGCATACAGAACTGATTATAATGCAAGAAACGCAGAAAAACGATGACAAAATTAAGGAAACCTTGCGTATTTGCTTCGAATTACAAATTAGTATCCCATTGTGGAGAAAATAGTAGGTACAACGGTGGTATCACGTCATCTTGCTGGCGTGGTACAATAACCATTAGAGGAGAGGGGTTAGCCCAAGTGGTACCACGTCAGCACCATTATATCCAATATCTTCTCCCCATTGTGGGAGTCTAAGTTAACCTTTAGCTGCAGAAAGGGGTTAGCCCAAGTGATAGTGGGTCCTCTACCTATGATTTAGTTCAGAGGTTCAACTCACCCTTCCACTTCCCTAGGGTTTTAGCCCCCCAATGTAACCCAAAAAAAAAAAGCTAACCTTAAGCCCAGTCCACAGACTTGGCTTCGAGACCTCACTTGATTTTTGGTGACTTCCAAACCTGAAGAACCCAAGGCTTCATTTGTTATAACAGTTCAGCACAATTGACAGCCAACCCAGATACTCACAGACAGCCATATATACACACATATGCATATATTTGCCCAGTCCAGACTTGGCTTCGAAACCTCACTTGATTTTGGTGACTTCCAAACCAGAAGAACCCAAAGCTTCATTTGTCATCACAGTTCAGCACAATAAACAGCTAACCCAGATACACACAGACAGTCATATACACATACATATACATAAATATATGCGCATACTCTGTACACGTGTACATATACATGTATACATGTACACACATATAGAGAGAGGGGGAGACGAAACCACCAGGTAAAATTTTAAGCAAACATTTTCCGGTGCAAATGGGGTGAATCAAACCAAGCTGTGTCCAACCCAAACCCTAATCATGCAAAAGTGTGTGGCAGATATTATTATAAGCAAACAGAAACAGAACCCACAATTTCCTGCAAAAATTTGTAATAGAAACCCTAAAATTGCCACTAGAAAGGATCGTATTAACCATTAAATAATCTTACCTACTAGCTTCAATTCATTATCTCGGTTCCGTCAGCGTTTGATGTACAAGGGTGGAAAGCGAACGCTAATGGGGAATCTCAACCGTAGATTTCAAGGAATCAATGCGCGACAATCGTTGATGTTATGCTTCATCCCATCGCTGTATTTTTATTTTGGCTCAGTTGTTGTTACGCGCTCTTAAGAGCTAGGTAAAATAAACATGTTTCAGCGAATATTTTTCTTTGGTTAAATAATTATTTTATCCCTTCAACCTTGTTTTACAGCCTATTTGAAACTTAAGAGAGGACAGAGAATGAAAGAGTAAATAATTAAAATTTTTCATGTTATTGTTTGATTTTACCTAGAAGAAAAAGAAGAAAATGAAGAAAAAAGGTAAAGTAAAAAAAAATCAGTCTTTGTCTCTTCCTCTCTCTTATTTCCTTTTATTTTCTTTAAAAATTCGAAATACTTTGCTTTTTTTCTGTTTTTTTTCCTCTTCCCCATCCCAAGTTCCAAACAAGTTTTAGTAGTCTTTTTAGAACTTATGAAAGGAAAGGGAAGGGAATATAAAATAAATGGAAGAAAAAATATTTTCTCTTCTCCTGTTTAGTTTTGTAAACAAAGTGGAAGGAAGACCCTTTTTGTTGTTTGAAATTTAAGAAATAGAAAAGAAAAGAGTGATTATTTTTTCTTTTTCTCCATTTTCCTTGTTTTTTCCTCCTTTTTCTTTTGTTTTCTCTCTTAGGTAGATTTCTTTCTCTTCCCTTCCACTTCACAAGTTCCAAACATACTATAAAAATTTAAAGTCATTTGTCAACTTTGATTTGTTCTATTTATACCCTCTAACTTTTAAAAGTAAACAAAGGTAGTCAAATATTTTAACATAAGCGAGAAAGTTAAGCTTAATTACATCTTAGCTCTTTTAACTATAGCTCAATAGTATTTTTTATCATATTCAACTAAAAATTGTTACATTTTCACCTTCTTCATTATTAGAATTCCAAGTTAGAGCTTATTTGGCTAAATTTATATATTGCTAAGCAAAGAGAAAATGAGAATTTATGACTAGAAAAGTTGTAAGATCCTCACAAACCTAAAAATGACCATAGTAATCTAAATAACGCTACTTTTATTAATTGCTAGTTATTGCTTCCCGTCAGCTGCCAATATCAAAGGCATTTTTAAAATTACATATTCATTAATCACAGACAAAAAAAATCTTATATTGTGTCTAATTAGAAGGTTACAAGTATTAATTTGTTTCTAATAATTTATAAAGTAAAAATGTAATGGTTTTTAGTTCATAAGAGTAAAGTAATTTTGAGTTATAATTGAGAGGGTCAAATTATAGTTATCTTCAAATGTGCTAAAATGTTAGTCTAAATTGGCTTACTTTTAAAATTTGAAGGGCTTAAATAAAATAAATCAAAATTAAAAGATGACATTGAAATTTTAAATAAAGTTTGAGGGATAAAATGATTATTTATTCTTTATCTTTTGATCAATCTGATCATGTGGCCTATGATTGGACGGATGAGATCTCATTTTGTTACATTTTTATCTAATTTCTTTTTTTTTTAAGGGAATTATCTTGATATAAGAGGATTAAAAAATTTCCGCTCTATGAACATGTTAAAGCACAAAGATGGTGTGGTAATAACCATGAGAGTATCTATTCATTGTTACTTGTCCTTTTGTATCTAGGTGTTACTTGTCTATTTGTTTTCTATTCATTGTGAAACTTTGGTATCTATACCTTTAGGCTATATTGTTTCGGGGTTGGATAAATGGGAGATAGCCTCTTGAGAATAATTGTCTTTGGAACGATTAATTCCAAGACAATTTCTATCTCAATCTATTGACCTTCATGTTTTGTTGGCATGTGATAACAAATGGGATAAGGTGGATTTCCTTATGTGATTAAGAGTTATTTGGTACAGTTTTTTTTTTTTTTTTTGGCTTATTAGCAAAAAAGTTAATCTTTTTTATTTTTTTGCTTTTATAAGCTAAAGATAAGCAAAAAACAAAAAAACAAAAAAGTGAAAAAAATCCTGACTTTTTTACTTATAAGCTAAAAAAAACTGTACAAAAGAGCTGTACTAAACGGGCTCTAAGTGTTACTCTTATTCACCATCTGGGATATTTTTATTTTTATTAATAAGATACAATGTTAAGTTCAAATAAATCGTCTGAATCTCATTTAGTAACTCAAATATGGATTAATGTGGATGTCGGATTACTTTATACTATCCATCCTACTTTTTTCATAAAACAAACATGCACTTATTCATTCACTGCTATCGCGCACTGATTTTTACCAAGTCATCTTGGCCCGAAAAAACTCAATACTCTCTCTGTTAGAACTCATCCTTGCATGAAAGGACAAGTGTGACATGAGTTTAATCTTGAAAACTTGATTTAAATAAGAGCTTTTTTTTTTTTTTAAATATGGAGTCGCCACTTAACACAATTAAATATGTACTACGTCACTTAAAACTAAATGTAATTCAAAAACTAAATTTAAATTTTTTTCAAAAAAGTTTTGAAACTACCTTCTAAAGAAAGTTTTGAAAAACAAGAGTTTTAGCAACATTTTAAAATGCTTTAAAGCCTTTTTGAAATGTGACTCTGGATTGGTCTGTAAAACTAGAAATCTATAGTCCAAGAGTTAGTTACGTGTAGGGAAGATATTCTAAGATCATTACTCTACTTTGCTTTTTCGGTACCTACATGTCAATTCACCCTTAATTCACTCACTAATCTCCAATTACTTAATATCAACTATATCCACTTGTATAATCTTGAAAATAGGGGTTTAGTCATCACTTTGAGGATGAATGATGCATATTTTTTGTAAGACTTTAGAAAGAATATGAAATTTTTGGAATTTGATTTTGAAAAGAGATTTTGATTGGAAAGAAAGTTTTGAAAAAAGACATTTGACTTGAAGTAAGGGTTATGACCATACCTATTTAGGTTGCTTAAGTATTTCATTTAGTGAGAATCAGGTCATTTATAGTTCGTGCCAGAGCACGATTTTAAAAGTGGACTTAAAAAAGTCTTGAAAGTTTTGAAAATTAAACTCAATAAAGTTTTGACTTGAAAATGAACTCGAGATAGTTTTGAAATGTGTTTTTAAAATGGAACTCAAAAGAGTTTTTAAATGTTTTGAAATCAACTTAAGGGAATTTTTAAAGGTTTTGAAATCAACTTAAGAAAGTTTTAAAATGTGTTCTTGAAATGGAACTCAAAAGAGTTTTTGAATGTTTTGAAATCAACTCATCAAGCGAGTTTTGGAATGTTTTCAAATTAACTCAAAAGAGTTTTGGAATGTTTTGAAATCAACTCAAGAAAGTTTTGGAATATTTTTGTTAGAATTAAAAATAGAGTAAGAGTTCTTATGAATTTGTATTGGAAAGTTTTGAAAATCATTTTTGTATACCTTATGAAAAATATGTTGAATGTTTCATCACTCATAAGAGTTTGGTCATTGAACAACTAAACTCCTTTGAGGTTGTGATTTTTAAAAAGTATTTTTGAAAATGACTAGAAACTTCCTTTTATATTTTTTAAAATTTTAGGGTTATAGAACTCTACTTGATATCTTATTTTTCTTGGAAACCGTAACCATTGAATGATTAAGATTATCCCAATAGTTGTAATTTTTTAAAATCTTTTTTGAAAGAGGATAACATTTAGGATATGTAACGCAAATGTGAACCATGAAGGTTTCAATCAATATATGATCACCTTTCTTTGGAGACCATAACCATAAAAAGGTTAGAACCATCCTCAGGGTTGTGAGTTTTTAAAAAATATTTTAGAAAATAGTTTTAAAAATACTAAGTATCTAACCATTTTTGTTTAAGACAAGTTCAAGAGAAGTTTTGAAAATAATTTTGAGAAGGTTATAAAAACATTTAAACTACCGTTTTTGAATACTCGAGAGAATGATGATTTTGGAAAACAAGCATGAGAATGATTTTTCAAATTTTGGACTTGAAATTGAGATTTGGGTTAAGACAACATAGTTGGATAACTAGGGCTAAGTTGACCTAGTGTTAACTAATTAGAGTTAGGATGATCTATGGTTAACTAACTTGAGTTAAGTTGATCCAGGGTTAACCAACTAGATTGAGATTGTCCCAAGGTGGCTAACTTGACCTAGAGAGAGAACTTAGGGTTTTGGAAACTTAGAGAGAGAAACTAGGGTTTTGAACTTAGTGGTTTTAAAAGGTGGTTTTAAACTATGATTTTGAATCTAATGATTTTTAAAGGTGGTTTTGAGCTAAGATTTTAAACCTAGTAGTTTTGGAAGACTTGGAAAGTATCATTTTATGCATGAAACTTTAAAAGTATGCTTTGAAAACCATGATTTCATGTAAAAACTCCATGATTTTACGTGAAAACATTATGGTTTTATGTGAAAAACTTTCAAGAAATACTTTAAAAAGTATCATTTCTTGTAAGAAAGTTATGATTTCAAGAAATTACGTATATGTAGCTTACGTTCCCCTGCTGGAAACTTTTATGTGTGCTTCTTCTCGATATTTGTGCCATCTGGGAAAGATCCAGAGAAATCAGGCACGACAGCGATGTTTCCCTACAGTTTCTCTTGAACTTAGTACCCTTAGGGAGCCTTAGATGATTTCAGACAATAGAGATATTTCTTTGGAAAGTGAGCTTAAAAATAAGCTTTTGGGAGCATTTTTGAGACTCTGGATCGGTTTTCTAAAATGGTCGTTTTTTATCCATGGGATCGTAGCCTTCGGAAAGTGATCATCTTGATCGAACCATACCGATGGAAAGTCCTCCGAAAAGGTTTCAAGAAATTTCCTGATTTATGTATTTTGCAAGTCATTTAACAGTACGTTTTAACCAGAGAATCGGGATTTGACACATAAAATCGAAGGTGTATTTTTATTTTTTTTCCCAAGTATCGAAAAATACCCTTCTTTGTGTTGGCCCAAATATGCAACCCACGAGGGGGGTGAATTGGATTTTTTAAAATTATTCACACAATAATGTAATCTAAAACCTAATAATCCAAAGGAACTGTAAATCAAATAGTGTAAGCGCAATGCAAGCAAGTAATGCTAGAATAAAAAACAAAGCACAAAAATAAATACCAGATTTACCAAGGTTCAGTCACAACGTGTGATTTACGTCCTCACTCCCAAGACCCCTTTGAAAGCTTTTTCACTATGCAAAAGTCCTTCACACAGTAGGTGTCAGTTGTTAAGTGCCCAACTCATTCCTTATAAGAGCTATTTCCAAGCTCTCAAACCCTCCAAGTGATTTTGTCCAAGCTTCACTTAAACTTACAAGTGTTTTTAACAAGAATACTCAAACTCATAGGTTTACAAACTCTCCCAAGTGAAATATATAAAGATTATGCAATGGGTAACTCTCTCAAAGAGTGTATAAGTAAGTGGAAGTGCAACTAATACCTTAGCAAAGAGAATTTCTCAGTTTGGTGTAGAGAATTAGCAATTAAGATGTTGTTCAGCTCATAAATCTTTAGATTCTCTTATATAAATGCTATGGGGATCTTGTATATATGACCTTGAATTAATTATAGCCATTGGTGGTGGTTGAGGGTGCATTTAATGCAAAATCACACTGATAAGCCGTTTGAAAAACTAACCCTTACAGTCAAGAAATCGACTATTTTACTGAAGGTGTGGACCCTTTTTGTTCTGCTCTCATTTTCCTGAGCTTTCTATCTTAATATGTCGACTCCTTAGAAATAGGGGTCGACTCTTTTAGAATTTTGTCTGACTTCACCAAAGCTGTGTCCGAATGTGTCAACCTTTGAAGAACAAGAAGTCGACTCTTTTAGCTTTTGACCAAATTTCATCAAGGCTCTGTCCAAAGGTGTCAACCCCTAAGAAACGAGAAGTCAACTCGTTTTGGACCTTCTTCAAGACTTTGCATTCTGGACCAATGTGTTAACTCCTAACTTGGAGGGGTCCACTAATTTTCTATGTGGACTCTGGTCCACGGTATTTGTCTCAATGTGCTGACTCTTGAGCTGGAAGGGTCAACTCCTTTTCAACTTAGACCTTCACTTTTTGCAAGTCTTCTTCAATCTTTTTTAAACTCTTCAAACTCTTGATGGATCATCCAATTAAGTCTTCTAAGGCTTGAAATGACTTTTTCACAGTATCTTGATCTTCAAGAATACCTTCAATCTATTCGAGATGGAATCAATCCACTTTGATTATTTGTAGGGTTCCTTAATCAACATCACTTCTTCCATTTTTTCAAAACTTCATCAATTTCTTTAGTAGAACTTCCAAGTCTTGTGATCTTCCTTCTAACTGATCTACCATTCATCCAAGACAACTTTAAAGTCTTCAAGATAAGCTTTCATGTCTTGTGTAGAACATCAAAATAAAGTTAGAATTATGTAATTGCTGAATGTGTTAACCCATCATACTCATTGTCTCCAATCCTTCTTGACAAGCTTCTCATCATACAAATTCTTTAATATTTTCTAATGAGTTGAGTTTCGAGTCATGATCTAATTGAGATTAGAGATGAAATGTAATCTGCGGACTAAATGGGGTTATTAGATTACTAATACAATGTTTTGTGATCATCAAAATCAAGGCATGAAGTTAACAATTTGAACCATTTGATCACGACCTTCGAGTGATGTTATTGACAATCAAATCTTATCGATGGAAAGCCTATCACTCACACTTCTAGGAATTTCCTAATACACACTTTTTGTCATTTGATAATGCATTTAAGTTCGGGAAGTAAAGGAAAAGTCATTTTTAGAAGAGCGTCTGAGTTGAAGTGCATTTTGAGTTTGGGGACTCGCTTGGAAATGATAAGGATCCTCTTTGGAGTGTCCCGATAGGTGTTGGTTTGGTTCCCAAAGCTGGTACAGTATGAAAATGTGCTCGGGTCGACAGGAGCAAAACGGTCATTTTAACTGGATTTTATTTGGACACTTGGGCGTGTCTAACTATCTAGAGGTAGTACGAGATGGCCTTACCGCTTCAAGAAACTTGTATTTTCTCAAGAAGCGTGCTGGGGTGCCCGAGGGGAAAATAGTCATTTTAACTGGAGTTGACAAGGATGGGTTTGAATGACATATTAAACATGTTGAACTGTTTAGAGATAGTGTCGAGGGTGATCTTACCATCTTAAGGAATTAGAACTTTCTTGAAAGACATGTCAGTTGCCTGGGGGCAAAATGGTTATTTTTCACCTTGTCAAGCTAGCAAGCGCCGATGTTGACCAAGGTTTGTAAGTGTTTTCGCCACTTCGAAGGTTGTGACGAGTTGGTTTTCAAAGGCATCCTGTACTTGGTAAATGTGTCACGGCTAAGAGAGGCTTTTGGTCTTTTGACATAAGGTTACTTGCAGTGTGTCTGCATTGACCTATTTGTGAATGATTTTGCTACTCTGGCAATTTGATAGTTTGTGAGTGCTTTCACCACTCTGGTGATTTTGGTGATCGATTTTGAAGATTGCCTGAACTCGGGAGGCTGCCTGATGCCAAAGGGCATAACGGACATTCTACGTTAGTAGGCTAACAGGTGCTGGAAGTGAATTGTTCAAAGTTTGTGAGAGTTTTTGTCACTCCGACGATGTTGGCGATTGGTTTCTGAGACTGCGGTCTTGAAAAACTACTGGGAATGCCTAAGAGCATTTTGGTTATTTTGGCCCTAAAATGGCCAAATAAGCTCGGAAATTTTATTCGGTCTTGGAAGGTTGACTTGATCTTTGGAAAGATGGTTTGGGGTTTGATAGTGTTGTGACGTTTTACTGAAAGACTGGTCTGAACCGAAAATTGCCGAACGGGCAAAAATAGGGGGCTTACAACTACAATTGTGTCTCATACTGGAATTAGCATTTAAACTAAGGGTTTTGAGATTAAAACAAAAAAATTAAAAGTTGAGAGAAAGATATAACCCTTAACATAGGTGTTCGCATCCCAAACACAATATAAGTATTAATGTAAATTTGTTAGTAATTCTAATTCTAAGTTATTTACATGAGCTTTGTTAGGTTATAAAGTGTCTTATTTCATGATAAAATCATATCACGTGTAATTTATTCTTTATCTTGTAATATTGGAACTCAGAGCATGCAAAGCTTGATTAGGAGCCCAAAATTAAAAAAAAATTAACAACTTGCCTTGAGCAAAGTCTAAGTTAGCTCGATCAAACATTTGAGAAGATTCATTGCAGAGATTTGCATCGATTGATGGATTGATGATGACTCGACCTAAGATTGGGTCAAGCGAACAAAAGGCCTGCAATTTGAGTACAAATTTAGATAGTAGGAAGGATTGATGTTGGCTCGATCCCAATTAAGTTGTGCGCTCAACAACAATGACTTAAGAATCCTGTTTGCTCAAAAGTCTAGATTGTGTGGGACTCTCAAGTCAAGTATGAACATGTATGGATAAGGGATGATATGAACCATATTTTGAATACAAAAGTGAAAGACGTAGAATCTCAGGGGATGTGAGAGATTTTACATAGTGTTAAACTCTCAGAGAAATATATTTAGTGAGATCAATGCTGCATCTCTGAGCTTTGAGATCATAGTAGTTTCTACTTCATCCATTCAAAAATTAACCTTATCTTGTGTGGATTTGTTGGTGAACACAGTACAATTCGTGGTAGATTTTAGAGGTATCATGGATTTTGATACTCAAGCAACTGTTAAAGAACCGTGTCATGAGTGGGTCGTGATTGTGGTGGCTCGATCGATATAAGAAGAGTACAACTAAAAGTTAGAGGATTCGACATTTGGAGGCGAAATGAGACACATAGTTGGGAAAACTAGAGGATTCAACACTTGGAGGCGAAATAAGACACATAGTTGGGTTGTAAGTATGAACTTGTATTAAATCCTTGGATAGTGCAATGCTTGGCGGGGCCTGGTTCCATGAATTTTCCACATTGAATTTTCACGTTAAAATTCTGGTTTCTATGTGTGATTATTTTTTATTATTCTTGCATGTGATTAATGACACATGCACAAGTGCTTGAGTAATAGTTTAAGTTAAAATTGGCCATTTGCACCATAACTAGGTTAAAGTAAATTCGTGTATTTCGGAATTTGGATTTCTCAATTAAATAATTTTATTAGTCCAATATATGATATTTTAAAAGTTAAATTGGTCAGTTTCATATTTTTTTTGACAAATTTTGGATATTTTGTGAACAATGAATGAATCATAGTTTAGACAAATAGTGATAGAGGATTCATCCACAAAACTAATGAATTGTAATTTTGTCCATATATTGTAATATATTTTTTAATATTTTACTAACAACAATCACATCATATTTGTAATTCTAATTGTTATCATTTTATATTAATGGGGTTGACTACAAAATACAATTCTTTAGTTTTGTCAATGAATCCTATAAATTCTAAAAAGCACAAAATTATCTACAGTACTAATATACAAAGAGAGAATCTCATTTGATGTCTGCCTACCTTTGAAATTGTATCACGCAGCGTAACATTTTAAAATTTCTAAAATTGTCTAATGAAAACTAATTTATTGTAGTCATAACAACTTTTCTGTTCAATAACTACAAGAATAAACATAAAAGATAAAAAATTACATTACTACTTAACATTCCGATCTTTTTAACGGTTTCAGTTATTCAATCTTTTTAGACTCCTATTTTTTAATGGGTTCAGTCATTCAATCCCTTTTTACTTTACACCTTCAACCCAAATCAACCGATCATATCACCGGCAGTGTTGCTGTAAACACAGTGAAGAATTATGAAGCACCATCTATGTGTACCTAGTGGATGATTGAAATGTAGGTATTATCGTTTTCCTGCTTGCTTAGATGGAAATGGTCATTACTCAATTTCGTTTTGCGTGTTCATATTTGACTTCCCAAAGCACGTTTAAGTTAGTGGATTGATTAGAGAGAGTTGTTCGTAGAAAAGCTCTAAATATCTGTCATGGTATTGTTCGATTTCGTCTTTCCGTTGTTTGATTTCTTTCTTTTTCGGGATGTGTTTTATTTTATTTATTTTGTTTTGCTTGTTTATCTTGAAATCCTTCCCCTTCTTTTTTGGGTGTATTTTTTTTAGTGTGTTTTTATCTTGAATTTGAATAAGGAGAGATCTTTTGATTTAGAGAAGAGTTACGCACGTGCGTGCCCACCTTCGAGCATTACTTAATTTAAATATATTTTTTTTGTCATAGTATATTAAAACAGAATATAACAATTCTTATTATATCAATTTAGGTTTTACAAATTACTTACCCGAGTTACTAGACATGCTGGGCTTAGCCAAAATAAAATTTTTATTCAAAATTAAATTTCAAGCCTATCTTAGTAAAAAAAATTACATTTCTAAGCTGTCCAAATTTATTCATTTAACATAAAATTTATTTAATCTTCTCTATAAATAATATTAAATAATATAAAATTTATATATATATATATATATAAATTTTATATTATTTAATATATATTTCAGACACAATCAAATTTTAAAAATAATTTTTAAATTCCCCTATTAAACTAATCTTATCTAAATTTTTTTTTTCAAATGTTATAATTTATGGGCGTACTTACTACTTAGCCGGCACAGCCACCCTGGTTACTGCTGGTTTTCCCCTAGCAAAATGAATAAAATTAGAGTGAAATGGAAATAGCACCAAAACCTAATACCACAATAGAAGCAGAGGCTTGAGGGCGGCTCCACCACCAAAACTACCGGTCACCGCCGCGAAACTACCACCACCACCTCGTGACAAATATAGAAGCCCCAAAACTGCAGCAATAGCAAATCAAAGTGCAGAGAGAAGAAGCAACAATGTGGAGACAAGCGTTAGCAGGCGCTACCGGCGCTCTGCAACCGTGGCGCATGATAGCATCCCGGGGGTCGTCGGGCGTGTCCTCCGCCGTTAACTCCATCTTGCTCCGCTCTCTCAAAGAACATTACCTCGAAGTCTCCAAAATGACTGCTCCCCCTGTAATTCCCCCACCCTCTCTCTCTCTCTCTCCATACTTGTATATTTATTTGCATATATGTGCCTTCTGCTTGTGATTTGTTTAGGTTTTAATTTACTGACTCACTGCCACGAATTTCTCTCTCTGCATCTATACGGATATACATTTATGGTTGTCTCATTTTTGTAAATTTATGCAGGATTTTAATCTCTAAAATTATTCTGTCTGCGGGTGATATTTTGTTCTTTTAGTTTGTGGCAATGTTGGTAGATTTGTGTAGGATTCTATTCGTTTTGTCTAATTTGATATATTTTGTATCTAGGTTCTAGTGGCTTTGTCTACATTTAGATACGTTGTATCTCGGGTTCTAGTGGCTTTGTGTCTTTGTCTAAATTTGGTTACATTTTTTCTAAAGGGTTTTAGCGAGTTTGTCTGAATTTAGATACATTTCATGTTTAGGGGTTTATTGGATTTTAATGGCTTTGTCTAACTTTGAAATTTTGAATACATTTTGTGTTTAGGATTTTAGTGAATTTTATGTAAATTCAGTTAAATTTTGTGGTTTGCAGAAGGTGAGCCCTCCTTCCTCATTCATGATTGTAAAAGGGGCACTTGACAGCAATGGTCCTGTTCTCAAACGGGCTTACGGTGATGAGGAGATCAGTCTTTCTGTTATGCGGTTGGCTAACATTGTTCCTGGGGGTGAAGATGATGATGGTGATGACGGTATTAACCAGTTGTTCCTTCATGTGGATATCTCGAAACCTGGACAGAAGGATTCATTACATTTTCTTTGTGGGTTGTACCCAGATGCATTGGGGATTCACTCCATTTCAATGAGGCAGAAGCTTGAAACTTCTGGTTTTCTTGTAGTTCCGACCAAATATAATGGCCCTGTTTTCCAGTAAGTCCTGTATTGCAATTTACGAAGGTTTTACTTTGGTCACATCCCTCACGACATAAGATTGAAAAGTATCATGCACGGAAAGAGTTGTAGTTGCTGTTTACAACTAGCATAATCTGAAGATTTTTATGGTTGCATAGCGCATTAGTATCAGTTCTTTGATAAGTAACATAGCACATTAGCATAACATGAGTATATACTATTCTTTCGGTGCAACCCAACTTTAGATAGCATCATCCATGGAGCCCTAGCATTTTCATTCAGGATTCTAACTTAGAATATCATTCTATCTCGACAAAGTGATTTAAATATAGAACATCTTCATTTGGAACCAAAATAGCAGGTGCCAGAGGAAGACTGTAGCACAATGGCATTAGTAGGTGAGTTTTGGGCCATATTGGTGTTATTGATATATTATTTGAAGTTGTTGGATTGATATGAAATGTAGTAAGAAAAAACAAGGAATTTGATAAGAGGAGTTAATCAACAAATGGGGAAGGAAGCATCAAAAAGACGTGAAAGCGCCACAGTAGCTCAGGTGATTAGAAAATAACTGAAACATATAGCAGAATGAGAGAAATTCTCTATAGATTCGTTAAATTATTTTTGCAAAGCTCATCTATAGAATCCCCCCCCGAACCTCCTAATTATGCATGCTGGTCGCTGCCTTTTTGAACGATCCATTCAATGTGAAATTTTTTTATCAAATATTTTACTAGAAGCAATATTACCAGGAGCAATATCACTCGATGCTGTTTTGGACATTCATGCTACTATATTAGAAATAGTAGTAGATGTGAAGTATAATGTGTTGCAATATGTAAAAGCATCATTTACTGCTAAAGCTCTCTTGTGGGCCCAATTGACAGAGGTCCTATATAGTTGAAGCCTAGGTTGATCTCTCTCTCTCTCTCTCTCTCTCTCTTTTGGGGGTGTGTGTGCATGTTCCTGTTATCAAACTTTAGCTGTACTTTATAATCTATGCTTTGGGAGCATTAGGACAATTAGAGTCATCATTATTTGATCATATACGCTCCTTTCTAAGGGATGGAGCTATTAAATTGTTTTGCAAATTGGGTTATAAGGCCAACTGCATTGCTCTTTTTTTTTTTTGATAAGTATAAGTAGTATTGAAGAAACAGGCACAAAGGGAGTGCCACCCGTACATAAAGGAACTAAGCAGGCCTAAGCCATGTATACAAAAGATGTTAATCACAAACTCCAAAAAATCTAAAAATTGGTTCAGAGAATGATCTGTAGAGCCCTTGAACCAACTATACAAATCAGCCAAAATTCTACTCTTAATTTGTACAGTAGAGGTTTCAATTCCTTCAAAGACCTCTTATTGCGTTCACACCAAATCATCCACATTAAAACCAAAGGTGTCAACAACCAAGCCTTTTTCCTCCTCCTTCCGACTGTCGCCCCGTTCCAAGAGAGCAAAAGATCCGGGACATTCTTGGGGAAAACCCACTCTATACCAAACCATCCCAAAATCAAAGCCCAAACCTCAAAAACCACAACACAATGAATAAGAAGGTGATCCACGGACTCCCCCTCCACCTTACACATACAACATCAATTGACAATAATATGTTGCTTTCTAATGAGATTGTCAATGGTGAGGATTTTGCCATGAGACGTCCAAGCAAAGAACGCCACCTTGGAAGGGGCCTCGGACTTCCATATTCCTTTCCAAGGAAAATAAGTAACTTGTTGACCATGCCCCAACATGAAAAAAGATTTTACCTTAAAAACTCCTGTTTCATGCCCCAACCATCTCATCATAGAATCGGCGCCTTCTCCTACAATAGATAGGGTATAAAGAATCCCAAGAGAGCAACCATTTCCTCCACTTCCCAATCATTAAGATCTCTCTTGAGTGCAATGTCCCAAAAATATGATCGCCATTACAAACCAAGTAGTCACCCACAACCGTTTCTCCGTCGCTAGCAACACTCCCAAGATTTGGGAAGGTGACCTCTAGGCTCTCATCCCTACACCATTTATGACTCCAAAAACGAATTCTAGTACCATTACCCACCACAAAAAGAATCTGGCTCCAAAAAACATCTAACTTCTCCACATTCCTAATACCCTTCCACAGACCTTTCCCATGAGAAGTAGAGCCTTGCAACGTAGACTACTCTCCCCAATTACTCCCATATTTTGGGAGCACTACCTTCCTCCATAATCTGTCCCTGCCGCAAGCATATTTTCACAACCACTTCCCCAAAAGAGCTTGATTGAAAATCACAAGTCTCTTTAGTTATATCATTTGTTAGTTTTCTTCAATTTGACTTCTTATTCTAGTGTTTCATGTTATGTGGTATAACTTTAAATCATCTACAATTGATCATAATATGATCATGCTTCGTGTTAGATATAGTACTCTCTTAATGTTTTCTGTGTAGATATTATGAATACAATTAAGTTTTTGTTCAAAGTGCCAGCCATTACAAACAAATTTCTGGTAATATTTTTGTACAAGGCTAATAGTGAGTGGTATACTTATAAGAATATTGTGCTACAAGTACTATGAATCGTGTTTATGTGGGAATAGTGATTGACAATCCTAATTGAATTTTTGTTATCTATTTTTTGGCAAGGACATGGAGTTGAAGCATCCACTGAGATGCATCAATTTTTCAATTGAAGGATGGGCTTGATAACTGCTTTAATGAATGGGGTTTTCCTTAATGAGGTCAAATTTGCTGGAAATTGGGGTGATTTTCTTAGCCTACCGAGCTTGGATTGAACACGTAGATTGTTAGTCTAAATAATGGAGGATCAATTATAGCAGTGATAAAAACAAAAGTGATAACAGTTGTAAATCCTTCCATCGTGTTTCCTATGAAGTAATATTTGCACTGAGCCGTAGACATGGTTAGGTTTGAGTTTGACACAAAGTTCTGATATGTCCAAGAGGAAAAAATTTAAAAACTGAAATGTGGTAATTATTGTACTTTTGATTAAGACTTACTGAGCCGAGTTTTGTTGAGTTTGAGGGGGACAAAGAGCTTGCTGGAATCAATTTGTTATGGAGCTCATTTGCTTAGCCTTGTGAGAAGTAAGAAGAAGATGATGGTACACTTTTGGCCGTATGAGAGGTTGACACTAAGTTTTCCAAAGACTTGAGTCTAAAAGTTAGATGAGGAAAGGAGAGGGACATACTAATGGGACTGCATAGATCAATAAAAGGTGATTGCATTAGAAAGCATAAAGGGGATGCAACGCGTATACAAAATAAAACCTATTCGCGTAAGCAAAATAAGCAAAAGTAAACCATAAAGGCTATGCGCTTCTTACTCCTCCATGGCTTCTACAAAGCTTAGAAATTGATCTACATTTGGCTCCAGTCTACCTGAGAGCCAACTATTCAAAATAGACAAAAAGAATTGCTCTTCAATATATAAAGTAGCTACTCCAGACCCTTAAAAGTCCCATTCCCCACATCAGCCACACCTGATAAAAAGGTGCTAGAAGCCAAGCCTTCATTGTCCTCTTCTAGACCCTCCCTCCCCAATATTGTTGCAAAGCTTCTGGCAGCCTCCATGGTAAGATCCCCAACATTACAAAAATAGATAGGATCAATGAAGGAGAATGCACAATACCGATTTCCCATCCCTCTTGCAAAGGCAACACCAATTAACATATGCATCCCGCCTCTTAATAAGATTATTGATGGTGAGGATTTTCTCATGGGTCACACACCACACAATAAAAACCATTTTTGTGGGAGCTCCACATGACCACATCTTCTTCCATTGAATCCACTGCCTCTTTACCCCACAAGAGCCACATAGAAAGATTTCATTCCAAACTTTCCATCTCGTGAGGCTGCTCATTGAAACTCATCTTGGCCTCTTCCTTCCCATACAACTGAGTAAACCACTTGGAGAAGCCCATGAATCCATCCTCCTCCCGATCTTGCAAATTCTGCCTCAAAGAAATGTGTCAAATCCTGAAGAAAAGGTGGATAAGAATGTGATTTTAAAAGATTCGTGTGGATTATAGTGTTCCATTATAAGCAGATTTGCAATTTCATTGTTGTCTAAGAATGTAGAAGTTCAATATAAGTTGGGCTCAAAGGCAAAAATGGATACATATATGAATAAACATAAATAATGGCATCTCCATTGAGTGTATGGGCTGATTGTGAAATTCTACAACCAGAGCAGCGAGACAGATTGGAGATACTTCACGTAGAATTATGTTGTTCTTGGTGCCCAGGCAGATAACACAGTGTTGGTATATTTTAGGCCCTGAAGGTGTGATGAAAGACTATGCTTAGAGTGGATTTGTTGTATGTTGGAAGGCTAAGAAGCATGGACACGGATACGCGACACGGATATGACACGATACAGACACCGCCATACGGGAATTTTCAAAGAGTGTATGACATGACACGGCAGGGACACGACAACAATATATATTTTTGATATTTTTTTTATATCATATATAGGTATATTTTATTCAAGACAATGAAAAAATTCTAAGATAACACCAATTAAAATTAAAAACTGTGTATTCCATAGCTTAAACGTTAAGCTAGTATAAATCCACATTATTTTTATTTTACAATAGGATCCCAAGTTATTTTTTTCAAACTTGCGATGTGTTTTATGTGTGTTTGTTTACATGACAGATCCGTGTGTCCTTCCAGTGTCTGAAATGTTTAAGTGATGGACACGTGTGTCTTTCAAGTGTCCGATAACTGTGCACAGAATAATGTACAAGAATATGGATGGATGACATAATTGTGTTCTAGCAACCATAGTGGATCTTGTATCCTTACTATTCTGGTACTGCAGGTGTTTAGAAGTCCGCAATAGTAGAACTATAGTCCTAATTTGCAAGCAGCTAAAGAGAATTTTATGAACTTTGGTTTGAGAATCATCTGACGAGATGAATCCTGGGTGCTGTCGATGGACCTGAGGTCCTTAAAATATTTGTTTGCTAAGAAGATCATTGGTAAATTGTTGTCCGTGCAGTGTCCCTTTTCTTGCTTTTTGAGATTAGCAAGCATTTTCAATATGGTGCCAACAACCACCTTAGTTTCTTTTGGCAGGTAATCTTCTTTAAGCTTTTCTTTTCCCTTTTGGATCCCCGTAAATTTCAGTCATTTGGTTTTACTTCCTTTTCAGAGTACACCAACCCCTCGCTTTGAACTTATCCTTTCTCTATTTACTGAAGTTTCTATTTGCTACCCAAGCCAGGTCTGAGAAGGGAGGATCATGGTATTGGGAAGGCCTTTATTTCTGAGAATATATTTTTGTAGAACTGAAGTTTTATGCACAAAGCTGACAATGGGTGTCTACTGGATGGGTAGAGGGAGGAAGCTGTCGTAGTCTTATGAAGGCTAATTTATCTTCTTTAATGCTGGGTCAGTTTGGCTTATGAAGCATTGCATCAATGCTTGTTCAAGGTTTTCTCTGCAGCAGTTCCAGAGACCCAAATTATTGGTGGTGGGTGATTATTTTCTGTTAATATAACGTTGGATGTGAATCACTTTGTTTTCGGAATTAAGCTTGGTAGATAAAGTGAGAGGTCAGGAAAGGTAATGTACCCTGGATAAAATTCCGATAAATGTTTGGCGTGAGGGCCTTTTAGGGATTTTTGCCCATTTACTGGGATATGCTATTCCAGTTTATTATTTAACAATATACTGGATAAACAGTCATATTTGTGGATATAGCTAAAACTATCTTGAAGGAGGACTCAAGGAAAATGGAGCAAGGAGCTTTTTTTATTATTATTGTTGATGTGAAGAAACAAGCCGTATTGGAAAGAATTTTTAATGCTGGACACAGTCCTGTGAGAGAGGAGCAAGATGGATAATTCATGTTAGGAAGGTTTCATGAAGTAATAACGTTGATGTAAGATTTAGGTACATCTATATTATTTTGTTATCCTTTTGGAATATTGAAATGAAACTTGGAGAAGGGGGTGCTGGAGTTGGTTTGTGTTAGCTGGTGAAGCAATATTTATTAGTGAAGTAGTCTATGTTGTTTCAGACATTTTGCATTGATCGTTTACTCTTGCTTCATATTTTGAAGATCTGTTCATCTATGTGGGCCGAAATTCATTTCTTTGAGTAGAGAAAGAGGAACGAAGTTGTAGACTCCTAATTTCGAGCCATGTCCTTAATTACTTCTTGCATGGTAGTTATGGAAACCACTTAACTGAAGTAGAAAATAATCATTAACAACATCCAAGCCCTATTTAACTATTTAGCTAATGTTGTTGGAGTCCTTGCCTCCTTGTTTACTATTGTGGTATCAAAATGGCCATATATTTTGCCAAAGGCACCTTTTGAAGGAGGCTTTTTTTGGTTGGCAGCTCATGGGAAGATTCTTACTGTTGATAATTTAATATGAAGGTGCCATACTTTTGTTAGTTGGTATTGCACATGTAAGCGTGATGGAGAGTTGGTAAATCACCTCCTTATTCAATGTGGAATGTCTAGAGAACTTCAGGTGATCAGTCTTGCTTGTTTGGGGTGGAGTGGGTTTTCCCACGTGGTGTTGGGGACCTTCTTCATCATTAGAGGATGGGCAAAGTGGGGCGAGAGCAGAAAGCTCGGATTTGTCTTCCTTATGCACTAGGTGGATTATGTGGGGAGAAAGGAATTGTAGGTCTTTTGAAGGAGTTGAGGAGCATATCTTTAAGTTGAAAACTAAATTTTCGTCTATTTTGCATAATTGGGTGTTGAGGTGATGAACTCCTCAATGGATCAATTGTTGAATTATATAAAGGAAACTTTATAGGATGTTTTTATGGTTGTTTCTCTCTTTTTGTATAGCCTTCCTTTGAGAAGTTAGTTTATATAGGGCTTCTTTCTGGGTGGTTTGTTGTGGCAAAGTGCTTGTTTCTGATTTTAGAAAGTGGTGTGTGCTTTTCATTGGATTGTTTTGTCTGATAGAATGGGAGCCTCTAATTATCGATTTGTTTCATTTGTACGGACTTATCACTTTACTACTCTACTTTAAACTTTGTTTTGCCCCTAAAACGAAAAAAAAAATGGTGCTTGTTTCTGATCTGTATTTGGGTTGCATCCCTTTTTTGATGCTCCACATTTGCTAAAATTTTGCAATTCAACTTTTACTGTCTCTTTCTATCCACATTCTTTTTGACTCTCAAATTGCCCTTCCAGAGTTTTTGCTCGACTTTATTGCGTATGCTGTATATGCAAGAATCCATTACTTGTGCATGGAACAATGAGATGAAAGCACAACTAATCCTCAAGGCTGAGTTTTGTATTGGGAAGATAAGATGATAGGAATACTTCGATGAATTAAAATTTTATATACTGTCATGTTTCCAGTTCTAGATTTTGGTTTTTTCTTTTGATATAATATGCATAACTCTCTGAAATGAATTAACAAATCTGTTTATTCACTGGCAGAGATCTTGATGAAAGGATGAGAGATGCAGTGCATAGTTACATTGAAGAGAGGGGTATAAATGAGAGCCTCTTTCCATTTCTTCAAGCTTGGCTTTATGTGAAGGATCATCGGAAACTTATGCGTTGGTTCAGATCTGTTGCCACATTAATTAAGGAGAGCAAACAAGCTTCAGGTGCTTAATGTTTTTAAAGGTGGTTCCATGAAATGATTTAATTGTTAGCCTAAATGGGAGAGGTTTGTTTGTTCCCTAGGAAGTCCTGTATCTTCTATGTATAATAATGTTAGTATTATAGGTTTTTTGTCATGATGTTGATTTTGCAACTTTCAACGCTAGTGCTTTAAGTTTTTCACATTCTCTATATATAGTCTACTTGTATGCCTTTAATCTACTTGGGCCAAAAAAAAAAAAAAACTGGATCATTGCACTAAGCTATAATGGCCTAACTTTTGTTCTACTTGCTATTTAATGTTCCTTTTTTTTTTTTTACTTTATTTTTTATATATCATTTATGCAGTCTTCTTCGATGCATACATATGTAGTCAATTACTGCCTGTATCTAAGATCATTGCAGTGATTGCACTTGCAATGATGCCCTGACTTCGGTTTTACTGTAGCCTCTATGCTTTTTAGAGTAAATTACCCTTATTATCCCCAAAGTTTCACAAAATATAAGATACTACTCATATATTGACTATTACGTTGACCTCTATTTCTTTTAAAACTTTAAACAGATTTTTTTCTTCCGTTGAGGAGACGTTAGTCTACTAACAGTTGTTGACTAGGCTGAATTGTAGAATTTCATATTTCATAAAATTCCCTCAATGGTATAGTTAGGTTTTAATATAATTAACAAACAGAAATTAAATTAAGGTAAAAGAACTAATCTCTCTCTCTCTCTCTCTCTCTCCTTACCCCTTACCCCCACCAGATAATCAAATAGTGAAGTCATCTAATAATCAAATTATTGGCTTGTTCAGCAATCAAATTGTATCACCTATTCTTGATACCAATAATCAACCAACATGTAATAAAATATATTTCCAATTAGCAAAAATCCAATTCAAAGATTTCTTTTTTATTTTTTATTTTACCCATCTTCATCACCATCTCGCTCTCCCTCTCTCTTCCTTCCCTAGGCCACCATCCCTCACTCTCCCAGTACCTCACCAGACCACCTCCAGCCACACCCCATACACCACCCACCACCGACTAAACCCATAACCCTAACCATCGCCACCACCCATCATCGATCGATCAAACCCCCCACCAACCATTAAACCATTGCCAACCACCAAACCACCTGCTGTATCACCGTCACAGGTCCCTCAGCCAGATCTGAAGAAGTATACCCGTGTCATCACCTCGGTGGAGGTTCGATGCCCATCACGAACCAGATTTGACGAAGCACTCGGCGAACACCCATCACGAACCAGATCCGATGAAGCCCTTGATGTGTGTACATATGTGTTATCATATATATATATATATAAGCACATAGATTGATATTTTGTGGATAATTTGAGTAGAAGGAAGGGAGCTGGATCTGTGATGCTTGGTGATTTCAGTGGATTGGCTGCAATTGATGAGCTTTAGTGGTGGTTTTTTTGTAAAATTATTAATCGGGTTTCAATTGTTGATTTTCAATGGGTGCTTTCGTTGGGGGTTGATTTTGTTTGGTTTGATTATTGTAAAATTATTAATTGAGTTTTGTAAAATTTATCCCAAAACTTAATGAAGCCATGGAATAGTGCTCCGGTGCCGATGATGAGAACTATAGTGGTGGGTTGGCTATTTAGTCTGATTGGTGTGGAATGAGAGAGTAGAGAAAGACGGAGAAGAGAGAGAAAAAGGATGAAAATGTTCTACGGTTTTTTTCCGACAAACTCTGATAGGGGCTCAGTGTAATTATTAATTTGTGAGGGATAATATTTTACATTTTGTGAAATCTTAGGAGTGATTAGTGTAGTTTACCTTTGTTTTTGTAGTGTACCTTGCTATTAGCAACGAAAATTTCCATTTGGCTATCGAAACGGCCGAAATTTTTTTGTTTCTTAGGAAACTAAAATAAAATTCTAACGAAATAATAAAATTTTAATATTTTCATTTGACTTCGTTTAAGGAGTGTATCCTTCAATTCCAAGTGTAGGATGGCGGTGAGCCCGAGGTCAAATTCCATGAGGATCGTGTTCAATATGAATTATGGACCTTGATAAACACTCTTTTATCTCGGATTTATAACACACAATAGAAAATTTTTTAAAAGGTAAAGCAAAAACCAATTGATTGAAAGAGATTGATTTATCTAAACTAAGCAATATCAAAACGGTTTGAATTAAGTAGGAGAACGTTTTGGATCCAATTCATCTAATCATCCAAATCAATTAAGGTTTTGAGGAGATATGATAGCTCACATCATTGGCTTCATCATCATCCTTGGATTTGGAGAATTCAACAATTGAGAACATGAATTCACTAGTAATTGAACCTAGAATTATAATCAAATTAAAATCATAGGCTCATACTATCTATTTGTATAATCTCAATACCAAACAAGGGCTTGTATATTGAGATTACTAAACTTAGTCAAGAGTCTAAGTCTTCTTAGAGATCTAGGTTCAATTACAAAGAATTATGAAATTTGAAAGATAAATCAATGATAATTCAATTACCTCATTTGAAAACCTTGAGGGCACGTTTGTTTACCGAATTGGATTATGGGTGATGAGGGGGGATTACATTTTCGGTCCGGACAAAGCTTGGGTTACCTAATTCATATGGACTACCAATCCCTCTTAGAAATCACGTACCTATGTTTGGTTGTCATAGGATGAGGCAAGGGATAAAAGTTTTGTTATCCAATTCCACGTTTGGTTCAACATACAAAATAAGAGGATGACAGTGGCTATTTACAACCTTACCCTTACATTCAAACTCAATTTTCAGACTAGGTTTTATTCAATATGCCAAAAAGCATTAACAGAACCAGTTTGACATTTTCTTACCTGGGCAACATCAAAAGCAACACATGCATTCACTCAACTATTTTATATTAGTGGTGCCCACCATTATAGATAAATTGATATCTTGGTTTGGTGTATATGCACAACTACCATTCCTGATTAGATTTTCTGGGTTTGTTTTACTGCATAGCTATCATTCTTGATCCTATTTTCTGCAACATTAACCATGAGGCTTCCCAAATAAGACAATCACCAAATTGTTAAAACGAAATAAAATAAAAGTACGAAGCAAATATTCAACCTAGATTGCCACAAACTTACTAAATACCATCTATTAATATGCATCATCCTATCTTACATGCTAGTAACCATTCCGAAACGCTAGTACCCATTTTGAAAAAAACTTGGCACTGCACATGTGCCATAATAGGAACACAGCTTCACCAAAGCCACAATAATGTCCATGATAATCGAATACAAAACTAGGCACACCTTGTGCCATTTCGGGGGCGTGTGGTTATTACTATCACATAATCGATAAAAAGGTAATTGCATACCCAACAACACCATAGATAACTACTATTTTATATTGTCTTCCTGGTTAACAAGCACCATCATCAGTCATATGTACCCACCAAGCAACAAACAAATCCATTCCACGCGGTCTTCCTTCGGTAAGATGAAAAATAGGTCCACTCGTTGTGCATCATTCACAATAAGTGATGCTGCCCTCAACCTTTGATTAAAATCAAGTGGCAGCTTCCGAAGTTTCCCATTCACCATCTTCCTTGCCTCAAACAAGTCATGTGCATACGCAATGCGATGAGCGATCTTCCCTATTCTAGTGTTGGCATTGTCAAAGAAAGACCCAAAGGCATTTGCCATCTTAGAGAGCCCTATTCTAGTGTTGGCATTGTCAAAGAAAGACCCAAAGGCATTTGCCATCTTAGAGAGACTTTTTGAAATCCCTTCCTTTTCCTTTCCTCTTTTCTTAGTTCCAATGCTACAACCACCTTTGGGTGGTTTTTATAAGGGTTTTGAATTGGTGTGGCTTTTTCAATGTGATTGAAGACTGGTAGGTGAGAATCGTGTTTTCCAAAATGATCAATCTCAACCAAATCGCAGAAACCCAATCGAACCCTTGGTTATTTGGCTTGAATCTCTCATAAAGCTTGCAAAAACTCCATTAATCTCAATCGAATCTTTGAAAACCTTGCTTGAATATCTGATAAAGCTTCAAAGAAGTGTCCTTCGGCGATAAAGCTTGTGTTTATGGAGATTCAAGATGGGTAGGTGAGGTGGGTGAGAGGGTAACACATACCAAAGTCGATCTTCGTATTTAGATTTGGTCTATAATGGCATTGAGCAAAGGTTGGTCTGCACAAGCCAAAAAAAATAGACGTTGCCTTTCGTAGAGAATAGAAGGGGGATCAAGAATATTTTTTTGGTTTTTATGCTAAAAGGCAAGATAGATATTTTACAACACTCACCTTGTGTACCGGATGTCTTATACCACCTCCCCCATGGGATGTGTAATCCCTATTTTGGGCCATTTGTTGTAAGCACCCCATTTTTGACCGCTCGACAGTCTACATTCCATCCAGACTTGTTTTCAAGTCATTTTGGGCATATTCCAATCGAAACCAATTCTCTAGGTCTAAATTCCGTCTTTCCATCGCTTCGCGGGCCTGTCAGGCCCAAATAGAGGCAAAATGACCAAAATGCCCTGGGCGCATTGTCCTTTCTTATTTTAATTCCAATCCCTCTTTCGAGACAGTTTATTCCTCGAGACGGTCCGAGTAGCAAAACTACTCACAAAATCGTTAGAGTTGCGAAAATACTCATAAAACCGTTAGAGTAGCGGAAGTACTCACAAAACCGTTAGAGTGGCGGAAACACTCACAATCCAAGCACGTCTCTTCGGAGATGGTAAGACCCCTTTCCAATCCCTCTCTCGAGACAGTTTATTTCTCGAGACGGTCCGAGTAGCGAAACTACTCACCAAACCGTTAGAGTAACGGAAATACTCACAAAGCCGTTAGAGTAGCGGAAATACTCACAAATCATCAACCCCGTCCGAGTAGCGGAAATACTCCCAAATCATCAACCCCCTTCGAGTAACGAAAATACTCAACCGTTAGAGTAGCGGAAATACTCATAAAACCGTTAGAGTAGCAGAAATACTCACGAATAGGTCGATATAGGGAATTGGCAACAAATCCCTGTGTCACGACGACCGCCGTTAGAGTGGCGGAAACACTCAAAACCTAGGTCAACACCCGTGTCTGTTAGCTCACTTTGGTGAAAAATGACCAGACTACCCTTAGGACCTTTTTCGAGACTTTCCGGTCAAGATGACCATTTTGCCCCTAAGCATCCGAATGCCCCGAGAACCACACCGGCTCTGGGTATCAAATCGGTAATGTCCCGAGAATACTTTTTATAGTGTTCTCGACCTTCCTTTACCTTTCCGGACCATTCCGAGTCAGTTCCGGCAAACCCAGTACAAAATGACCGTTTTGCCCCTGGTGGGTCGGTCTCCTTTTCCGACCACGCCGGCTCTGGGAATCAAACCGGCAACCTCCGGGAACATTCTGAATAATGTTTTCAGATCCTAAGTCTTCTTCCAGGACAATTCGAGTCTGTCCCGGCAGTTTCCTGGTCCGATTGACCGTTTTGCCTCTAAAGGCCCGGTCAACCTTTCCGACCCACCTTATCTTCATTTTTCAAGTCAAATACCTCCAGGACACTATTTTGAGTGTTCCTGCTCCTTTCCGGCCTTCCGAGTCATTCCCGGCTCCTTCAAATCATTCCCGGACTTTCCGGAGTCACTCCTAGTGAAGCCAGGCTAAAAATTACATGGTAGTCACTAGTACAGGCGCCCAAATCTAGTCAAAGATACGTTGCTTGCCAACCTTAAACTTTTTCTAATTGGCTGGCGCCACTACTAGTGGTGCCAAGCCAAGAAATGGCCTGGCGCCACTTTTAGTGGAGCCAGTGTAAAGTTTGCCCTGACGCCACTGCAACAGGCGCTAGGTTTGTCCTCCTTCTATAAATACAGAGCCTCATTCAACGTGAAAAGGGTCTGCAAACTTAACCTAAAAATCCTATATTTCAATATACAGAGCTCGAGCACCTCCAAAACCCTAACCTCCCTAGGTTCTCCCAAACCCTAGCCACTATACACAAACCCTAGCCTCCTATACACTCATACACTCCTCCTATACACTCATATACTCCCCCATACACTCATACACTAGCCTTCAACCATCCTTTGAAGACTTGAAGAGCTGTCATCCAAAGCTTGAAGACAACTCTTGAAGACTGAAGGTGAAGATCAAGACAAAGACCGAAGACCGAAGACAGCGCGGCGCGCAAAATAAAGAAGACATACGGTAGGCTTTCTCTTTAATTTTCTGTACTTCCCCCTCTCTCTTCTCTCTCCAACCCACTTGGGTTTTCTCTATTTTAATCCCCCATCTCTTTCCCCCCCTTTCTTTGCATGCTTGAAACAAGGGGATTCCTGGTCCATGTGTAGGATTGGGCTATTGGAGAGTCACCGTGTCGGGGGCTTTCTTCTAGTCTAACCAAAGACCACGTGGGTCCGGCCCCCCTTGATTATGTGGTGAAGCCTTAACATTGTATGTTCAAGACCCCAAATTGCATTGTGCATATCATAATCTTGCATCTTCCAAAATTCGTTTTCAAAGTTGTTTTCAAAATCGTTTTCAAACTTGTTTTCAAAATTGCATCAAAATTTCTTTTTCAAAAACTTGTTTTCAAAACCACAATTCTAGGGTGATTCTAGCTTTTTCATGGCTAGGGTTACTTTAGGAAAGTGTTATATTAAAAGTGACCTTTTGGTCTATATTTTCAAACCTTGTTTTCAAAACCACTTTCTTAAAGTGGTTCTAGCCCTCTTATGGCTAGAATCGCTTTAGGAAAGTGAGATGTTTTTATACTTTCCAAAAACTTTCTCTCTTCAAAAATCTCTTTTCCAACATACTTTTCTAAAACTCTTCTCTCCAAAATTGTTTTCAAAAACTCCCCTCCAAAATCTATTTTTCAAAACCCCTTTTTTTTCAACTCCTTTCCAAAACTCTCTCTCTTAAAAATTCACTTTCTAAAAACGCTCCCTAAAAATCTTTCCAAAAACTCTTTTTTTCAAAATCTCCCTTCTAGAAATTCCCCTCTAGGATTTTCCTTCTAAAATCTATGTTTCTAAAAACGCACTTTCCAAAAACTCTTTCTTTAGTGCCCAAGTCAAGCCCTACAACCCACAATTAGGAAACCCCAAATTTTCTACCCAAAAACATGGTTTTCAAACTTTGCCCTAAACCTAGGTTTCCAAAACCTCTCGTTTTCTACATCAAAACTATACATGTTTCCAAAACCTATTTTCTATGTCAAAACTATAATTTTACAAATCTAGGGTTTCTAGAGTCTCCCTTTCCAAATCCTTGCCAAATCTTATCTTTCCTTTAGGATCCCATCCTCCGTTTTTGGAAACAAAATCCAACCTTTCTCTTTTAGAAACAAAATCCAATCTCTTCCTAATTCAAATCCTTCCTAAACTTCCACCTTCCTAAATCTTAAGTTTCCAAAACTTGAACATAAAAATCTTTCCTAAATTTTAAAACTCAACTTTCAAATCTTTCCTAATTCAACCCTTTCCTAATTCTACCCTCTTTTCAAATCTTAACTTCTTAAAACCTAAGTTTTCAAACCTTTCCTAAACCCAAGCCTTTCCTAATTTCAAGACTTTCTAAAATTCAAACTCTAAAACTTTCTAAATCCTAAACTATCTAAATTTCAAATTTTAAAAAATTCTAAGCTTCCTAAATTCAAAACTTTCTTAAGTTAAATCTTTCTAAATCCAAATCTTTCTAAACTCTAAACTTTCCAAAACTTCAAAATCTTCCTAAATCTAAGGCTTTTCTAATTCAAAACTTTCTTAATTCAAACATTTCCTAAACTGAAGACTTTTCTTTTTCAAACTTTTCCTAAAACAAAACTTTCTTATTTTCAAAACTTCCTTGTTTTCAAAACTTTCCAAATTCAAAACTTCCCTTTTTCAAACATTACGAAATTCAAAACCTTCTTAACTTGAAACTTTCCAAATTCTAAGCCTTTCTTAAACTAAACTTTTCCTAATTCAAAACATTTCTAAATTCAAAACTTTCCGATTTTCAAAACTTTCCTAATTTGGGAACTTTCCTAATATGAAAACCTTTCCTTTTTCAAAAACTTTCTAAACTCGAAACTTTCTAATTTCAAAACTTTCCTAAACCTAAAACTTTCCTAATTCGAAACTTTCCTAAAATGACATTTTCTTAATTTGAAACTTCCCTAATTTGAACATTTCCTAAATCCAATCTTTCCTAATTTCTTAAACCTTCTAAGTCATGTCAAATCCTTCCTAAGTCTCTTCTCTTTCCTAAGTCTAAGTTTTCTAAACCTTCTCTTTTTCAAAACAAGTCCAAATCTACCTTTTCAAATCAAAGTCCATTCTTTTTCAAAATTTCAAATTCCAATCTCCTTTTCTAATCTCATATCAAATCTAGTTTTCAATTCAATCTCTTTCTTCTAATCCAATTTCTTTCTTCAAATCAATCTCTTTTCAATCGGACTCTGGTTCGAACTACGACTGACCTGATTTTCCCAAAGGGATACGTAGGCAACCTTCATAGGTGCGGTCACAATACTTTTCAAACTTTCAGTTCCACCCTCATGGGTGTGGTTTCCAAAATCTTTCCAATTCTCAAATTCCAATCTATTTTCAAAATTTCAAAATTTCTATTTTCAAACTTCTACTTTCAATTTTCAAACTTTCCAATTTCAATTCTATTTCTTCAAGTCTATTTTCAAATCAAATCAATTTCAAATTAAACTCTTTTCAAATCTATTTTTCAATTCTCTTTCCTTACACTTGCATACCATGCATCATGTTAGTTCCTTTTTTAAGCATTGTTTTTCTAAAATGAATATGATTGAACTATAGTTAATTAAAGACTCTCATGGATGAATCTAGGGTAGATTGACATGTAGGTACCTAAAGGGTGGGGTAGGGTGATGGCTTAGTACGTCTTCCCTACACGTAACCTTCGAACCTAGATTACTGATTTCAAAGACCAAAAAGGAGTTATTTTTCTAAAAAGGGCTAATTATTTTCCAAAGGTTGCCAAACAACCTGTTTTTCTTAAAAACCCTCTCTTGAGGAGATATTTTCAAAAATCGTTTTCCAAAAATCCTAAGTGTAGTCTTCGGATTATTCTTAGTTTTTAGGTGACCTAACTCACCTTAATCAAGTTAGGTGGCGACTCCAAACTTTTTCAAAAGCCCTTTATTCAAACCTAATTTTCAATTCAAACCTAGTCGCACTCATTCTTCTAGGAGGGTGAGTTCTAATGAGAGAGTACAACATTTTTCCCACTTGTGTGAGTATTCCTCGAGTGCGAAAAATCTGGGCGCGACATTTGTCATCCGGTCTACAAAAGTACTCCAGGACAAAATTTGCCATCCAAAGGCATCATAAGTGGGCCCACTGGATGTCCAATCCAATCCCAAGTGCTTAATCGGGTAAACAAACGGGCCCTGAGATCCTTGGATGATATTCACAATTGTCTCCAAGAGTGAGATTAACTACTCATTTTCATAAGAAAATAATGATTGAATTAAAGAATAATGCAATTGAAGAGCTAAAATATGAAATATATTTGAATATAAGAGTTTCTATCATTACAATGCTCTCAAAACTGCTTACAAAACCTAAGAATCATACTTTCTAAGCTAGCTCCTGAAAACGAGTATAAAACTGCCTTAAATTGAATAAGAATAAAATAGAGTTGCCGCGCACCATTTGAACGGTCTCTTAAACTGTTTGAGCACCTTGCTAACTGTCTTTTGACAGTCCAAACCAGCCTCTATAACTTCAAACTTGATTCGAACGAGCTTTTCTTCATAGGGAGACTGTTTGTATGCCTAAGGGACCGTTCGAACGGTCTTGCTAATGGTCTTCGAAAAGTTTCAAACCTGATTTAGATGGTCAAAAATGCTCTCTGAAGTTTGTTGGACCATCCGAACAGCCTTAGGAGCCATTCAAACATTATGTCTCAAACTTTCCCGTTTTAAGCCCAAAACCTACATGACATCAAATAAACTAAGTTAACACTAAGATGTAGCTAAAACAAATGAATAAAATCCTAAACTATGGTTAGCATAGTACAAGTTAGGGTATTATAATTAGACTTTTTATAGTACAATCATACCCCTAACTAGCTTTTTACTAGTTCCTTGCAATATATTGCAAACTAAAGTGATAATCTCCACTTTCATAGGATTCACAAATGCATTTAGCCCATGCATCATGCCTTTAAACCCCTAAATTACCCCTAGTGGACGAGTGGAGTCTTGTGAGGGTTTCTAGTGATGGTACCCTTAAACATCTATTCGTGGCCTCCAATCAAAGATTTTTGAGGATAAATAGGGCCTGTATAATCTTATTCAAAATAATCCTCAACCTACCCTTTCGCTTAATGCACGTAAGATTAAACCATAAGGAACATCAGAGTGGTTAAAGTGAGTGTGTGATAAAACCATGCAACATAACTCTAATGCAAGACATTCACAAAATCACATCCTTCAAGCCTCGATCTAAATCCTCATTAGTCATACATGATTAGACTACATACGTGTAGTCTATCGTTGCTAAACCACCTTTGCTAGCCGTATATTACGGTCAATTATACTCTCTTTGCTATATATTGTGTTTAACCTCGTACTTAATCATATTTCAGGTATTCAAGGCTAAGGAAGTTGATTTGGAGTCAAAGAAGTAATCTGGTCTGCAGGCATGGCTTGTCGAGGAACGTTGTCGGGGTTCTGTCTTGGGAAATGTGCAAGTTTTACTCATAGCTTAGAATGGGATGAATGATACGCCATTGGAAAGCTCCCTTAAAGTTACACATGTTTTAGGCTAATGAGCGTCGCCGAATTTTGACTCTAAGAGTTTCAAACAAGTTGAAACAAAAAAGGGTGAAAAAGGACTTTGGAGTTCAAACACCAAAAGTAGAGTTCGAACAGCGAGAGAAAAAGCAGAAAACAAAAAGAGAAAAAATGGCCTGGTATTCGAACGCCAAAACTTAGCGTTCGAATGGCCAGAAAGAGTGCAAAATCAAATTTTCCTGGTATTCGAATGCTGGGTTATGAAGTTTGAATGGTGAAGAAGAATTATCTACGGCATTCAAAAGCTTTTTTGCCGTTCGAACGGCAAGGCAAAATTCTAACTCGATCTAGGGTTTGGACTACAATCTTTATAAATACCAACTCGATTTATGTTTGAAGGAGGCAGTCATTGTAGAGGGTTTTTTTTTTTTTTTATAGTTTTTACACTAGAATAGCTTAGACTTAATAGGTTGTTGCTTCTTTGTAATCAGATTCATTTCAATACAAGTTTTAATACAAGTTTTCTAGATTCCTTGTATTCAATTCAAGATTTCTTTTGTTTCTTTGCATTAAATCGATATTTTCAGTGATCATTCAATTATTTTGAGTTTTTCATAGATAGAGATGAATAGCTAAATCTTCCTATCTTAGGATTGATTGTGAAGACCAATTGAAGGTCTTGAATGAACAAAGGAGGTGAGATTTTGGGTTTCAAAGTTCAATTTTCTGTTTTTATCTTTCTTTTTCTTTTTCGTTCTAGAAATCTTTGATAACTTGGATGTTTGATTATGTTTGGTAACGTTTATGCATGAGTCTATATTCAGTATATGCACTACATGAATCGATGGTATTCGTCATTGAATCTAATAGCCCAATTTATTCTACAAGTTGAAGTTTTGAAGAACACTTGATTTTTATCGCTAAATCTTCTGAATTCGAGACTCGTGACATAGTCAAAGGATTCGAGTTTATTTGAGTTATAAAATTATCTTCTTTAGAATTCTAAGAGACACAATTGGTTGGATCAATTGATCCCGAGACTTGTTCTCATTACTTTATAATCAAACCTTGTTCAAGTTATTTATCGTTGCTTGCTAGTTAGTTTCGATAATCATACCTTTTTCAAAACAATCAGAATTTATTTTCTTTTATAAGCAATTTGTTTGGATTTTTGTGAGCGATTGAGAGGATTGTTTTAGTTCTTTCGGTCCTGTGTAAACTGCTCCTTGTAGGAACGATCTCGTACTCTGAGTATATACTACTTCTCCATCTTGGGATTATCTCAAGCACACATTTGGTGCGAGTCAAGTTTTTGGCGTCGTTGCCGGAGAACTTGCTTTCACACAAGTGACCACAAGAAGCGTGCTAGAACACGAACCTTAGTCAATGCGAAATTCAGCGGATTACTTCACCATCAATCTACAACTACGGAGGAATCGTCGGCTAAGGCTAGGCGGTAACTTTGTTATATATTTTTTTTGTGGTGTTAGAATATTAGGATTTTTACTTGTTTTTCTTCTTTTTAGGGGTCTAAGAATATTGTAATTAGGAGGCGGAATTAGAGGCAGTTAGGCTACGTGCTAAATGTTTATTGGTGGTTTTGCCTTGTATACGGAGATTGGAGGATCGGTTAGGTTGCTTTTAAATTTTTGGTGGGCAACGGAGTTGATATTTATGTGGAGATTGGAGACTTGGAAGGACTTGACTTGATTTATGTGTGCATTGCATTTGTATGTCCTTATTTTTTAGAGATCACACCCATCGTCTTTGTAGAGTCGAACCTTTACATAATTTCCCACCAGGTTATTTAACTCCATCACTTACTCGTTTGAATCCAACAGACTTATCTTGATTTTCCTTGGTTGATTCATGACCCATACCTATGGAAAACATTGATGATCCATTAGGACATGTCCCAAAAGGTGAAAACTATGGACAAAACGGGCACAATAGGTGAAACAATGGCCATGAAAGGGGAATCAACGCCGGGGAAGGAGAAGCCCAAAACCATACTATGAGGGACTACATGAACCCTTTAAGGTAAACACCTACATCTACTATAGTACTTTCTGCAGATCAAACCACTTTTAATCTAAAACCAAGAATGCTACAAACCATGCCCCAGTTTCATGGCTTTGATTCAGAGCAACCATACACGCATATCAAAGACTTTGAGGATGCATGCTCCATTTTTTAAGACAACGTATGTCCTCGGGAGGTTTTACTTTTAAAACTCTTCTCATTCACTTTAAAGGATAGGGCCAAAATGTGGTTTAATTCATTAAGGTCTATGTCTATACATTCATGGAATACACTTCAAGGGGAGTTCTTGAAAAAGTTCTTCCTTGAAAATCGCATTGAGGCACTACGACGTGCCATCTCTCAATTTGCACTAGTTAGTGGTGAGACTTTCTTCCAATGTTGGCAGAAGTTTAAGGACCTACTATTCGTATGTCCACATCACGGTTTTCCAGAATAGCACATCATAAACACGTTCTATTATTTATTGACTCCTTAATTGAAGATGTTTGTAGAATCCATGTGCACAGAAACTTATTTAGACAAAAACCCAAAGAGGCATACAATTACTTCAACTATCTAGCCAACTTGGCAAGAGATTGGGCTAGTACGGAAACTCAAAATCACACCACTCAAAATCACATAAACAAATCCACTACCACACATGTCGGAGTCAAACACCAATTAGAAAAAGTAGAAGACCTACAAGCTAGAGTCACATCACTCATGTGCAAATTGAAGGCTTTGGAAATTTCTAAGGCTACCTATTTCGTACCGGTTGAGACACCCTCACTATGCTTAGTTTGTGACACATTGGATCATGACACTGCATCATGTCTAGTTATACCAGGGGTAAGGGAAGCACTTCATAGTTAAGTAAATACGGTTGGTTAATTTCAAGGGGGGTACCACAATCAGAGGAGTAGTGATTATTCCTACTCCAATACATATAACCCGAGTTGGAGGAATTACCCTAATTTTGGGTGAAAATAAGAAGGTCATCAAACCCTCAACTATTCCTACAACCCCCACAATCCTTTCAACTACCACCGCAAACTTTTCAAGATCAATCAATGCTCTATTCCACAGAACTGGTACTACAACCATACATACCTCAACAGGCACAATGCCAACCTCCTCATAGGAGAAATAATGAGGATAACCAAGTGACTAACGTTCTAAGAGCACTCACAACAAGGGTCATAAATTTGGAACAATCACAAGGGGAAACCAATACTATAGTCAAAGACATCTACAAGATGTTGATGACTCAACTGATACAAGGGCGATTTTCTGTCCAACCCCAACCAAACCCTAAACCTGCAAATTATGTTGACACTACACATGAACAAGTTCAGACCATCACTACCCTTAGGAGCGAAAAACAACTAGATAAAACCATCACTCCTAAAAAAAACAACCAAGGGAATAAGGATGAGTCTATACGGTTAGGACACGAACAAGAGAGAGAAAAAAGTGAGAAAAATAATAAGAGTGAAGAAAAAAAAATAAGAAACATTCTGAGTTGTTTAAAAAATTAATTGATACATTTGAAGGCGTGGGCATTGAATATTTGATACACGCCTCGTTTCCCTATAGATTGACTAAACCTAAGAAAAAGTCTCTGAACTCTGAACTTTGAAATCTATAATATATTTAAACAGGTTCGAGTTAATATTCTTATCTTAAATGCCATCAAACAAATATCTTTGTATGCCAATTTCTTGAAGGACTTGTGTACCATGAAAAGGAAGTTGCATGTAAAAGAGACAACAATGATGAATGAAAGCCAGAGTGCTATCCTTCAATGCAAAACCACGTTGAAGTATAAGGACCCTGGTTGTCCTACTATTTCGTGCATCATAGGAGGCCATAGAATTGATTGAGCCCTTCTTGACCTAGGTTTTAGTGTGAATCTTCTCCCATATTCTATTTATAAAGAACTAGGTCTAGGAGAGTTGAACCCTACCCGAGTTACATTAGAGTTGGTTGATCGTTCTGTTAATGTACCTAGGGGAATCATAGAGGATGTTCTTATTCAAGTGGACAATGTCTACTACCATATTGATTTTATTGTATTAGATACCCAACCAACAGATATCGAGTCCTCTAAGCATTGTATCCCTGTCATTCTAGGACAATCATTCCTTGCAATGGCTTGCTATTATTCATTATAGGAATGAGTTACTGAAGTTTTCATTTAGTAATATGACCTTAGAGATGAACATATTCACAGTGGGTAAGCAAAAGGGAGACGTAGATAACATTGAGGAGGTAGACTTCAATAAGTCTATTATCTAAGAGCATATGGACCGCGAGTTCATAGAGGATCCAATTGAGAGGGCTCTAGTTTGGAGTGAGCCTAATGATGAATCGGAATTCGAGTGTACAAGTTATAGGGAAGGGAGTGAACCTTGCATACATGTGGGTCATTGGACCCTCGCTTTTGGACCCCTTACCCTAAGTGCCATAAAGCCGGTCCCTTTTAAGCAAAAGTCACCCACTCCAAAGAGGAAACCCTTACCTTCTACTTTAAAATATGCATTCTTAGGTGAGGGTGAATCCTACTCGGTTGTCATATCCTCTAGCTTGTCTGAAGACTAAGAGGAGTCTATGTTAAAAGTGCTTAAGAGGCATAGGAAAGCTCTAGGTTGGACTATAGTAGACCTTCACGGTATCAGTCCTCTTATGTGTACTCATTGTATATATCTTGAGGAAGATTCTAAATCAGTGCATCAAATACAATGATGCTTAAACCCTAACATGAAAGAGGCCGTCAGAGGAGAAGTATTGAAGCTTCTTTATGCGGGTATTATATACCCCATCTGTGATTCTAAGTGGGTTAGTCCAACCTAAGTTATCCCTAAGAAGTCGGGAGTTATGGTAGTAAAGAACAAGCTTAATAAACTAGTTCCCACTAGAATTCAAACAGATTGGCGAATGTGTATAGACTACCATAAACTTAATGCATCCACTAGGAAAGATCACTTCTCACTTCCGTTCTTGGACCAAGTCTTGGAACAAGTAACGAGTCAAGCATATTATTGTTTCTTAGATGGGTATTCCAACTATAACCAGATTGAGGCCACATTAGAAGACCAAGATAATACTACATTCATGTGCCCCTTTGGCACTATATGTATAAAAGAATGTCCTTTGGCCTATGTAATGCACCGGCCACCTTTCAACGGTACATGATATTTATCTTTAGGAACATAGTTGAGAAGATCCTCAAAATTTTCATGGATGACTTCTCAATTTGCGGGGATACTTTTGAGGCTTATTTAGAGCACCTTGAGAAAGTTTTGGAGAGATGCGAGAAGAGTAATTTAGTACTCAATTGGAAGAAGTGTCACTTTATGGTGACACAAGGTATAGTTCTTGGACATATAGTGTCCAACAAGGGGATAGAAGTAGATTAAGCTAAGGTTGAGTTAATCCAACGCCTCCCTACCCCTAAGAGTGACAGAGATATTCGGTCTTTTCTTGGGCATGCCGGATTCTACCGGCGATTTGTTGAAGGGTTTAATGCTATTTCTAGACCTTTGTGGTATTTACTTTCACATGAAGTTTCATTTGTTTGGAGATCTCAATGCTAAGAAGCATTCGACAAGTTTAAAGGACTTCTAACCACTGCACCTATTATTAGATTACCTGATTGGTCTTTACTTTTCGAGTTGATGTATGATGCGAGTGATTATGCGGTGGGGGCTGTTTTAGAGCAAAGGGGGCTATTTTAGAGCAAAGGGTAGAGAAGAAGCCATACGTGATATACTATGCTAGCAAAACTCTCAATAAAGCCCAATTGAACTAAACCACAACAGAGAAAGTGCTTCTCACCGTAGTATTTGCATTAGACAAGTTTAGGTCATACTTAGTGAGATCTTTGGTTATCATAAACGCCAATCATTCCGCACTTAAGTATTTGTTGAATAAGCCCGATGCAAAATCACGACTCATCTGGTGGATTCTTTTGCTTCAAGAGTTTCATATAGAGATTACAGATAAAAAAGGGGTCAAAAATATAGTTGCCGACCATCTCTCGAGGCTTCCTATTGATGGGGATGCCCAAAACCCCCTTCCAATCAATGAATACTATTCGGATGAGCACCTTTTCTATTCTCATACACTTACACGGTTCATGACATCGTGGTATGCCGACATAGTTGACCACTTAGCTACCGGTAAGATTCCCTCGCAATGGTCTAGCATTGATAGGAAGAAATTCTTTAGACATGTGAGGTATTTTTCTTGGGAGGATCCATATCTTTTTAAATATTGTCCAGATCAAGTAATCAGTTGGTGTGTTCCCGACGATGAGGTAAAAAGTATTATTGAGTTTTGTCATTCACAGGCATGCGGTGGACACTTTTTCTCGCATAAAACCACTACCAAGATCTTGCAAAGTGGTTTCTATTGGCCCACCATGTTTAGAGATGTCCATATCTTTTGTACATCCTGTGATAGATGCCAACGTCTAGCAAGTCTTTCTAGGAGGCACATGATGCCTCTTATCCCTATCATCATTCTTGAGATTTTTGATTGTTGGGGTATCGATTTTATGGGACCCTTTCTTAGTTCGTGTTGGTATTTGTACATTCTAGTGGCCATAGACCATGTGTCTAAGTGGGTAGAAGCTATACCGGCACGTACCAATGACCATGCTATTGTGGTCAAGTTCTTAAAGGAATATGTCTTTTCTAGGTTTGGTATGCCGCTAGCTATAATCAGTAATAGTGGCTTCCACTTTTACAATAAACCGGTAGCTCTATTGATGAGAAAGTGCAGGGTGATACATAAGGTTGGTATACCTTATCATCCCCAAACCCAAGGCCAAGTGGAGTTAGCAAATAGAAAAATTAAGCAAGTCCTTGAGAAAACTGTTAACCCTAACCAAAAGGATTGGTCCTTGAGGTTGGTAGATGCTTTGTAGGCATGTAGGACATCTTATAAGACCATCTTAGGGTGTTCCCTATATAGGCTTATGTACAGAAAGGCATGCCACCTTTTAGTAGAAATAGAACACAAGACTTATTGTGCAATCCGCCATTTCAATGAGAACTTAGATGAGGTGGGCTCACTTATGTCGCGCCCAGATTTTTCGCACTCGAGGAATACACACACAAGCAACAAAAATACTATACTCTCTCGTTAGAACTCACCCTCCTAGAAGAATGAGTGCGACTAGGTTTAAATTGAAAATTGATTTGAATAAAGGGTTTTTCGAAAGGGTTTGGAGTCGCCACCTAACTTGATTAAGGTGAGTTAGGTCACTTAAAAACTAAGTGCAATCTGAAGACTACACTTACGGTTTTTGAAAACGATTTTGAAAATACTTCCTTAAGAGAGGGTTTTTAGGAAAACAGGTAGTTCAGCAACCTTTGGAAAATAGTTAAGCCCTTTTTTGAAAATAACTCTATTTTGGTCTTTCGAAAACAGTGATCCTAGGTTCGGAGGTTGGTTACGTGTAGGGTGTAAGCATCCCATTTTTGACCGCTCGGCAGTCTACACTCCGTCTAGACTTGTGTTCAAGTCATTATGGGCATATTCCAATTGAAATCAACTTTCTAAGTCCAAATCTCGTCTGTCCATCGCTTCGTGGCCCGCCAAGCCCAAATAGAAGCAAAATGACCAAAATGCCCTTAGGGGTATTGTTCTTTCCAACTCCAACTCTAACCCCTTTCTCGAGACAGTTTATTCCTCAAGACGGTTTGAGTAGCGAAAATACTCGTAAACAGGTCGACATAGGGAATTGCCAACAAACCCCTGTGTCACGACGACCGCCGTCAGAGTGGCGGAAACACTCAAAACCCAGGTCAACACCAGTGCCTCCAGCCCACTTCGGTGAAAATGACCAAACTGCCCCTTGAGCCTTTTCCGAGACTTTCCGGTCAAGATGACCATTCTACCCCTAGGCATCTAAATGCCTCGGGAATCACACCGGCTTTGGGTATCAAACCAGTAACCTTTCAAGAATATTTCTTATAGTATTCCTGACCTTCCTCTACCTTCCCGGATCATTCCGAGTCAGTTCCGGCAAATCCGGTACAAAATGACCGTTTTGCCCCTGGTGGGCCGATCTCCTTTTCCGACCACACCGGCTCTGGGTATCAAACTGGTAACCTTCCGAAAATATTTCTTATAGTATTCCCGACCTTCCTCTACCTTCCCGAATCATTCCGAGTCAGTTCCGGCCAACTCGGTGCAAAATGACCATTTTACCCCTGGTGGGCCGGTCACCTTTTTCGACCACACCGGCTCTGGGTATCAAACCGGAAAACTTTGGGAGAATAATGTTTTCAAATCTCAAGTCTTCTTCTGGGACAGTCTGAGTTCGTCCCGGCAGCTTCTCGATTCGATTGACCGTTTTGCCCCTAAAGGCCCGGTCAACCCTTCCGACATATCCTATTTTCATTTTTCAAGTCAAATACCTCCGGGACACTATTTTAAGTGTTCTTGCTCTTTTCCGGCCTTCTGGGTCATTCCCGGTCTTCCAAACTCCTTCTTGGACTTTTCAAAGTCACTCCTAGTGAAGCCAAGCTAAAAATTACATGGTAGTCACTAGTACAGGTGCCCAAATCTAGTCAAAGATACGTTGCTTGCCGACCTTAAACATTTCCTAATTGGTTGGTGCCACTAGTAGTGGCGCCAAGCCAAAAAATGTCCTGGCGCCACTCCTAGTGGTGCCAGTGGAAAGTTTGGCCTGACGCCACTGCAACAGGCGCCAGTGTTGTCCAACCTGTATAAGTACAGAGCCTCTTCCAACGTGAAAGGGGTCCGCAAACTCAGTCTAAAAATCATATAATTCGATATACAGAGCTCGTGCACTCCCTAAACCCTAGCTTTCTTAGGTTTCCCAAACCCTAGCCACCATACATTAAACCCTAGCCTCCTATACACTCATACACACCTCCATACACTCATACATTAGCCTCCAACCACCTTTGAAGACTTGAAGAGCTGCAATCTAAAGTTTGAAGACAACTCTTGAAGATTGAAGATGAAGATCAAGACGAAGACCGAAGATCGAAGACAAGCAAGGCGCGCAAAATAAAGAAGACATACGGTAGGCTTTCTCTTTAAATTTTCGCACTTCCCCCCTCTCTCTTCTCTCTCCTAACCCACTTAGGTTTTCTCTATTTTAATCCCGCATCTCTTTCCCCCCCTTTCTTTGCATGCTTGAAACAAGGGGACTCCCGGTCCATGTGTAGGATTAGACTATCGGAGGGTCACCGTGTCGGTGGTTTTCCTTTAGGCTAATCGGAGACCACGTGGGTTCGGCCCCCTTGATTATGTGGTGAAGCCTTAACCTTGTATATTCACGAACCCAAAATTGCATTGTGCATATCATGATCTTGCGTCTTCCAAAAATTATTTTCAAAATCGTTTTCAAACTTGTTTTCAAAATCGCATCAAAATCTCTTTTTCAAAAACTTGTTTTCAAAATCACAATCCTAGGGTGATTCTAGCATTTCTATGGCCTGGGTTGCTTTAGGAAAGTGTTACACTAAAAGTGGCTTTGATGGTCCATATTTTCAAATCTTATTTTTTTTCAAAACCACTTTTTTAAAGTGGTTCTAGCCCTCTTATGGTTAGAATCGCTTTAGGAAAGTGAGACATTTTTATACCTTCTAAAAACTCTCTTTTCAAAAGTCTGTCTTCCTAAAAATCTCTTTTTCAACATACTTTCCTAAAACTCTCCTTTCCAAAGTTGTTTTTAAAAACTCCCTCCAAAAATCTAATTTTCAAAACTTTCTTTTTCAACTCCTTTCCAAAATACTATCCCCAAAATCCACTTTCTAAAAACGCTCTCTAAAAATCTTTCCAAAAACTCTCTCCAACAATCTTCTACCAAAAATCTTTCTAAAAACTCTCTTCCCAAAATCTTCTTTCTAGAAACTCCTCTCTAGGATTCCCTTCTAAAATCTTCATTTCTAAAAATGCACTTTCCAAAAACTCTTTTCTTAGTGTCCAAGTCAAGCCCTAGAACCCATAATTAGGAAACCCTAATTTTTTTTTCCAAAAACATGGTTTTCAAACTTGCCTTAAAGCCTAGGTTTTCAAAACCTCTTGTTATCACATCCAAACTATACACATTTCCAAAATCCTTTTTCTACGTTAAAACTATAATTTTTCAAATCTAGGGTTCCTAGAAACTCTCCTTTCCAAATCCTTGTCAAATCAAATTTTCCTTTTAGGAAACTAAATCCAACCTTCCTGTTTAGAAAACTAGATCCAATCCTCCATTTTTGGAAACAAAATCAAACTTTCTCTTTTAAAAACAAAATCCAATCCCTTCCTAATCCAAATCTTTCCTAATTCAACTCCTTCCTAAACTTCTCCTTTCCTAAACCTTAAGTTTTCAAAACTTAAACATAAAAATTTTTCCTAAAATTCTAAACTTCAAATCTTTCTTAATTCTACCCCTTTCCAAATCTCAACTTTCCAAATCTAAGTTTTCAAACCTGTCCTAAATTCAAACCTTTCCTCATTTCAAGATTTTCTAAAATTCAAACTCTAAAACTTTCTAAATCTTAAACTTTCCAAATTTCAAATCCTTCCAAATTTCAAAACTTTCTAAACTCAAAACTTTCCTATTTTAAAAACTTCGTTGTTCTCTAAACATTCCAATTTTCAAAACTTCCCTATTTCAAAACATTCCAATTTCAAAACTTTTCTAAAATAAAACTTTCCTAAAACGAAACTTTCCAAAAATGAAACTTTCCTAATTCCAAAACTTTCCTAAAATAAAACTTTCCTAATTCGAAACTTTCCTAAATCGAACCTTTCCTAATTCGAACATTTCCTAAAATCCAATCTTTCCAAATCTTCCAAGTCCAATGTTCGAGTCAAATATTTCTAACTCTCAAGTCTTTCCTAAACCTCATCATCTTTCCTAAGTTTAGGTTTCTTAAATCAAATCCTCTATTTTCAATCGGACTCTTGTCCGAACTACGAATGACCTGATTCCTCGAAAAGGATACGTAGGCAACCCTCATGGGTGCGGTCACAACTTTTTTTTAAATATCAAATTCCACAATATTTTTCAAATCTCAAATTCCACAACATGTTTCAATTTCTATTTCTACAACTTCTTTTCAATCTCCAATCTTAAGATTTTCTTTAAGTTTCCAATCCCATGATCTATTTCTATTTTCAACCTTCAATTTCAATTCCCAAAATCTTTTTTTCCAAATTCAAACTTCTATCTTTTTCTTTTCAAATCAAATCAAATCAAATCAGTTTCTTTTCAAGTCTTTTTCCAAATCAATTTTCTTTTTTTGCACTTGCATACCATGTATCATGTTAGTTTCTTTTCAAAATTTATTTTTCAAAGTAAATAGGATTGAACATTAGTTAATTGGAGACTCTCATAGGTGAATTTAGGGTAGATTGACATGTAGGTATCGAAAGGGCGGGGTAGGGTGATGGCTTAGTGCGTCTTCCCTACACGTAACCAACCTCCGAACTTAGGATCATTGATTTCAAAGACCAAAAGGAGTTATTTTTCAAAAAGGGCTAAATGTTTTCAAAAGGTTGCCAAATAACCTGTTTTTCTTAAAAACCCTCTCTTGAGGTGGTATTTTCAAAAATCGTTTTCCAAAAACCCTAAGTGTAGTTTTTGGATTATGCTTAGTTTTTAGGTGACCTAACTCACCTTAATCAAGTTAGGTGGCGACTCTAATATTTTTCAAAAGCCCTTTATTCAAATCAATTTTCAATTCAAACCTAGTCGCACTCATTCTTCTAGGAGGGTGAGTTCTAACGAGAGAGTACAGTGTTTTTCCCATTTGTGTGAGTATTCCTCGAGTGCGAAAAATCTGGGCGCGACATAGGGAAGACGCACTAAGCCATCACCCTACCCCGCGCTTGCAGTACCTACATGTCTATTCACCCTAGATTCACCTATGAGAGTCTTCAACTAACAAATGTCCAATCATATCTACTTTAGAAAAAGAATGTTTAAAAAGACATGATGCATGATACGCAAGTGCAAGAAAAAAGAGTTGGAAATAAATTGATTTGATTTAAAAAGAAATTTGAAAAGCTAGATTTGATTTTGAAAAGTTTTAGAAATTGGAAATAGAGATTTAGAAATAGATTTTTGGAATTGGAAACTTGCAAATAAATTATGGAATTAAAAACTTGAAAAAGGTTGTGGAATTGGAGATTTGAAAGAAGTTGTGAAAATAGAAGCTTGAAAAAGGTTATGACTGCACCCATGAGAGTTGCCTACGTATCCTTTTTGAGGAATCAGGTCAGTCGTAGTTCGGACAACAGTTCGATAGAAAATAGAAGATTTAATATGAAAGAAGAAGCTGAATTGGAATTTGGATTTGATTTAAATTTAGAATAGAGGATTGGAAATTGGAATTGAAGGATTAAGAAATTGATTTGGAAAGATAGAAATTGGAAGAGGGATTTGGAGTTGTTTTAGAAAGATTGAGATTTAGGAAACCTAGACTTAGGAAGATAGGATTTAGGAAGGACTCAAGGTTTAGGAAAGATTCGACTCGAATGTTGGACTTGGAAGATTAGGAAAGATTGGATTTAGGAAATATTCAAATTAGGAAAAGTTCGAATTAGGAAAGTTTCATTTTAGGAAAGTTCCGTTTTAGAAAAGTTTCATTTTAGAAAAGTTTTGAATTAGGAAAGGTTTCATTTTAAGAAAGTTTTGAATTAGGAAAGTTTTGATTTAAGAAAGTTTTGAAAGTTGGAAAGATTTGAAAAGATTCGAAATTTAGGGAAGTTTAGAATTTTAAAAGGATTCAAAGTTTGAGTTTTAGAAATTCTTGAAATTAGGAAAGGTTTTGAGTTTAAGAAAGGTTTGAAAACTTAGATTTGGAAAGTTAAGATTTGGAAAGGGACGGAATTAAGAAATGTTTGAAAGCTTAAAATTTAAGGAAAGATTTAAAAGTTTAAATTTAGGAAACTTAAGGTTTAGGAAAGTACTAGATTAGGAAGGAGTTGAAAGATTTGGGTTTGGAAGGATTGAGATTCCTATTTCCTAAAACAAGGGATTGGATTTAGTTTCTAAAAAGAGATGTTTTGATTTTGTTTCTAAAAACGGAGGATTGGATCTAGTTTCCTAAAGGGGAGATTGGGTTTGGTTTCCTAAAGGGAAGATTAGATTTGACGTGGATTTGGAAAGATGGAGTTTTGAAAATTCTAGTTTTGGGAAGACTATAGTTTTGATGTAGAAAATAGGTTTTGAAAATATATAGAGTTTGGATGTAGAAAACAAGAGGTTTTGGAAACCTAAGTTTTGAAGCCAAAGTAAGGGATTGGAAATCATATTTTTGGGAAGGAAAATTAGGGTTTCTTAAACGTGGGTTCTAGGATTTAACTTAGGCTCTAAGGAAAGAGTTTTTGGAAAGTGAGTTTTTAGAAAGGGAGATTTCTGGAAGGAAATCCTACAGAGGAGTTTCCAGAAAGTGAATTTTGAAAAGAGAGTTTTTGGAAAGAAATCCTAGAGAGGAGTTTCTAGAAAGTGAATTTTGAAAAGAGAGAGTTTTTGGAAAGAAATCCTAGTGAAGAGTTTTTAGAAAGAAATTTTCGGGAAGAGTTGTTTAAGAAGGAAACGTAAGGAGCGTCTTTGGAGAGTGAACTTTGAAGAAAGTGTTTTTGGAAATGAGCTTTTAGGAAAGATGTTCTTGGAAAGAGATTGTTGGAAGAGAGCTTTTGAAAAATAATTTTGGAAAGTAGATTGGAAAGAGTTTTCTAAGAAGGAAACTTAAGGAGTGTTTTTAGGAAAGGAATTTTGAAGACAATGTTTTGAAAATGAGTTGAAAAGGAAGTTTTGAAAATAGATTTTTGGCTGGAGTTTTTGGAAAACAATTTTAGAAAGGAATTTGCAGAAGGAGATTGGAGAGAGTTTTTGGAAAGTATGTTGAAAAAGTGATTTTTAGAAGAAGGGATTTGAAAAGAGAGTTTTTAGAAAGCATATATAAAATATCCCACTTTCCTAAAGCGGTTCTAACCATAAGGAGGTTAGAACCACTTTAAGATAGTGGTTTTGAAAACAACAATGTTTTGAAAATATAGACCATATTGGTTACTTTAAATGTAATACTTTTCTAAAGCAACCCTAGCCATGAAAAAGCTAAAATCACCATAGGATTGTGATTTTGAAAGAGAAGATTTTGATGTGGGCTTTTGAAAACGAGTTTGAAAACGAATTTTGAAAGAATGCAAAATCATGATATGCACAATGCAAATTGGAGTTGTGAACATACAAGGTTAAGGCTTCACCACATAATCAAGGAGGCCGAACCCACGTGGTCTTCGATTAGACTAAAAGAAAACCCCCCGACACGGTGACTCTCCAATAGCCTAATCTTATATATGGACCGGGAATTCCCTTGTTTCAAGCACGCAAGAAGGGGGGGGGGGGAGAAGATGGGGGATTAAAATAGAAGAAAATTCAAGTGGGTTAGGAGAGAGAAGGAGGGGGGAAGATGCGTAAACATAAATAAGAAGCCTACCTTGTGTCTTCTTTATTTTGCTTAGCTTTGCGCGCTTTGCTTTGCTTTGCTTGTCTTGCTTCGATCTTCACTTCAGTCTTCAAGAGTTTGTCTTCAATCTTCAAATCTTTATATTGCAGCACTTCAAGTCTTCAAAGGAGACTTTGGAGGCTAGTGTATGAGTGTATAGAAGTGTATGTGAGTGTATAAGAGGCTAGGGTTTGTGTATGCAGGCTAGGGTTTGGAAAACCTAAGGAGACTAGGGTTTAGAGAGGCTACGAGCTCTGTATATCGAAAAGTAGGGTTTTTAGACTGAGTTTGTGGACCTCTTTCACGCTGAAGGAGGCTCTATATTTATAGATAATAGAATCACCTAGCGCCTGTTGCAGTGGCGCTAGGGTAAATTTTCTCTTGGCGCCACTAGGAGTGGCGCCATGCCATTTTTTGGCTTGGCGTTACTACTAGTGCCGCCAGCAACTTAGGAAAGTTCATTAAGTCGGCAAGCAATGTATCTTGAGAAGATTTGAGCGCCTGTACTAGTGACTACCATACAATTTTTAGCCTGGCTTCACTAGGAATGACTCCGGAAAGCCCAGGAAGGACTTAAGGGACCGAAAATGGCTCGGAAGGCCGGAAAAGGACAGGAACACTTAAAACAATGTCCCAGAGGTAGTAGACTTGAAAAGGATGACAAGATTTTCCGGACGGATTGATCGAGCCATTAGGGACAAAACGGTCAATCAGGCCAGAAAGCTGTCGGGACGGACTCAGAATGTCCCGAAAGGAGACTTGAGATTTAGAAACATTATTTAGAATATTCCCAAAGGTTACCGGTTTGATACCCAAAGCCGGTGTGGTCGGAAAAGGCGACCGGCCCACTAGGGGCAAAATTGTTATTTTGCACCGAGTTTACCGGAACTGACTCAGAATGATCTGGAAAGATAAAGGAAGGTCTGAAATACTATAAAAAGCATTCTTGGAAGGTTACCAGTTTGATACCCAGAGCCGGTGTGGTCAGAAAAAGGCGATTGGCCCACCAGGGGTAAAATGGTCATTTTGCACTGGGTTTACCGGAACTGACTTGGAATGATCTAGAAAGATAAAGGAAGGTCAGGAATACTATAAGAAGCATTCTCGGGAGGTTACCAATTTGATACCCAGGGCCGGTGTGGTCCCCGGGAGGTTCGGATGCCTAGGGGCAAAATGGTCATCTTAACTGAAAAGTCTCGGAACTGGCCCGAAACTGACTAGAAGGCACCTAATCATGCCGGATTGCTTTTAAGACAATCTTGGAAAGGGTGAACTTACCATTCTGAGGACTCAGGTGTGTTCTCGAGAAACGTGTCGAAAAATGGCTCTAGGGGCAGTTTGATGATTTTTCATCGAAGTGGGCTAGCAGGCACCGGTGTTGACCTGGGTTTTGAGTGTTTCTGCCACTCTGACGGCGGTCTTGTGATACAGGGGTTTGTTGGCAATTCCTTATATCGACTTGTTGTAAGCACCCAATTTTTGACCGTTCGGCAGTCTACACTCCGTCCAGACTTGTACTCAAGTCAATATGGACGTATTCCAATCGAAATTAACTTTCTGAGTCTAATCTCGTCTATCCATCGTTTTGCGGGCCCACCAGGCCCAAGTAGAGGCAAACTGACCAAAATGCCCTTAGGGTCATTGTCCTTTCCAATTCCAATTCCAATCCCTCTCTCGAGACAGTTGATTCCTCGAGACGATAAATCTATTCCAATTAGGCGCGTCTTTCCGAAGACGATAAGACCCCTTTCTAATTCCAATCCCTCTCTCGAGACAGTTGATTCCTCGAGACGATAAATCTATTCCAATTAGGCGCGTCTTTCCGAAGACGATAAGACCCCTTTCCAATTCCAATCCCTCTCTCGAGACAGTTGATTCCTTGAGACGGTAAATCTATTCCAATCAGGTGCATCTTTCCGAAGACGATAAGACCCCTTTCCAATTCTAATCCCTTTTTCGAGACAGTTGATTCCTCGAGACGGTAAATCTATTCTAATCAGGAACGTATTTCCGAAGACGATAAGACCCCTTTCCAATTCCCATCCCTCTCTCGAGACAGTGTATTCCTCGAGAAAGTCCGGTGCGTTTTTCGAAGAAAATATCTTTGAAACGGTAAGTCCCTTTAAACCTGTCAACCGGGACGAGACCCCAAGTCCCCCAGATGATAAAACGGTCTACCTTTGGCGCCTACTAGCCCGCCAATGCAGAAATGTCCGCTTAGGCACGCCTTTTGAGAAAGTTGCTTCCCAGGCGCTAAGTACCCTTTAGCAGCTTCCCGAGATCAGGCAGTCTTGGGAATGATCGCGAACCGTCAGAGTAGCGGAAATACTCGCAAATATCGCAACTGTCAGAGTAGTAAAAATACTCGCAAACAGGTCGATATAGGAAATTGCCAACAAACCCCTGTATCAGACGACCGCAGTCAGAGTGGCGGAAACACTCAAAACCCAAGTTAACACTAGTGCCTACTAGCCCACTTCGGTGAAAAATGACCAAACTGCCCCTTGGGCCTTTCCAACACGTTTCTCGAGACTACACCTGAGTCTTCAGAACGGTGAGTCCGACCTTCTAAGATTGTCTTAAAGGCAGTTTGGCATGATTAGGTGTCTTCTAGTCAATTTCGGGCCAATTCCAAGACTTTCCGGTCAAGATGACCATTTTGCCCCTAGGCATTCGAACGCCCTAAGAACCACACAGGCTTTGGATATCAAATCGGTAACCTTCCGAGAATAATTCTTATAGTATTCTCAATCTTCCTCTATCTTTCCGGATCATTCCGAGTCAGTTCCAGCAAACTTGGTGCAAAATGACCGTTTTGCCCCTAATGGGTCGGTTTCCTTTTCTAACCACACCGGCTCTGGGTATCAAACCGGTAACCTCCCGAGAATGCTTCTTATAGTATTCTCAACTTTCCTCTACCTTCCTGGATCATTCTGAGTCAATTCCGGTAAACTCGGTACAAAATGACTATTTTGCCCCTGGAGGGCCGATCACCTTTTCCGACCACACCGGCTCTGGATATCAAACCGGCGACCTTCGGGAACATTCTAAATAATGTTCCCAAATCTCAAGTTTTCTTCCGGGACAGTCCGAGTCCGTCCCAACAGCTTCCCAATTCGATTGACCGTTTTGCCCCTAAAGGCCTGGTTAACCTTTTCGACACATCCTATCCTCATTTTTCAAGCCAAATACCTCTGGGACATTGTTTTAGGTGTTCCTACTCTTTTTTGGCCTTCCGGGTCATTCTTGGCCTCTTTAAATCATTTCTGGACTTTCCGGAGTCACTCCTAGTGAAGCCAGGCTAAAAATTGCATGGTTGTCACTAGTACAGGTGCCCAAATCTAGTCAACGATATGTTGCTTGCCGACTTACAAACTTTCCTAACTTTCTGGCGCCACTAGTAGTGGCGCCAAGCCAAAAAATGGCCTGGCGCCACTAGAGGAAATTTGCCCTAGCACCACTGCAACAGGCGCTAGGTCTGTCCTACCTCTATAAATACAGAGCCTCTTCTAGCGTGAAAGAGGTCCGCAAATTCAGTCTAAAAACACCAATATTCGATATATAGAGCTCGAACACTCCCAAAACCCTAGCCTCCCTAGGTTTTCCAAACCCTAGCCACCATACACAAACCCTAAATCTCATATACACTCATACACAACCCCATACACTTATACATTAGCCTCCAACCCTCCTTTGAAGACTTGAAGAGCTGTAATCTAAACTCTGAAGATTGAAGACAACTCTTGAGGATTGAAGACGAAAATTAAGATGAAGACCGAAGACAAGCAAGGCGCGCAAAATAAACAAGACACAAGGTAGGCTTTCGTTTTACATTTCTGCACTTCCCCCTCTCTCTTCTCTCTCTTAACCCACTTGGGTTTTCTCTATTTTAATCCCTTATCTCTTTCCCCCCCTTTCTTTGCATGCTTGAAACAAAGGGATTCCCGGTCCATGTGTAGGATTAGACTATTGGAGGGTCACCGTGTCGGGGGATTTCCTTTAGGCTAACCGGAGACCACGTGGGTTCGACCATCTTGATTATGTGGTGAAGCCTTAACATTGTATGTTCACGACCCCAAATTTGCATTGTGCATATCATTATCTTGCATCTTCCAAAAGTTGTTTTCAAAATTTGCATTAAACTTGTTTTCAAAATTACATCAAAATCCTCTTTTTCAAAACTTATTTTCAAAATCACAATCCTAGGGTGATTCTAGCCTTTCCATGGCTAGGATTGCTTTAGGAAAGTATTACATTTAAAGTGACTTTTATAGTCCATATTTTCAAAATCTTGTCGTTTTCAAAACCACTTTCTTAAAGTGGTTCTAACCTTTTTATGGTTAGAATCCCTTTAGGAAAGTGGGACATTTTTTTATATACTTTCCAAAAAACTCTCATTTCAAAAGTCTCTCTTTCTAAAATCCTTCTTGTCAACATGCTTTCCTAAAACTCTCATTTCCAAAGTTGTTTTCAAATACTCCCTCCAAAAATCTATTTTTCAAAACTCCCTTTTCAACTCCTCTCCAAAATACTCACCCCAAAATCCACTTTCTAAAAAACGCTCCCTAAAAATCTTTCTAAAAAACACTCTTCAACAATCTTCTATCAAAAATCTTTCTAAAAACTCTCTTTCCAAAATCTTCCTTGTTGAAACTCCCCTCTAGGATTTTCCTTCTAAAAACTTGTTTCCAAAAACATACTTTCCAAAAAATCCTTTTTCTTGGTGCCCAAGTCAAGCCCTAGAACCCACAATTAGGAAACCCTAGTTTTCTTTCCAAAAACATGGTTTTTAAATTTGCCTTAAAACCTAAGTTTCCAAAACTTGTTGTTTTCACATCCAAACTATACACATTTCCAAAACCTCTTTTTTACGTCAAAACTATAGCCTTCCAAATCTAGGGTTTCTAAAACCTCCCTTTCCAAATCCTTGTCAATTCCAATCTTCCCTTTAGGAAACCAAATCAAATCTTCCCTTTAGAAAGCCAAATCCAATCTCCCTGTTTAGGAAACTAGATCCAATCCTCCGTTTTTAGAAACAAAATCAAAACACTTTTTCTTAGGAACAAAATCCAATCCTTCCTAATCCAACTCTTTCCTAATCTTCTACTTTCCTAAATCTTAACTTTCCAAAACTTAAACATAAAAGTATTTCCTAAATTTTAATACTCAACTTCCACATCTTTCCTAATTCAACCCTTTCCTAATTCTATTCTTTTCCAAATCTTAACTCTCCAAATCTAGGTTTTCCAATCTTTCCTAAATTCAAACCTTTCTTAATTTCAAGATTTTCTAAAACTCAAACTTTCAAAACTTTTTAAATTCTAAACCTTCCTAAAGCTTCAAATCTTTCCAAATCTAAACTCAAAACTTTTCTATTTTCAAAACTTTCCTATTTCAAAACCTTTTCTCTTTCAAAACCTTTCTTAATTTGAAACTTTCTTAATTCAAACCTTTTCTAAATTTTTCCTAAATCTTTCTAAATTCTATGCTTTCCAAATTCAAAACTTTCTTAACTTGAAACTTTCCTAAACCTAAAACCTTCCTAAGATGAATGTTTCCTAATTCGAAACTTTCTTGAAACAAAAATTTCCTCAATGACACTTTCATATTTTGTAATTTTCCTAATCCGAATCTTTCCAAAATTTCAAGCTTTCCTAATCTTCCAAGTCCAAGTATTGAAGTCAATTCTTCTCTAAACTTTTTCCAAGTCAAATCCAAGCCTTCTTTTCTAAGTCTCAAGTCTTTCTAGATTTCCTAAAACCAAGTCTTTCGAAATCAAATATTTTCAAATCTTCCAATCAAAGTTCAATCTCTCAATCTTCCAATTCAATTTCCAATTCAATCTCTTTTTTTCAAATCAACTCTTATATTTTCAATCGGACTCTTGTTTGAACTACGACTGACCTAATTCCTCCGAAGGGATACGTAGGCAACCCTCATGGGTGCGGTCTCCACATTTTTCAAATATCAAATTCTACAATATTTTTCAAATTTCCAATTCCACATTTTTCAAATTTCCAATTCCATAACATTTTTCAAAATTCTATTTCTACAATTTCTTTCCAATCTCCAATCCTACAATTTTCTTCAGGTTTCCAATTCTATGATCTATTCCTATTTTCAATCTTCAATTTCAATTTCCAAATTCAATTTCAATCTTCAAATTCAAGCTTCTATCTCTTTCTTTTCAAATCAAATCAAACTCTTTTCAAATCTATTTCCAAATTTCTTTTCTTACATTTGCATATCATGCATCATGTTAGTTGTTATTCAAACATCATTTTTCAAAGTGGATAGGATTGAACATTAGTTAGTTAAAGACTCTTATAGGTGAATCTAAGGTAGATTGACATGTAAGTACCTAAAGGGTGGGGTAGGGTGATGGCTTAATGCGTCTTCCTTACACGTAACCAACCTCCGAAGCCAGAATCACTGATTGCAAAGACCAAAAGGAGTTATTTTCAAAAAAGGGCTAAATGTTTTCCAAAGGTTGCTAAATAACCTGTTTTCTTAAAAACCCTCTTTTGAGGAGATATTTTCAAAATTGTTTTTCAAAAATCCTAAGTGTAGTTTTCGGATTATGTTTAGTTTTTAGGTGACCTAACTCACCTTAATCAAGTTAGGTGGCGATTCCGAATCTTTTTCCAAAAGCCCTTTATTCAAACCAATTTTTCAATTCAAACCTAGTCGCACTCATTCTTCTAGGAGGGTGAGTTCTAACGAGAGAGTACATCATTTTTTCGCTTGTGTGAGTATTCCTTGAGTGCGAAAAATCTGGGCGCGACACCTGTTTGCAAGTATTTTCTCTACTTTGACGGTTGCGATGTTTACGAGTACTTCCGCTACTCTGATGGTTCACAATCATTCCCGAGACTGCCTAATCTCGGGAAGCTGCTAAAGGGACTTAGCGCTTGAGAAGTCAACTTTCTCGAAAGGCGTGCCGATACAGACATTTCTGCATTGGCGGGCTGGCAGGCGCCAAAGGTAGACCGTTCTACCATCTCAGGGACTTGGGGTCTCATCTTGGTCGACAGGTTTAAAGGGACTTACCGTTTCAAAGAAACTTTCTCCGAAAAATGTGCCGATTTGGATAGACTTGCCGTCTCGAGGAATCAGCTTTCTCGAGAGAGGGATTGAAATTGGAATTGGAATTAGAAAAGGAATTGGAAAGGGGTCTTACCATCTTCGGAAAGACGTGCCTGTTGAAATTGGAAAGGGGACTTATCATCTTCGAAAAGACACACCTATTGGAATACGGAAAGGGGATTTATCGTCTTCGAAAAGATGTGCCTAATTTGGAATTGGACCAAACAATGCCCCTAAGGGCATTTCGGTCATTTTGCCTCTATTTGGGCCTGGTGGGCCCGTGAAGCGATGGATAGACAGGATTAGACTTAGAGAGTTGATTTCGATTGGAATACGTCCATATTGCCTTGAGTACAAGTCTGGACGAACCGTAGATTATCGAGCGGTAAAAAATGGGGTGCTTACAACTTAGGATATTACAACTCAATGAACTAGATGAGATTCAGAACGATACTTATGGGAATGCAAATATCTCTAAAGCAAATATGAAACCACTATATGACTAACGCATCCTTTGTAAATCTTTCGAGGTTGGTCGAAAGGTCTTTCCATATAATTTCTGGTTGCATTTGTTTTCGGGTAAGGTTCAGAGTAGATGGTCCAGATCTTTTGTAGTGCAGGATGTTTCACCTCATGAGGTAATTGAAATAGATAATCCAAAGAATGGTAATAACTTTAAAGTCAATGGGCAGCGCCTGAAGCCCTACCTTGAGCTAGAGTTAGGAGAAGTAAACTATGTGGATTTACGCTATCCATCACCTTTCAGGTAAACCATATTGCCTTCTAGTATGTTGTATAATGGTTGTTAGGATAGTGTCGCATTGGAGGTAATTTTACTCTAGTTGGGGGGAGTGGGTGTTATCCCGGCCTTTCTTCTTCTCCACCCGTCCGTCACCAAGTCTTTTTGTTTTTTGTTTTTTTTTTTTGCGCATTGCGGACTATACTCGTCTGTAGTTTGGGGGGGGGGGGGGTCTACTTTGTAATGTGTGTTTTAGGTGTTTATAATTTAATTTAGTATAGATACATAGGTTAGGTTAGATATGTATTTAGTTTAAGTTAAAAAAAAACGAAAAAAATTAAAATTTTGGCCAGGCATTCGAACGCTTCATCTTGGCGTTCGAATGGCTAGAGAGCATGTTATTGCGATTTTGCCTTGGCATTTGAATGGTTATCCCAGCTTTCAACTAACAAGCTTCGAAAGAAACCCTAATTTAAGCCTAGAGTTCGAATGCCCGTATTGGCGTTCGAACGTCAAGTAAAAATTTTAGGTTATATGACGCTAACTGGGGGTTTTTATTTCATTTCATTTTATTCCAAGGGCATGAGAGAGAAACCCAAGAGACAAGAGAGAGTAAGAGGAATTCAGAGGGAGAGACTTGACACTTGATGTACTCGTCAGCCCGAGGCATCCTAGGGCATTTGTGGGCAATTTCTTTCTTCTTCTAGCATTCAACCAAGGTAAGTGTTCATTGTTTTTTTATGCTTTACATGCATGGCATTATCATTGCATACGAACCTAGGCATTTTAGGATTTTTCTAGGGTTTGGACTTCACTTGCACAGGTGTGTAATTGGGTAGTTGAATCCCTAAGAACCATGTTCTAGGCACACTAACAAAATAGTGCCCACCATGTGTTCGATAAAATGCCCCTTTGATGTTTACACTTAGAATAAGGGTGCAATTGGTTTCCATTGGATCCCAAAGGCTCTTTAGCCTTCACCACGGGATTGAGGGAGTGCTTGTCTTAGAAAAACTTGCATGTTGAAATCTCACCAGCACATGTGCACACCAAGTGTTTAACAAAATGCTTGGGTGGCCAAGATGACATAATTCGATAAAAATGGGTACTTCTTAAGGCATAAAGGATAACATGGGCCATTTATAGGCACGATAACCACCCAATTTAGTCCGTTGGGCATTAGGCACATACCTCCCATTACATGTGCATATTGTTGAACCATATTGTGATAGGATGTTGTGTTGTTTGTTTGTGTTTTGTTTGCAGGTGTTGGGGTGTTTTTCGGGTGGTAAACAAGAGTGGCAAGGCTAGTAAGAGTTTAGGCAAAGCCAAAACTACGGCCAAAAATTTGGCTAAGTCTAAGGAGGCTAAGGATAAGGCTCCATCAGCAGGCGCTTCTAAGGAGGTCTATGATGCCACTAGATTATTAGGAATCTATGAAGAGAAGGCATATAGAAAAGTTTAGGTCCATTCATTGAACAAGAGATAAGGCTCAATGCCTTTAGCGAGTTTAGGTGGAAAAAAGAGTTTACTGATAGAGGTTGGCTAGAGTTAGCCACGTATAAGGGAGAATGCATTTTGAACCTATGCGGGGAGTTCATGGCTAACATCTCTTCCCCGATAGCTGAAAAGGGGAGTGAGCGGACCAAGACTTGGGTCTGGGGGAAGGAAATAATTTTACATCTCGATACATTCTTGAGATACTTCAGGCTCAAGCAGGTAGAAAATACCGAGTTTGAGTATCCCAATGTAGGGGCCCTTCTTTTGTTAGTCATTTGGGAGAAATTACTTAAACCTAGAGAAACTTAGGATGGGGAGGTGCAGTGTAATAAGTTAAAGCTGAGAGCTAAATACCTTATCCTATTTTTGTTTTCCTACCACTCTTTGCTGCCATTAAAAAGGACCGTGGAGATGAGTTTGAACCAAGCGCAGTTGCTTTGGGCCATTGGGATGGAGAAGACCATTGACTTACCCCGATATATGTTCATGCAGATTTACCATGCCTACACACATCCTAGTCCTCGGAGATCGATTCCCCTTACATGTATGCTTACCGAATTGATTATGGA